>JAPKLW010000326.1:326059-352747 GCA_026898455.1 Plectranthus barbatus
CATCTCCGCTCGGTCTCAAGGTACACCAAATTAGTCAATCCGATAAGCAAATCAGTTCAATTCCTACATCTAGTACATTTGTTTGGATAGTGTAGATCGTATCATGTATTCATATTCCCACTATTAATATTCACCTCTCGGTCCTTCTATCAATAGCTAGACATCTAAATTAATCGTCACCTCTCGGTCCTTGAATTAATTTAGAATTATGAAATAAACACAGGAATCATGAACCTAATTAATTAATCCTAACATGCATCCATAATAATATCAACCCCTAGAACCCGCTAGGGATTCTAGCCACTCATCGCAGATAGAAATCCAAAAGAAAATATATTAAATTACATAAACATAAAGAACTTACAAGAAAAATAAAGGGTTTCGTGTTTCCCAAGTCTCCAAACTCTAAAAACTCTAAAATATGATTGGGAATGATAGGGAATTCTGAAAAATCGAATTCACATAGGTATTTATAGTGGTGGATGTGTATCCTATCAAATCTAGGGCTAAAGATATGAATAAATCCTTTTTCCTCGAATTTCCGCTCCAACAGACAGCCTCGGGTCGATCGTGGCTGATCCACGTCGATCAACGTGGCCTTTTGGTTGGTGTCGATCGATGTTGATTGGCGTCTATCGACGCAGCTTCTCGCCCCTCCTGAGCGGTCTCACGGTTTTGGCCATAACTTCCTCTCCCGAACTCAGATTGACCCGATTCCAGTTGAGTTGGAGAGCTAACTCAAAGCATCATCCATTTCTATGTGCCAATAGCTCGAATTCCTCTTGTGGAAGAAATCTTCACTGCTACTCTTACACGTCACTGCTTCCGGAACAGATTTCTCGTGAACTTAGGCCTAAAACCCGCAAAAACACCAAAACGCGCATAATACCGACCTAATATAGACTCATGCACATAATATATATATAAACTCAATAAAACTACATAAAATAGTAGAAAATAATATAGATAAGCGAGTAAAATAATGAGCTTATCAGATTTCCACATGCCTCATTCTGGGATACCTGTTATGCATTACCGAATAGATGAAACGGCTCCAAAGTGGTGGTTTGGTGGGAATGGAGGGGTAATGACAGCAGTTTTAATCTGACAGCACCATGTGGATTCCTTCAGCCTTGATATCAGGTGTCCTTTGACATCATAAATGAGCTGGTGCTTTGCAATCCTCTTCTGCAGATTAACTTCTCGCCACCTGTCTAGAGAGTGATGATGGCTTTTGAGGATCAGGCTGAGTTCGACTGGGCTGCTTTCATCTTCGATCGTCTGAAGATGGCCTTGCAAAACTTGCTGAATGATCCCATTCCATATGGTATGTAGTTAAGCTGGCTCCTGGACAAATGAATTATTTTCTTCGCTGAGGGTACGTCAAGTTTGCGCCTGGAGGCAACTGACTATTACCATTCGAGACCGTGTTGACCGCTTTCCAAACAGCTTCCTTCTGTCTTTTGCCTCTAACTGCTAGTTGTCTTCAATATGTTGGTTGTTTCTATAAGCTGAACTGATGTAATTTTTGTGTTGCTCTACCCTTTTGTATGTACTGTGTATCCTTCTTTCTTATCAATGAATTGTTTACTATCTGTCAAACATTTATGTTGACCTTTCAGATTCTGAATCTGAATCTTGGAGTGTTGTGCTGTTTTTGGAATCTCGTGTCTCTCATTTAATTCGATAGATATCCTTTCGAATCAACACATAATTTTCTCTATAAATATTTCTTTCTTAGAGCAATGAGTATCTACCGAAAACAACATCTTTGAGATCTTTGAGAGATAATACATCCTTTCCTTTATGTCTCCAAGACTATATTCGAAATAGGCTTTTTCTAGAATCCATATTAATGACTTCTGCGAGTGATATTTCCATTAAGAGCAATAAGATTGGAAGTTCAACATTCAACAAGTCCGGCGGTTTATAGATCGGTAATGCGGAGTTTCTAAGAAACAGGCCTTGAACAGTTTGTAACCCGTATACCATACAGATTTTTGGACGATACGCTGAAGGTGATTGCCAACAACTTCTACTTCTCTGAAGATAATGAGATTATTGGCAACATCAACGTCCAACAGATCTGCTGGAATGCTGAGCCTTCTCAACCAGTTTCGGACTCCCTCATGATGGTGTTCCGGTTATGGATTATCTCAAGGAGGTTACGGTGCCTGAATGGTCCTCTTGACACCAATGGAGGAATTCAAATGTAAGTTTCCATTCGATGGCTTCGTCAAGGTGGCTGATGCCTCAATACCGTTTGATCTACGACATTATTAATCATATGGTCGTCGGTAATCCTCTAACAGTTCATGATTTCTCGCCATTTGTCTGGAAGGCAATGATTGCCTTCATTAACACAGAGAAGGTCGACAGGGCATCCTTCGTGTTTGACAAGGTGTGTTGGTCCCGGATATCAGGGTATACTTTGGCAGCGGAAAATACGTAAGTTCGTTTCTTGCACTCTGCTGGTTACACAGCTGACTGGGACCTTGTCAGCTGGTAAGTCAACTGGCAACTGAGTATTCAGCTGACTGGCAACTGGCTGGTCAGCTGATGACTCAGGACTTAGCTAATTTTAGAGTCGAGTTTGCACAGTTATAAACTGGTTTCAGTTATACTCCAGCACTTGGGTGCTGGGTTTTAAATCAGTAAGTAAATGCTGAAAGCAGTAAATAACAAGGATATTTTATAGTGGTTCGATCAACTGATCTACGTCCACTCTCCAGTCGAAGCACTGGAAATTCACTAAAGAGAGTAATCCGGTACAAGATATCCTACGATCTATTTCCAGCTGGTAGATGCCTCGTCTACCAGTTCACTGGATCAACCGCTCCCGGTCCTTGTCCTTCTTCAACTCTTGTCAGCTGGATGGAGTGCGAGCACGTCACTTCAACCTCCACCGGTACCACTGACGACGTGGGTGTTTAGTTCTCCCAAGAACTTGACTCTTGCTGGCGGCAAAACTGCCCGTAATAACTCTGGAGTTGGCTGGCTCAAGAGCTGCTATGTTCTTCCTCGGAATGAGAAAGAACACCAAATGAGATCAATAACTCACAAGCTAGAAGCTTGGAGTCTCGTGTTTGAATAAATCAACACACGGATAAGCTTTAAGAAAAGCCTCGAAAGACTGCTTGTTCGCTGATATGAATGCGTTTGAGCTTTCGGTAGGTCAAGAGTGTTAAGAGTGGGCAAGAGTGGGCAAGAGTATTGAATGCTGTTGGATCTCACGTATTTATAGACGTGAGATTCAGATTCAAATACTAGCCGTTTGGACACATCCGGAAAAGTCTCTGTCCTCGCATGTCCTTCTGCAGGCGGCAGGTAGGAATTTCCGGAAAGCGCCATACCTTTGGTCGCTTTATCTGACACAGATCTCTTTGTGTCAGAACGACTCTATTCGTCAGTACGAGGAATCGGAACTGGTAGTCTTGAACTGATAGACTTTAAGGTATCCTCCTTAAAGTCATACCCTGTCAGTTACTTCCTCAGACGAATCTTCTTTTTGTCTCTAAGTCTTCGGGAGAGCGAATCTTCAATTCTGCTGATAACCTCCGACTGGTAGATCATACTGGTGATCTTTGTGCTGGCAGTCTCTGCTGGTGACTTTCCTTAGCACAATCAAGGTCTACCAATTCGTCTGATGTTATCTCTTGGAATCTCCCGTGACTGGTGGCTTCACCGCTGGTGAATAGTGTCAGCCAGAACACATATTCTGCTGGTAAGATCTCTCAGCCTCCTGCTGGTGAAATCTTCCCAACTGGTGAATAGTGACCAGTCAATAGCTCAACTCTATGCTGATGAACAGTGTCAGCATGAGTCTTCGTCAGCCGCTTGCTGGTGAGACTTCTCTCAACTGGTAAGCACATCTCATGCTGGTGAACAGTAGCCAGCATGAGTCTTGATCAGCTGCGACTTACAACTCAAAATACCTATACAGGACTTTACATTTGAAACTAGAGCTATTCTAGAGACAAACTGACGCTGGTTGGACTTAGGATTTGATCCACCAAAACACCAAACTAGAATCTAAGCAAGTATCTACTGGGGAAGGGAAACTTAGCCAAATTTCCCAACAAGGTGCGATACTCCTTTGAGAATGTGTCTGACCTCCCAATTCCTTTTAGGATGCAACTGAGTTGGCTTCTCGAACATGAGGTGCCATCTCTTGTCCAAGGCTGGCCCGGTGTTGAGGATTCTGACTTTTGTCTTTCACAGCGTCGTTTTCATCCTTGATTGTTGTCCTTTGACTGCTTCCCTTAGCTGCTTTCCAAGACAAAACTGAACATTGTATAATTGCCCTTTCCTTTAGTAATTTGTACTCTGTATCATCTTTTGTGATCAATGAATGCGTTGTTCTGTTTTCTTAAAATCATTTGCGCAGACTATAATTTCGTATCTCAATCCTCTCACAACTTGATGACATACGCCTTTTTTCCTTCGATCTTGTCTAACAAATGTCCAGTTTTTATATTCACACAAGAGTTGTTAGAAATTCAATCCACGACTCTTCAGATTCTGAATATAAATCGCGAAATGTTATAACTTCTTGGAATGTCGTTCCCTGCATTTAAATGAAATAACATCATCTTGAACGTCACACGATCTCTTCCATAAATATTTCTTCACAGAGATATCCTCAATCGCCACTTCCCATACCCTTCTGAAATAACCCAAGTGCACTCATCCACAAACATGTTTTCCGCAAATGCCATCTCCATTGATCGTAACAAGATCTATCATAGGATAGGGTTGAAGGTAGAATATTTGAATGATCCTCAGTTGTATGATGACGTAATGAAGGATTTACGAACCAACGGTCTTGAGATGTTCGTGAGCCAAAGGCCGTATAAATTCCAGGAGAGTGTGTTGAAGACGTTTGGCTACTCTAGCCTTATCTTGGGGGAGGGCGAAATCATAGGTATCATCAATGGAAAACTGGTCCGCTGGTCTCTTGAATCCTTCTCCAAAGACTTGGGACTCCCTCAATGTCATACTCTAGTCCCGAACTATTTCCAGAGTGTGAAGGCTCCTGAATGGTCTGCTTGGCGTAGATGGAGGGATGCCGATGCTAATTTCCACCTAAGGGTCTCAGCACTTTGGTTGATGCCTAGATATCGAGTGGTTTTCGACATCATTAATCATATGATTGTTGGTAACCCTCTGTTGGATTTGGACTTCTCTCCGCCAGCATGGAAGGAGATGATGGCCTTTGATGAAGAGGAGGAAGTTAACTGGGCTGCCTATGTCTTCAACTAGGTGCGGGAGTCTTTGGAGTTCCTGCCTGACGTCCCTGTTCCTTATGGGATGCAGCTGAACTGGCTTCTGGAGCATGAATCCCCATCCCTTGTGCAAGGCCCGACCAACATCAGTGATTCTGACTTCAATCCCCCGAGGCCTCTTCTCTCTCAATAACTGGAATTGATATTTCATTTCATTTGTACATTGTATATTTTTTGCTTTCGTAATGTACTTCATGTTAATGAAATGAAATTGCTTTAACTTCCTAGTCTTGAAACACAGAGGATGACAATACAGTTACCCTAATTGTACACTTCATATACTTGTAAATGATTCACACTTTTGAAATCTCAGAATCTGAACTTCCTTCTCTAGAAGTAAATATGCGATCTTGAAATCATAGTCGTACGTCCATGGATTGATTGATTGCATAGCCTGCACCTTTAGCTTCCTGTAGTCTTTGCCTTTACGTCTATTCTTGAGTAATGAGATGTAGGGCAATTAATTCTGATTCATCGATCCTCGTACAGAAATCTCCAATAAATATTGTTGGCACGAAGTAATATTTATCACTTCATATTTGCACAAGTTTCTTTGCATCAGGTAATATCTTCGGGAAAATGGATCCTTCTCCTGACATGGTGAATGATATTGCAAAAATATCTATCTAACGGAACAAGATCCTTGATTATGGCAGATTCTGGCGATAGAACTGGAATACTCCCATCGTCTTTAACGAAGTACTGGAAAAACTGCAGGCCAACCATCTTGAATCCTTTGTGGCTAAGGAACCTCATTCCATCCACAGAGACATATTGAAAGTGCTTGCCTACAACTCTACGGTCACAGATAAAAAGATCAACTTCAATCTCAATGATGAGCAGTTCAATTTGACTACTGACTATCTTTCTACTGAGTTTGGGCTTAAACAAGGCGGCATACCAGTCAAGGACTATCTCAAGTATATCATAGGGCTTGAGTGGTTAGCATGGCAGTGGTAGAGGGTAATGGAGGTCGGTTTCCATCCAACTGCGACTAGTAATTTCCTCAAGCCGCGTTATAAGATGACCTTTGCATAATTAACCAGATGGTTGTCTGGAACCCCCTTCAGGATACGGACTTTTCACCATTGGTATGGAAGGCAATGATGGCATTTGAGGACCAGGCTGAAGTAGATTGGGCAACTTTTATCTTTGACCGCCTGATGATGGCATTTCAAAATCTTCCTGAGGTCACCATCCCATACAACATCTAGCTGGGGTGGCTCATTGAGAAGCGGCTCCCTCTCCTCACGGAGGATGGGTCCAAACTGATTGCCATCGACTACTACCCATCAAAATGTGATTCCTCCTACTTCCCTTAGATGTAAACTCCACGTATTTTGCTAGGACAATGTATCCTCCTCTTTATATAATGAATGAAGTAGTTGTTTTCCCTTTACTCAACATTGATCGAACATTCTTGCAAATTCTACAACTGGTCTAATTAAGAATCTTGTCAGATTTAACATACTTAGTTCAACAGTTGATTTGCATCAACAATTTTCATCTCCTTCTCTTGAGATTTCATCAAACTCTAGAAGACCTAGTTTGATGCATACTCTTTGAAACGAACCTCAGGTAGCGGTTTGGTAAAGATGTCCGCTATCTGGTCTTGAATTCTAATATATTCCACCGAGACATCCTCCTTCTTAACATGATCTCGAATTAAATGATGATGAATATCAATGTGCTTCGTCCTAGAATGTAGAATTGGATTCTTCGAAATTAAAACGGCGTTGTTGCTATCATAGTAGATAGGAACACATCCAGTGTCTATTCTATAATCCTTAAGTTGTTGCTTCATCCAAATCACTTGAGCACAATAGCTAGTTGTTGCTACATATTCCACCTCAGTGGTTGATGTGGCTACGGAATGATGTTTCTTGCTGAACCAGCTAATTAGTTTATAACCTAAAAACTGACAAGTTCCACTTGTGCTCTTCTTATCGATTCTGCAACCTCCAAAATCTGAATCAGAGAATCCATTTAATATGATTCCATCAGTTTTGGGATACCAGATACCTAGAGACTTTGTACTCTTGAGGTTTCTTACAACTCTCTTTGCCGCTTCCATGTGTGACTTCTCAGGATTCGCATGGAATCTTGCACATACTCCCATGACATAATATATAATGGGTCGACTGGTAGTTAGATAAAGTAGAGACCCAATTATTCTTCTATAAGAAGTTGGATTGATAGGTTCTCCTTCTTCATCAAGAGTGATCTGAGAACTAGTGCTCATAGGAATCCTAGTTGACTTTGTCTTCTCTGGACATAATTTGTTAATCAAGTCTTGTGTGTATTTCTTATGACTTATAAAGATCCCCTCGTCAGACTGATCAACTTGTAAACTAAGAAAGTATGTCATCTTGCCCATCATGCTCATCTGAAATTTATTCTGCATTAACTGGGCAAATTTTTCACATAACTTGGTATTTTTACTGCCGAACATGATGTCGTCTATGTAGATCTGAACATGTAAGATGTCCTCTCCATCCTTTATCTTGAATAATGTTCGATCTATAGCACCCTTTTTGAATCCACTTTTGAGCAAAAACTGTGAGAGAGCTTCATACCATGCTCTAGGTGCTTGCTTTAATCCATATAAAGCTTTCCTCAGCTTGTAGACTTGGTTTCCTTGCTCGAAACCTAGGGGTTGTTCGACGTAGACCTCTTCCTTTAATTCGCCATTAAGGAAGGCACTCTTCTCATCCATCTAAAGAACTTTGAAGTTATGGTAAGCCGTATACGCCAAGAATAACCGAATAGCTTCCACTCTGGCAACTGGCGCAAATGACTCATTTAAGTCTATCCCTTCACATTGTGCGTACCCCTTTGCAACCAGTCTTGCCTAGTTACGAACAATGATACTGGCCTCATCTCTTTTATTCTTGAAGACCCACTTGGTACCAATCACGGACTGATGTGTCGGTCGATCCACCACATACAACACATTGTTACGAGTGAACTCATATAGCTCTTTCTGCATCACATTTATCCAGTCCGTTGATAAAAGAGCTTCTGTGATCTTCATAGGTTCGATCAGGGATAAGAAGCATGACATCAATGCAGTGCCCTGTCTGGTTCGAACAGGATTTCAAATGTCATCGAGGATGCCTTCTTTGGGATGATCTCTTAGCCAACTAGGCTTCTTTATAGGTACGGCTTCAGGACGAGCAGCTGGATTCATAGAAGCTACAGGATGTTCCCCAGGGGATGGTTCACTTCAAAATTCTGGAACTGTTTCCCTTTCTTGTTCTAGAGCTGTTCCTTCTTCTTCTTGTTGTTCTAGGATAGTTTCATCTCCTTGTTTTTGAACAACATTCTGATCAGCATCTGGATAAAATGTAGTCGGCTCGACAGCTGAGTCTGCTTCCTTGGTATCCTAAAGAATGAGTTCCATGGTATCATCTAGCTCTGCTTCCAAAACCATATTATGTGCTTCAGGGGGATTCTTTTCACCTGTATCTTCAATGTTTATGATCTTTAAGGCCTCAACAATGACATTAGCATCATTGGCCCTTTTGGTTGTTTGGGGTTCAACCGAGGCAACTGGAGTCTCAGAGATCTCATTCATAGACCTAGTCAGAGGAACTATTTGATTATGATCAAGATCATTCCTAGGTTCCTCATTGACATCCTTGGTCTCATGATTCTCCAGACCCAGTTCTTGAAGTGTCCTGCGCACTAGAGTAGCTTCATAAAAAACAACATGACATGTTATCTCCACAAGTTGGGTTGTCTTATTGAATACCCTATACCCCTTATATGAAGGATGACCATACCCGAGGAACTCTCCTTCATCAGCCTTAGGGTTGAAGGTATTCAACTTAAACTTCCCATTATAGTGAATATAAAATAGAGAACTGAAACCACGAAAATGAGTTATAGAAGGCTTACGACCATTGTAGATCTCGTAGGGAGTCTTGTGCAGTCGCGTGTTGAATGCACTTCTATTGTGTGTGTAGCAGGCTGTCATCAAGGCTTCTCCCCAAAATCCTTTTCCAAGGTCGGTGTCGGACATCATAGTTCTCACTGCTTCTTTGAGTGTTCTGTTCCATCGCCCTGCAATACCATTTTGTTGAGGAGTTCTTGGGGCAGACTTCTCATGTCCGATTCCAATTTCAGCGCAGAAATCCATAAGAGGTCCATTGCAGAATTTTGTCCCATTGTCAGATCTTATCCTCTTAACTATCACTCCTTTGTCATTCAGAACACGGGTGATCCGTTCTGGTAGCTGAACTTTGACTTCGTCCTTGGATTTGAGTAGCACCACCCACGTATATCTTAAGTAGGCATCAACAACCACCAATGTATATCTTCTTTTTTCAATTTTGGGTGGGGTAACTGGACCAAAGTTCCAAGATCCTTTCAGTGCTTGCTGTAACTGGCCTATTCTTGAAAGTGGCTCTTGTCTGTTTTCCGAGCTAGCATGCTTTGCAGACTCCTTTCTGGAACTTCTTTGGTGACAGTCCTTCAACTAGATTATGCTTCGCCAGAAGTCGGATTGAGTTGAATTTTAAATGACTTAGTCTCTTGTGCCACAACAAGTTTACACCTTCTAAGGAACTGTGTGCTATAAGGCATGTTCCCCTTTCTCTACTGGACCAATCTACAATATAGAGACCTCCTCTTCTGATTCCTCTGATTATGGTCTTGTGTGTCACTTTGTCCATTATGTGACATTCTGATTCTTCAAAGTTGACTATATAGCCACTCTCACTCAGTTGGCTTATGCTAAGAAGATTGTGCTTCAGATTGGTGACCAAAGACACGTTCTGAATGATAATTCCATTATGCTCTACGCATCCTTTTCCAATCACTTGTCCCTTGGCCTTATTCACAAAATTGACTGATGCACCTTCGTACATTTTAAGATTTTTTATTAGATCATTTTCTCTTGTCATGAGAGCCGAGCATCCGCTGTCTAATATCCATGTTTTTTCCTTCTTTTGAGAACTCGGTGATGCGGTAAAAGTTCAATCGCAATAAACTCTTAACCACACAAGAATAAAATATCAAATCCAGGTTCTTCTCCGTTTCGCCTGCTAGAGTACCGGGATACTGCGGTAAAGTTCTTATAGCTAGGCACGATTAATCGTTGAGTAGTTATCTAATCACCTAGACAAACAATGTAAACCTATGCTAACATCATTTTACTATCATGAATCATACTTTCAATCAACATTCACTCAATTAAACCTTTGCACAATTTGGTAAATCAAAACACACAAATGCTCAAATTAGGAAGATAGGATGTCGATATGAACTTGGATGCAATCAACTTAGGTCAATCATTGATGTAAACACGTTTTAATTCCTAATTGGATGAACTCTCACCCTACACTAGTCAATCCCCAGTCACGGTGAACCAACCGTAGATGATACTAAAGTCCTCAAACAATCACGTTATCGGACCCTAGACCACTCGTAAAAGCACGTGAATTATTGCCCTATGCCCTATCTCCGCACAGGGATTGGATCAAGGAACACAAGAAGTCATACTATTCACGACACGCCTATTCGCGTGTTGGCTGCAATATTTGTGTCAATTATCATCTAAATTGGCTATTACCTACATCTAGATGAATAAGAACAAGCTCTAGTATGCTTCAATCACAAAGAGGAAGGTACACAAGCAATAACTAAACCTAAATCTCATGCATCCTCATCCAAATCAACATCCAAGTACAATTAGAACTTCATACCGTTCAATTGTATAACTACAAGTTTGAATTCAATGATCGTCATTACAAATTGAAAGTAGAAATAGGAATTCTTCCCCAAATTGGATTTGGTTGTCTTGATCCACCACCTTGAATCTTCAATCACCTCCAAGTGTTGATGAATTACTCTCCTAGATGCTCTAGGATTTTGATGAATTGGAATGGAAAAATGGAATCTAGGGAAAAATCTAGCTAACGTATGTGAAAAATGACAATAAGTTCTTCAAATAACTGCCTTTTCCCCTTTTATAGGCAAGCAATCAGGGCCTCGGATTGCCCGGTCGAAGTATGGCTCGCCCGGTCGAAGCTGGAAACCGCAACAAACTGAAAAAAATCGCCCAGGCTCGGCTAATCCTGCATCTGCTCGACCGAGCCTGGTCTCTGCCGGTCTGGCTCGACCGAGCCTGCACCCGCTCGGCCGGTCCAGCCTTTTGAACCTTCTCTGGACCTTCGCTCGGCCGGTCGAGCCCTTTGAAGGCCCCGCTCGGCCGGTCCTGCACCCGCTCGGCCGGTCGAGCTCTCCAAACTCCAACAACGTGCGATTTTCCTCCAAAACTCCACCAAAATTGCTCGTTTATGCCCAAAACCTATCCTACACACATCAAACACACAAAACACGAAAACACAACCAAAATACGATAAAAACATATGATACGGGAGTAAAATAGCCACAAACAAGCATGTACACACATCAAAATATAGGTCATTTTACGCACGTATCACTCGGTCCCTACAACACAGAAAAATTATTTAGGTCCCCGCATGCTTTCGGGTCCTGCAAGGTCAGTCATGTGGATCCAACCTTTTGGTATCCACACTTGTTTCACTATTACAGTTTGTGTAACTAAGTCACTTTTTGGTGATTGATCACCCTTTCTTCTAAAATAGAGTGTGCTACATGAATGCATGTCGAGAAGGATTGTGGTGTGCAAACTCTTCCTAAATTGACTATTCTGGAGAGAGTCTCGAGAAATTGTGCTCGGGTGAGTAGCCATCACAATCTTTTGAGAGTAAGATTGTCTCGACTTAGGCCTCGAATGGGTGTTCCACATATTTAGGTGACTGTTATAATAGAATTGTGGTCTATCATAACTTCTCGAATTTCTATCTGGTTGTCGAACAGACTTCCTTGTAACATTTACATGTTGCTTAGTCGTTCTTGTTGGTAAACTGGATTCCTTTCATATGAAACACAATGCTTGTCCAATTTTAAGGAAAAGTCATTTCTCCTCTCGACAGTTGGTTTAGACAGTTTATGAACTGTGTTATCATACTGTCGAGGTGCCAGTTTGGGGTCAGTTTTTGACCAACATTTGGTCTTGACACCTTGCTTTACTGGTTCTTTGAGATTGTCATTTCCTTTCCCCAACATATGACATGGACTAAGATTGTCTTTGACTGAGCGCAGAGGTGTTTTGTTACTCCCAAATGTGGATGCATGCTTATTCATGGATGTTTCATTTTGATGTTCCAAAAATCCAATTCCACGTTTATCAAAAGATTTTTTTTGAACACGCATAATTTCATCTAGTTTCCTAGAAGTCTTTTTGAAGGTATATTCGCATTTGACGGGTTTAGTTTTCTTCAAAGAATCACATTCTTTTGAAATACTTTCAAAATCTTTAAGAAGTTTTTAGTGTTCTTCCTTGAGTTTTTCTATTTCCTCACTGATTGACCTCGTTCTTTCGATTTCATTAGTCAAGACTAAAATTTCTGATTTCAGTGAGGCATTTTCACTAATAACTGTATCTTTAATTCATGAAATTTTCCAAATTCTCTGATAATATTTATAAAAGAAATGTCTTCTGAGCTTGAGTGACATGGTTCAGAGTTGACATCGAAACATATAGATGCACTATATGAAGGCAGATTAGTTGTTACAATTATTTCGCAGTTTGAAGCGCTTTCTTCTTCATTGGTAACGTCTCCATCAATGGCTGCCATGAAGGCAAGGAATTCTTCCTCATATTTTTCATCCTCAGACGTGTAGTAGCCATCATCATGGTCTTGTACGTCTGGCACTTCGGTTCTTGTGAGCATTTCTTGGGCAAGAGCTTTGGATGCTCTCCTCTCGAACACCTTCTTCAATCTTTCTCTCTCCTCCTGAGAGACTAGAGGGCATTCATACTTCAGATGATCTGGAGAGTTGCATCCGTAGCATGTGCGTGGCTCTCTCGTTGTGAACCTTTGCTCACTGGACTGTGCTTCCTTTTCTTTTCCTTTTGCCTCCTCGAACCTCAGTTGTTCCTACAGTTTGGCAACTGATAGTTCAGCTTCCGTCTTTTGAACAGTGTTGGAGGTGTCCTTTGCTGGTGAGGATTGATAGGCAGTTTTTTGGAAGTGAACTAGCCTTTTTGATCGCCTTTGGAAATCTCTCTTCACGAAGAATGCTGCGTCGCCATCAATTACTGAGTTTGGAGATTTGGAAACTTCATTCCTATTCACCATCTGAATATCACATTCATGGGCTTGGAGTTGAGCGGACAGCTCTTTGGTGGTCATTTTGGTGAGATCCGTGGTTTTCAAACTTGTGGTTTTAACAAACAAGTCTTCCTTCAGAAGTCTTGAAAGAATTTTGGCATTCATATCCCCCACCTTTCTTTTCTTCCAAGATTCTTCCTTTCACTGACGATGGCATAAAACTTTGCTTCCATTGATTTGATTGATTCACCAGGTAGCATCTGGAATGATTCATATTTCTCCACGACGACCTGCCTCTTATTTCGTTTCATCGCTTCTGTTTCTTTTGTGAGGTCGTTGATCCAATCCCAAAGTTCCATGGCCGTGTTGTTCTCTAAGGCTACTTCCGTGAGAGAATATTGGAGAGATTGTATGATCATTTCCTGTGCGATGAGATCAACCTGATGATGTTTCTTGTCCTCAAGTGTCCAGTCCTCCATTATTTTATCTATCATTTCAACCCCGCCTGGAGCATCTCCTGTTGCAAGGTGGAATTTAGGAATTTGGATCTTCAGAGGTCCATTCTTCAGAACGTCATCCATCTCTGAATGTTGAGCTTTCAGTTGAATGTGACATCTCTTCTTCCATACTACGAACATCTCCGGGTTGTACTTTAAAAGGCTTGGATAATTCATCATTATCTTAAGACAATTTGCTCGCTAATCACACTTAACAAACAATTAGAGTGTAAGGAAATATGAATCTTGTCTTAAGCGACTCAAAACAGGACTGTCTAGAAAGACCGACCTGCTCTGATACCACTTCTTATTCCCAGATCAGAGTATGTATAATATACAGCGAAAGTATTAAGACAATTAATTACACTCTAAAACGCGATAGTGCAGTTTCTTTTAAACTCACTTTTATGTGACAGTTTTAAGAAAACACAGTTTGACTTAGCCAACAGGGTAAGTTAACAGTTTTACAGTTATAAGCAGTTTAACAGTTATACACTTCGACACTTCCAGACAAGTGTTGAAGGTTTTAAGATATAATTGAAAACTGTAAGATGCATAAAGTAAGTAAAACTGTAAACGAGACAGGATATTTATAGTGGTTCAGAGCCTTAAGTCCTACGTCTACTCTTCGGATATCTGATTCGGAAATTCACTAAGTTATGGAGATACAAATCCTCACGATCTATAGCCAATTGCTACAGAGACCTCCGTCCATAGCACAATAGATCAATGGCCCATGCAGTTTTACTTCACTCCTTCTTCAGTTCGTCGAAGGCTCTGCGTCTTCTTTGTGAACTGGCAGTCGTCAAAGATGGACTGAGGACAAACCTCCCTTTTCCTTCTCCGATAGATTGGATGGTTGAGTTCTTCCCAGAACGTACCCCGGTTGGCAGTTTCCCGTAATAACCTTCCCTTCTCACAGAAGATTAGGCTGCTGTGTTCTTACTCGAAAAGTAAAAAACACCAAGAAAGTTGATTAAGTCAGCAGACTTAATCCTCGTGTACACAAGGTCACATGGAGAATCTTGAAGGATTCTTTAAGCAATAATTCCTCGTGTTCAATAAATGAACCATAGAGTTAATGCCTTCTTGCTTGAGAGCTTTTAATGAGCTTTAAATTCGGCAGAGTGACGACAGGGATTAATGTGTCGAAGGTTGTTTGGTCTCTGTTGCTCCTGCTCTTTATAGTCGTGGAGGAGAAAATAGCCGCTAGAGACAATTTGAAAGATATCCAATCAAAGTCCATCCTTCTCTGAAAAGTAGCCAGCACGTCTGCCTTTTTCTGTGGTACTCTCCTGCATTTGCAGGTCAAATTGTACTTGATGTGTCAGACGCCGAACAACATTGTACGCCAATCACAACTGAGCGTCTATCTCATTGACTTCTTCAATGTTCTTCTACGACTGATCGACATCTTGCTATGTATGCATTCCATGACGTGAAACTGTCCAGGTCTGAAACTGTGAGTGCCTCTCTACAGTTTTTCTGTGAAGATTGTGTCCACAATTCTCTTTGATATATAAACCTTGACAGGAAAAACTGTCTGTGCAGTTTTTCGTACTCGTTACTTCACTTTGTTTTCTTATTCCTTTATGATCGACAGTTATCTCGTCTGAATGGCTTCTTCTTCAAAATTGTTCCACAGTTTTGACAGTTCTCTTCTCCTTGACTGATATAACTTTATCATCCTATACAAGAATTTCATGAGGTAATAACTCTAAGGCCTAGACTTTGGTATATAGTTTTGACACATCAAAACATCGAATTAAGGTGGGATTTCCACATCAACACCTAACAATAATCTAGCGGATCCATTTACAAAAGGGCTTACCACAGAAGACATACGAGGGTCATATTTGTAGCCTAGGACTGAGGATGAAGTCCGTCACCTGGTGACCAAATGTAATAGTTAGATTAGAATAGACACATGTTATACTCTGGAAAGTAATAGTATAATACTTTGAGTATAAGTGGGAGATTGTTGGAATTCTATACATAAAAGCATTATGATTGGTATATTGGGAAACGTTATGTTTGATATACTGGTAATCATTAATACTTGCAATAAACAACTCGTTTCTGAATTAACAATCATACGACGCAAACAAACACATTCAGTTATCTCGTCGATAGGGAGATCATACGATGTGTAAGAGATCACAGAATATCATATAGATCGTTTGACCTAGCGAGATATAAACAGTCATCAAAGCAGACAGTTTCTGGTTTTGCTGTAGGTTTAGGTTACGTCACACAAGTCGATGAGTGCTTTATCTTGACTAGTTTGTGTGACCGGTACATCTCAATGTACTGATAAGATTAACAGTGAGATGAAACATTCAACTTGACATATTAATGAGTAAATTCTATTGAAAGCTGAGGGGCACACATGGATTGACTGTCACTTTGACTTGCCATGGTGGAGAGTCTTACATGTACTCATATATCTACATCTTGGGTGATTGCAGTTTGTGTGGGGTTTCTGATGCATGATAAAAACTCACGCGAATTCTCAAAGTTCACTCAAGGTTTATTTATCAATCCAGGTCCTTCTTCCCTTCGCCTGCTAGATTTCCGGGATACTATGGTGAAGTCTAATAGCTAAGCAATTCAAAGTCGTTGAATGATTTTTATCAATCTAGGCATGCAATTTTAACTAAGCTAACAACTAATTCTAAACAACGAATCAAACTAACATTCATCATATTGAATTCTCAAAACAATCAATCAATTTCCTTGACACCTTGGTAGAACAAGACAATCAAACACTCCAATGAGATTGATAGGATGTTGAAAGGAACATAGATGCAATGCAATTAGGTTAATCATTGATGCAAACACATTTTAATCTCTAGAAGGATGATCAATTCACTCTTTTTTAGCATATCCCCTTTGTACAGGTGAATCGACCGTAGATGAACTTAGAAACATCAAACCGTTACGTTATCGATCCCTAACTCACTCCAAATAGCTCGTAAATTCTAGACCTATGCACTTCCTCCGCACATGGATTGGATCGAGATACATATGAAGAAATACTATTCATGACACCCCTATCCGTGTATTGGCTGCAATAATTGTGTCAAATATCACATAGATTGGCTCTTACCTACATCTAGATGAATAGGAACAAGCTCTAGCATGCTTCAATCACAAAGATTAAGGTAAACAAACAATAATCAAACCTAATCTTCATACATCCTTGTTCAAATCAACATGGAAAGCGAATTTGAACAACATACCTCTTAATTATAGTAATACAAAGTTAAATTGAAATATATACATGACAATTGACAAGTAGAAAAGGATTTCTTCCCCAATTGGTTTTGTTTGGTCCAGATCTACCCTCCAAATCTTCAATTCTTCATCAAGGTATGATAGATTAGCTCTAAGATACCTTGAACTTGGATTGGTAGTGATGGAGTATGAAATTGAAGAGAGAAACTATGAAGTTTTTGCCTAAAAATGTCAAAAGTGCCAAAAGTCTCTAAAAAATGCGAGTTTCCCCCTTTTTATAATGAATTGGCAGAGCCTCGGATCGCCCCATTTGAGATCGGATCGCCCGGGATGCTTTGAAAATGAAAAACCACCAAGGCAGCACGTTCTGGATCGGTTGAGCTAAAGCTGGATCTACCGAAATCTTCCTCTGAACAGACCAAATTGTTCGATCACTGCAGGACCAGTCGAGCATCACCTCTAAACAGACCAGATTGGTCGAGCTTGATCTGGATTAGTCGATTTTCTCCTCTGAAATGCCAGATCGGTCGATCCCGCTCTCTGAAATCCATCCTGCTGCTCCCCTGATCATTCCGGTCGATCCTAAAATCCTTTGCAACCCGGATCGGTCGATTTTTCACCAAAAGTGATCCCAAAATGATGAATTATGCTCCAAACCTATCCTACACACTCCAAATCACACAAAACACGAAAACACAATGAAAACAACTAAAAAACATATGATATGGGAGTAAAATGAATGCAAACATGCATGTACAAACATCGAAATATAGGTCATTTTACGCACATATCATAATCCCCAAAACTTGAACCTTTGATTGTCCTCAATCAAAACAAAATAAAGCATCTACCTTGTGCAATATCTCATAGCTCATCATATCCGTCTTAGCATGCCCTAGTAAAACGAGATTATCACCTAACTTTGTGACACGGTTAATGCTAAAGACTCAAACCACTCAACAAAATTGGATAAAGGCAATGAAATGCACTCTCTCACGTGTATAGGGACAATTTATTCAAGCACGAGTTTTCAAGCTCGATTTCCATAAGCTTGCATCTATTCTCACTACTATACTACAATGAGCTAGCTTCTAGAATCAAGAAGGTCTTTGCTTTGGTTATAGCGTTGTTAGCTAATAGGTAGGAGGTTTTAGGCCAAGGTAGTTAAACTCCTCAATTTCCCAAGAACCCCCCAATCATCGACTTCAAACCACTAATCCCGAGGTTTATTCTTTTCTTATCATTTTTCCTTCTTTTATTTTTTTTCTTTTCTTTCCTTTTTCTCTTTTTTTTTTCTTTTTCTTTTCCATTGCAACACAAATTTTTTTTAGGTGCTCATTTTTATGACTTGCACCATTTTCCTCTTTTCATTTCCAACTCTCCCTCATTTCAATCTAGCCTCATTCATTAGGATTCAACCGACAATCATAACACCATTCTCGTCCCACTCTCACAACACCGTATTCACCCTCAAACTCTCATCCCCCCAAACTTTTTCCTAATCATATCAAAGAATATTCTCCAATAATGCTCAATCACGGGGAGCAAAGGTAAGAAAGGCAAATAATGATACAATAACACCAGCTTATACTCCCGATGTGCAAGGTAGGTCTAGGAATTGATGGCTTAATATCATTTTCTGGTTACATGCACATGCTAAATAGATCAAGAACAAATGCAAGTTCTAGATTTCTTACTCTCAAACTCTCCTCTCACAACTGAAAATATGACAATATCAGTGCTCAATTCTCACGTTTTTTTCATTAAGTCTAAAACATTAACCACACACAAAACTCGGAAATTCAAAAACTTGATCTAGGCATGCTTCAACATCAAAGATTCTACCCTATGATTAATAAGGTAAATCATGAGTAAATATCAAGCCTTGTTCGGGATCATCATACACACCCAATCACACAACCTAAAACAATTAACTAACATGCATCACAAACTAAATGGCAAGGAGAACAATAGAATGCGTTACCCATCATTATCCATGATCGAACCGCTTCTCCCATTACCTTATGTACCTACTCAACATCAACACAACTCCACCAAATTTTGAGCATAATTCACTTCATTAAAATCTCATTTCCACCAACATTCCACAAACCACCAATTCAAATACGTAATCATTATTCCACTAGAACCATCATTCAAACCATTCCATTCATCAACATCCACCAACCAATCAAAATAGGAAGTATAAATTCATGCTAAATCATCAAATATTCCATACAACAATTCATATCATCAAAAGAACATAATCCACATTCAAATCCAAACATCCAAATCCAAGGTAAAATATCAATATTAGTACAACCATATAGAATCAAATACAATCAAGGGAAAATATCCATCAACTAAAATAAATGCAAGATAAAGGATAGGAGAGAGGGAGAAGAATAAATCGAGGCACCGGCTACCGGCACATCCCCCAAACTTAGTCAAGTGAGACTAAGTTTGTAAATACGTGGACGGTGCTCGTTATTCCTCTCTGCCCTGCGGTGATTAGTCACGGCGGCGGCGGAACAGCACCGGAATGTGGCGATGCAACTCACAAACATCTCCCTGAACTTCATCAAACCTCCAATCAAGACCATCATATCTAGCAGCAATGGTATCCTGGTCAGCAACATAACCCGCCTGAAAAGAGGAAAAGTCACCATGCAAAGCAATCATCCAGACATCTAGCCCTGCATAGACACAGGCAAAGAGTCAAAAGAATCAGGGGTTCGCTACATCATAGAAACCAACTGCTGCTGCCAATCCTCCAAGGGTGGTGGTGGTTGAGTACTCGGTCCTGCCCGAAATCCTCCGGCCTGCTACTCCTCTGGTAAATGACACAAAATTGTGAAGAATCCCTCCTGAGACAAAATACCCACAACCTCCTTGTGGTCCTCAGTTTCCAATAACCAATTGGACTTATCCTCCAAGTCCGACACAGTGGTGTACTCCACACAAGGTAAACGAATCATCAAATTCCCAAAAATTGTAATACATATTACCACGATGACCCGGAACAAGAAATCTACCGGCCACAAGAGAAGAAGTATCCAGAAACAAAGCGGGAGCAAACAACCCCGACAAATGAATATCCAAAGACACCAAAACAAGAGTAATCAAACCACCACTAATAGAAGGAGACTTCGAATTTGACACCCAACTCCATCCATCGATCAACATAGCCCCCATGGAGAATTGCTTCCCATTCACCAAAGCGTATAACATATAAATCTCCGACTACACGACAAACCACCAACCAACTTATGAATATATTAGAAAACAGGATTCCTAATTGCAGACGCTCTACAAGACACAATATTGAAGGACCTCTCAAATTTCATACATGAAATAGACTCCTAAAATTCAGCAACATTAAGTTCATCCGGCACAAACATGGATTCAGTAGCACAACCAAATATCTCATCAAGCTCATGCCTATGTAAAATAAATTCTTTACCTCTAATCTTGAATTTCATTGAGAGTGGATTACTTTTTGGACATTTCAAAATTGTAACAGAGGCCAAAAACTCCTTCGTCAATTCCATGTAGGCCAGCCAATTTCTTGTGAGAAGCTTCTTCCATCCAATGCCAGTGAGGAGACTCCACACGTCATCCTTCAATCCCAACTCCTTCAAAGTCTCCTTGCATGGATACTTGGTCCCAATGATTTTCCTTTCCGCAAAATTTTTGTATTTCTCAAACTCTTCATCATGAAATCCTCTTGGGCGACTAACAGAAGAAGATGAACTCCCCCTTGATCTCTTGCTAGCTATAGATAAAATCAAAGGGTGAGAACACCTCAAATCAGTGTAATAAAGCACAAAAGAAAATTTGGGAGGAGAAATTTCGATAGAAATAAAAATGGGGCGAAATGAGCCATAAAATTCCTTTTAAAATTGTGCCAGGATCGACCGATCCAAGGAAAGATCGGTCGATTCAAAGGTGTGTCCGCCTGAAATCTGGACTGCTCGATCAAGATCTGCCAATCCTACACAGGATCGGTCGATTTGATGCTCTGAACTGCAAGAATTTTGAATTCCATCTACGCTCGGCCGATCCCACAACAGCAAAGATTGGGATCGGCCGATCCTGCTTGAGCCAGGGCAATTTGAAATTTTCCCGGGCGAGATTTCCCTCTCTTTAGCAACTTCCCTGCATTCTTTCTTCAGTTTTTCAGCATCACTTCGGGTTTGTACCTCCCCATATCTCATTTTTGATCTAAAAAAAACATGTAAGTTTGCAAAACATCCACGAATCAACCATCCTATATCCATTATTATGAAACGAAACAAATAAAACTAAACAATCTAAACATTTATTCCAAAAAATAATATTACCAAAACAAGTAAACATTGGGTTGCCTCCCAACAAGCACTTCTTTATAGTCAATGGCTTGACTTCTTACCTCAAGTTCATCAATCATAATCAAATAGGGAAGAGCCAAAGCTCATACCTTGCTCCAAAGGCCAATGCTCAACCGGAAAGATCAACTTCCTTCGTGCACTCCGAGAGGGAACATCCTCAACTCTAGCTTTCTAAACTCTTCCTCGGTCTTGCTCAAAATAATCCTCCGGATCAAGATCTGCCTCCTCGCTTTCATCCATATCATCCCATCTAAAATCATCGCCTTCCTTTAATCTCTTCTTTTGAAGTCCCTTGTCAAGATCCATTTGTCATTCATCACTCTTATCATCCATGCTCTTTGGAGGTAATGAAAATAGAACCTCTTCTCCACAACAACGGAAAGTAAGTTCACCACTCTTCATGTCAAACAATGCATCAGCCATGTGTAAGAATGGCCTTCCAATAATTAGGTGAACACCCCCTTGTTCTTCATATCTACTACCAAAACATTACCCGGGAATGTGAAACTCAAAACCTCCACATGCACGTCCTCAATAATCCCCCTTGGGCAAAACATGGCATGATTAGCCATTTGAAGGACTTGGCTTGTGGGTTTCAAATCTCCAACTTCCAATTCTTTGTATAAGCTCTAAGACATCACATTTACACTAGCCCCGGAATCACACAAGGCCTTCTCAACATATGTATCCCCAATCTTGCAACTTATGATAAAACTTCCTAGATCCGCTTTCTTGTTAGCCACTTTCCTCTCTTCTTGATCCTCACTTTCACCTCTCAACTCATCTTCAACTATTCTAAACTCAAATGAATCACCATCCGGTTTCAACTCCTTTTCTATCAACTCATCAAGTAATGGAATTCGTTGGATCTCTTTTGGATTTGGCATCTCAATATCTCCCTTCCTGACATAATCAAAGAAGTTTACTTCTTCACCTTGAGCTTCTTTCTCTTTTTTCACTTGTTCAACTTCCAATTCCTTCAACAAGTCTTCATTCACAACCTTTTCTTCAACTTCCAACTCAACACTCTCAAGCTTTGGAGTCAACACCAGCATCATCTCATCTCGAATTCGCTCTCCATCCACCAAATTGCAACTTTCATTTTGTGTCACTTGGAAATATCCTAGCTTTGTGCTTCCCACTTAGTTGCTTGGCAATTGATGAAATTTGCAATTGTATTTCAGTGAACATCCCATCATATTTCTCAAATTTCTTTTCTAACTCCTCATTAGGATTCTTTCTCACCTCTTGGTTCCCAAACCGACTACCTCCTCTAACGTACCCACCTTGACTACTACTTCCCCCATTTTCCAATTGCATAGGAGGGTTAAGACCATTGTTGGGGTTAGCGTAAGAGAAATTCGGATGGAAACGATTGGAGGGATAATAGTACATATTACCTGGAGGATTATATGGAGCTCGATTGTTATTGTACCTCATTCATTGATTGATAAAGTTCACGTGCTCCAGGTAAACCTTCTCTTGCTTCATCAACATCGTATCATCCCTTCTACTTCCCAAGGTAGTTAATGCATCAAGCTTCCTTCGCATTATTACGATTTACTCCTTTAACTCTTTGTTTTCTTGCATCTCATTCACCGACTTGACCGATGTAGGAACTGAGTCTACAATAGACAACATGAATCATCATTTATTTTTGACCTCGGATTTGTTTTATGGATATCAAAATAAACACTATGAAAAATAGTAAATACCCTATACATGCTCCTATTTAAGTTAATTCTTAGATTCAAAGGAATACCTCAACTCCTGTGGATTGTATAACGGCGATAGATCGTTGATGGTGTTCCTATAGATCTGGTCCCCTACTCGATACGGAGATCTGGTGACGATGCGCTATCGGATCTACAGCAGCCCACTCTCTGTATTCTCTCTAGGGTTTCTGATTTGAAACTTCAAACCTTAAAGTGGGAAGAGAGAATTGATCTATTTATATTGATCTAGAAAATGGGCTATTAGGGTTTAATAAACCCTAATGAGCTCTGAGTACTGTTGGGCTAGACCAGGGATCAAATGCAAATAATAAAGTGGGTCTCCTATTAATTAATTCCATGTCCAACCCAGAACTTAATTAATTAATGAACATTAATTTATTCCACCAGAGAATTCATGCTGACGTAACCCTTTATTACCACGTCATTAGGAACGGGTTGCATTGACTTGGTTAATCCTCATATTTAACGTTTAAGACATTCATTAATTAATTCAGCATATGAGAATTAGCTGCAATTAATTAATCTCTTATTATTCCTGAGTAGTACCACTCAACCCTTATCACTTATGCTGGAATCAATGATCCCGCCTGCATGACTTAGCATAATGAACCTCGTGAGCTTCCCGAGGAATTTCACCATCCTGAAATGGAAATGGATATCTAAATCCAGCATGAGGAAACCCCACACAAACTGCCATCACCCAAGATGCAGATATATGAGTACAAGTAAGACTCTCCACCATAGTAAGTCAAAGTGACAGTTGACCCATGTGTGCCCCTCAGCTTTCAATAGACTTTAGATCCGACCAAGTTACCGAGACCTTTACTCATTCATATGTCAAGTAGAATGGTTCCTCTCATTGTTGATCCTATCAATACATTGAGATGTACCGGTCACACAAAGCAGTCAAAATAAACCACTTATGGACTTGTGTGCCGCAACTTAAACCGACAGCCAAACCAGAAACTGTCTCAGCTATGATAATTGTTTATATCTCGCTAGGTTGAACGATCTATACGATCTTCTGTGATCTCTTACACACCGTATGATCTCTCTATAAACGAGATAACTGGAGTTGATTGTTCGGATCGTATGATTGTTAATTCAGACGGGAGTTGTTTATTGCAAGTCATTAATGATTACCAGTATATCAAACATAACGTTTCCCAATATACCAATCATAATGCTTTTATGTATACAATTCCAACAATATCCCACTTATACTCAAAGCATTATACCATTACTTTCCAAAGTATAATATGTGTCTTTTCTAATCTAGCTATTACATTAGGTCACCAGGTGGCCGACATCTACCTCAGACCTAGGCTACGAACATGTCCCTCGTATGGCTTCTATGGTAAGCCCTTTGTAAATGGATCCGCTAGATTATCCTTCATGTCAATCTTCTCTATTAGCACATCGCCTCTTGATACTATTTCTCGTATGATGTGGTACTTTCTCTCTATGTACTTTGACGCCTTGAGAGTTCTTGGTTCCCTAGAGTTTTCTACTGCAATAGCGTTATAACAATATACCGTGATAGTCTTCGCAAAACTCATAACAATATCAAACTGCTGGAGGTAGTTCTGGAGCCGTACTGCTTCTTTAGAAGCTTCTGAAGCCGCCACATACTCAGCTTCCATGGTGGAGTCCGCAATATATTTTTGTTTCACACTCCTCCATGACATAGCTCCACCTCCCAAGGTGAACACATAGCCCGAGGTCGATCTCTTCTCATCCTGATCCGCCTGGAAATCTGAATCTGTATAACCCACAGGGCACAAATTTCTCACACTGATAAACGAGAAAATAGTCTCGAGTTCTTTTCAGATACTTGAGAATATGTTTGACAGCAGTCTAATGCGCCTGTCCAGGGTTAGACTAATATCTGGCCACCATGGCCACGACATAACAGATATTTGGCCTCATACATAACATTGCATACATGAGACTTCACACTGCCGAAGCACATAGTACTTTAGCCATCGCATCCTTCTCCTCTTCTGCTGCAGGGCATTGTGCCTGAGACAGAGGAAAACCATGTCCGAAAGGTAGCAATCCTGTCTTGGCATTTTGCATGCTAAAAAAGGTAATTACAGTATCAGTATATACTGTCTGAGACAAGCTTAACATCCTCTTCTTGCGATCATGCAAGACTTTAATCCCAAGGATGTATCCAGCGTCTCATAGGTCGTTCATTTGAAACTTTTTGGATAACCATCTTTTTATGTCTGACAACACCTTCACATCGTTGTCGAATAGAAAAATGTCATCTACATAAAGTGCAAAGAATACCACACTTCCACTGACGCATAATCAGTACACACAACATTCGGTTTTGCACTGTGAAGATCCAAAGGATTTAATCGCATCATCAAAACATTTGTTCCATGACCGTTATGCTTGTTTAAGTCCATACAAGGACTTATTTAGCTTCCAGGCAAGATGCTCTTCACCATCCTTCACATAACCCTCTGGCTGTTGCAAATAGATGTCACGACCTTCCTCAACGTACCCGTTTAAAATCGCGGTTTGACATCCATCTGGGAGATCTCTAGGTCCATATGTGCTGCTGTGGATAGAAGAATTCGAATGGATTTAAGCATGGCTACCGGTGAGAAGGTCTCGTCATAGTCAATGCCCTCATTTTGACTATAACCCTTTCCCACCAACCTGGCTTTAAAAGTCATTATTTCTCCTTTCGAACCTTTCTTTCAATTGTATACCCATATGCAACCTATGGAATGAAAGCTATCTAGTAGCGTAGACTTCTGGTATACATCCATAACTGTAATTGATTCAATTTTTGAATCCATTGCTTTATGCCTTTTTTCCGCACCTTTGTCATTTACTGCTTCATCGTATGTCCATATGTCGGTATCATATAGTCCGTCTTCCGAGATCAAATCCGAAGACTCTCCCACAAACATATACCACTCGGGTTAGGATTTCCCAATGGAAGCGCATCATCTTCTTCAATTTCTTGGAGGATGATATCAATTTTGGATTTGTGGTTTTTAACAAACTCGTCCTCCAAGAATCTCGCGTTGTTGCTAACAACAATCTTCTAATCCTCAGGACAGTAGAAATAACCACCTTTCGTTTGTCTGGTTCTTCTAATCCTCAGGACAGTAGAAACAACATTAGCTTGGACCTACCTTCTAACTTATCAGGTTCCTTTGACAAAACATATGCCGAAAAACCCCACACTCTTATCTTCGAGCAAATGGGCTTTTGCCAATGCCAGAGTTCTGAGGGTGTCTTAGGAACTGACTTACAAGGTACCAGGTTAAGCAGGTATGCCGCAGTTAGTAACGCGTGGCCCCATAACTAAACAAGCAAGTCCGCATAACTCATCATGGATCTAACCTGTAACGCCCCAATTTCTTAATAAAAAGGAGAGCGCTACTAAAATA
>JAPKLW010000326.1:362747-394034 GCA_026898455.1 Plectranthus barbatus
TAACAATTAAGATACTAATTATCATAGAAAAGTTTTGGGGTATTACATAACCATTTCAAGAAGAGTCCTATTTCTTCTTTCTGCCAAACCATTCTGTTGAGGAGTGCCCGATGCAGTCCATTGGGATGTAATCCCATGCTGTGAGAAAAAAATGCAAGAACTAGTCACTGAGATATTCACCACCACGATCAGATCGTAATGGCTTAATGGTCTTGTTTAACTTCTTCTCTACTTAAACTTTGAATTCCTTTAATTTCTCAAAACATTCAGACTTATAGTGATGTAAGTTAACATACCCGTATCTCGAGATATGGTCAATAAAACTGACAAAATACTTAAATCCTCCACGAGCTTGCGTAGACATCGATTAACATAAGTCAGAGTGGATCAATTTCAACACATCACTTGCTCGAGACTAACTTACCTTGAAAGGTTGGTCGTCCTCTTTCCCTCTATATAGGATTCACAAACTAGATGTGGAACTACCTGGATTGAATCCAATGTTCAATCATCCACGAGTCTCTTGACCCTCTTTAGATTGATGTGACCTAGTCTCAGATGCCACAAATATGGAAGATCCTCATCAGAAGAAGAAAACTTTCTCTTCTTATGATTAAATGAGTTATATGCAGCATTCACGGAAGATTCATGCAAACAAGTTATGATCTAAGGAGAGTCTTTCTGTATCCTACGACAGATAACACCGTTATTTCCATTGATAGTAACATGACCATAAAAAATAACGTAAAATGACAGATAACAGCCGTGTGCTGGTGCAAATGACAGTGGGAGACGTTGTGTGTGCGTGGCCAGACGGTGGTCACGCGGCATCTGGTGGCGCGCATCTGTTTAGCTGCAGCGAACTCAGACGGTGCACGGAGGGCCGGTGGCTGATGCAGGGCTAAGAGCTCGTGAGGCTGGCGCACGTCGGGAGGTAGGCGGTGGAGGTTGGGCTTGACGGCGGCGGCGGTTTGTCTGTAAGGAAGGAGGCGGCTGAAACCCTAGCCACATTAGGGTTTCTGGGTACGCGATAAGCGCGGGTTCGGCGGCCCGAGCTGCTGAAAAATTAGGGTTTATCCAAATTAGGGTTTTACAATTCTATGGGCCTGAAACCCTAATTCCTAGCCCAAATTGTTGTATTTTATTCCAGCCAAAGATGTTGAGTTCAAATTAAATAGTGGGGGCCCAGTTTGAAGATCCATATGAAATTAAAGCCTTGTAATAGATGGGTTTTATTTTTATTTCCCATGTAATTGCATCAAGGGGCCATGAGAATTTTTATTTTATTTATTATATTCTCGTATGATGTGATTTATTATGTGCGCACTAGTAAATTATAGGAAAGCATGCTACTGGAATGGAAGCGCAACTTGGATTATATCCTAGTTGCACAGGAACATCAATTTGTTCTTAACACTCTGTGTCTAGCTATCTCCACTGCTGAGTCAACTGATATGGAGCGGAATCTCTATGACAAGTGGGTCAAGTCTAATAATGTAGTCAAGTGCAACATGATGACCACTATGTCTAAGGTGCTCCAGCAACAACATCAGCACTATGACAAAACAGTTAAGATTACGGATAGTCTCACAGCTACTTATGGGGAAATCATGAGTTGTAAAATGACTGATGGTAGCTCAGTGAGGGAGCATGTTCTTTCCATGACTCACCACATGGATGAACTAATGTTGCATGGAGGAGGTATTGACGGGGAAGTCTTTTGAGAACTTCAGACTAATGAGTAAAAAGGTGTACACTCTTAATAAGTTACTTAGTGACCTCATGGCAGCTGAATCAATCATGCAACCTGAAAAAGCAGAGGTCCACTTACTCCTGCTAAGCAAATGGGTCCACTTGCTACTGAGGTACCAAAAAGGAAGAGATCAGAGGTTGCTGCACTTCAGAAGCCGCAGAGGAGAGGGCGACTTGTCAAGAGCACAGAGAAGAAGCCTTTGAAAAAGCAGCCTCTGATAAGCCTTCATCCGCTGAACCTGCTGCTGAGGAGCAAGAGCAAGAAACCCCTCTCTCTGCTAAGCCTTTTGCTGAACATTTAAAAATTGTGAGGGAGAAGAACAAGAAGAGAAAGAGGTATCAAAAGGAGAAAGTGAAGAAGGATTACAAGAAAGTGATGGCGCAGATCACTTTTGACGCAAGGGACATAACCTTTGAACAAGTCAAAGATGCTGCTGACGATCTAGCAGCGAAGAAGGCTACTGATGAGCTAGCAGCAAAGGAAGCTGCTCAACTGCTAGAGCGTGAAGCTCAGGAGGCTAGTCGGTTAGCAGCAGAGCATGAGGCTCGTGAGGCTGCTAAGCGAAAAAGAGAACAAACTGTTCAGGTTCCCACCACCACTCCTTTGCCAGAGCACGATGCCTTGTCCAACAAGGACTTACACACACTGTTGGAGGCAGGAGTCTTTGATGCTCCTGAGCATCCTGAAGGCCAAGGAGGAGTTATTTTTCGGAGCCTACTGCTTAATCTGCTCAGAATGTGGATGTTGGAACTTTCGAATCAGGACAAAATGCTGAGCAAATTGCTAGCATTTCGCAGAATGCTGAGGAAAGGGCCAACAGTGGTGGAGCTGAGGGTCCGAATGCTGAGGCAAGGCCTAGCATGGATATTCCTTCATCTACTGAGGTGATGCAC
Organism: Plectranthus barbatus; assembly: GCA_026898455.1. Classification (NCBI taxonomy): domain Eukaryota; kingdom Viridiplantae; phylum Streptophyta; class Magnoliopsida; order Lamiales; family Lamiaceae; genus Plectranthus; species Plectranthus barbatus. The sequence continues at coordinate 365,394 of JAPKLW010000326.1, forward strand.
GAGGACGAGGAAAATGATCAAGGCTTTTTAACCTCATGCTATTTGGATTCTGATTCCGATGGAAAATCTGAAGACGTTTATAATGTAAGATTTCTCAGGAAAATTCCGACAGACACCAATGAGTCGCTACGAGTTCCCTTCTAAGGACTCCCAGGGCGCAGATTGAAGACAAGGAGAGTAGCACAATGGTGTGCTCCCATTTTTCACGAGGAAGAGGTAAATTCAGACCTCTTTTCTATGTTTTCAGAGATTGAGGAATTTGTTTTGGCTGATATAGAGCGAGATATTGCCAACACCTTCCCTTCTTTTGTTGTCTCATCCAACTCAACATCTTCTTTTGTTGTCTCATCCAACTCAACATAGAAGATGTTGAGTTGGATGAGACAACAAAAGATGGGATGGTGTTAGCAAGTGAGTTCAGGCGATGGAAATTTTTTGATTATATCATGCATCAACTATGCTTTGAAGAAAGGATGCTAGTAATCACCACGAAGGGCCTCAACTACTAGAGAAAGGAAGAACAATGGGTAAACGATTGGATCGATCAGGTGCCCGGGACCAAGAAATTCTCAGACAAACAAGTCCTAGCAAGACTTCAAGCGATACAAGTCCACCGGATGTTCTCCACTTCCCAATCTCTGCTGAAATCATCCTTTGCTTCCGATGGTCATTCGGATGCTAGAATTGAGCTTTTCAAGCGCCAGGCTAGAGCCACTTCTGAATATCGCAGGCGTCAATTAGAGTATGAAGCTCAGAAGATGGAGCGACTGCTAGCTAGGATGGCTGCTGCCAGAGAGCAAGCTGAGCTAGAACAGAACCAGAGTCGTGAGCTGACCATACATCATGACAGAGTGGAGGAAATGCTTGAACTTTTCTTGGAAGATGACATCTTAGAAGTGGCTACAGCTACAGGAGCGGCTGAAATAACAGAAGCAAAGGCAGCCCAAATTGCTAAGGCCATGGAGGAGGTATGGAGGATTGAGGAAGCCGAGCGCTTGGCAGAGGAGGCTCACTACTTGACCGCACTTGTAGATGCAACAAAGGCATTTGAACTTTCTAAGGCCATGGAGAATGTCTGGAACATAGATGAGGCCCAGCGCATACACGAAGAAACTATGTACATGGCAGCCCAAGGCGAAGTTGATATTCAAATGGAAGATGCCGAGTCTGTTACAGGCGGCAAATTGGCGCTAGCAACTTCTTCCTTGGATGCCCTACCCATAAGTTCTGTAAGTTCAACTGACTTTCACTCCTGTGTTCATGCTGCTCTTCAATCTGCGCTTCAACATGCCCTATCCACTACAATTATCATAGCCATTGCTGAAAAAATGGCTATGGAGGTTGCTGATGTAAGGAGTGAAGTGGAGGATATGCGAAGTGTAGTATCTGAAGTACGAAGAGAAGTAGCAGAGGTTAATGGAGATATGTCGGGTGTAAAGACAGATATGGCAGTGATGAAAGAAGAAGTAGCAGACTCTCAGCAAAATCTTGTGCACAGTGTTCAATCCTTATCTTCTACCTTTTTGGCTGCAATCAAAGAGGGGGAATGATACGTGCGTAAAATGACCTATATTTTGATGTGTGTACATGCTTGTTTGCGGCTATTTTACTCCTGTATCATATGTTTTTGTCGTATTTTGGTTGTGTTTTCGTGTTTTGTGTGTTTGATTTGTGTAGGATATATTTTGGGCATAAACGAGCAATTTCGGTGGAGTTTTGGAGGAAAATTGCACGTGTTTGGAGTTTGGAGAGCTCGATCGGCCGAGCGGGTGCAGGACCGGCCGAGCAGGGCATTCCGAGGGCTCGACCGGCCGAGCGGGTGCAGGACCGGCCGAGCAAGGTGTTCAGAGGGCTCGACCGGTCGAGCAGGTGCAGGACCGGCCGAGCCAGGCCGACAGAGAGCTGGCTCGGCCGAGCCATCTTCGATCGGCCAAGCCTGGGTAGTTTTTCCTGATTTGTTGCGGTTTCCAGCTTCGACTGGGTAAGCCATACTTCGACCGGGCGATCCGAGGCCCTGTTTGCTTGCCTATAAATGGGGAAAAGGCAGTTATTTGATGGATCTTTTGTCATTTTTCACGCACGTTAGCTAGATTTTTCCCTAGATTTCATTTTTCCATTGAAATTCATCATAATTCTAGAGTATCTTGGAGAGTAATTCATCAATCCTTGGAGGAGATTTGAATATTCTAGGTGGTAGATCAAGGCAACCAAATCCATTTGGGGAAGATTTCAATTTCTACTTTTCAATTTGTAATGGAATTAATTGAATTCAAACTTTTATTTGTACAATTGAAAGGTATGAAGTTCTAATTCTGCTTGGATGTTGATTTGGATGAGGATGCATGAGATTTAGGTTTGATTATTATTTGTTTACCTTCCTCTTTGTGATTGAAGCATACTAGAGCTTGTTCCTATTCATCTAGATGTAGGTAATAGCCAGTTTAGATGATAATTGACACAATCATTGCAGCCAACATGCGGATAGGCGTGTCATGAATAGTATGACTTCTTGTGTTCCTTGATCCAATCCCTGTGCGGAGATAGGGCATAGGGCGATGATTTACGTGCTTTTAGGAGTGGTCTAGGGTCCGATAACGTAGCTGTTTGAGGACTTTAGTATCATCTACGGTTGGTTCACCGTGACTGGGGATTGACTAGTGTAGGGTAAGAGTTCATCCAATTAGGAATTAAAACGTGTTTACATCGATGATTTACCTAAGTTGATTGCATCCAAGTTCATCTCAACATCCTATCTTCCTAATTTGAGCATTTGTTTGTTTTGGTTTACCAAATTGTGAAAAGGAATTGGTTGAATGTCAATTGTTTGGTTGATTCAAGTTAGTCATACATTGTTAGCATAGGTTTACATTGCTTGCCTAGTTGATAAAAAACTACTCAACGATTGATTTTGCCTAGCTATAAGTCTTTGCCTTAGTATCTCGGTACTCTAGCGGGCGAAACGGAGAAGCTCCTGGATTTGATATTTTATTCTTTGTGTAGTTAATAGTTTAACTAGATTGAACTTTTAGCCGCATCAAGTTTTGGCGCCGTTGCCGGGGACTTCATTTAGTAGGTTGCTATATATTGGGGAAAAAGTGAAGCTTGTAGGCTAGGTGTTTGTGTTTTTGTTTGTGTGAATAAATTTTTTGGTTGTTTTTGTATTTGTTGGTACTTTGAGTTTGTTGGGTTGTTGTAGGTGTCAAATGGAGAATTATCGAGAAACTCACTCGGAGAGGCTTAACAATCTCCAAAGGGAATTGGATGAGATGAGAGCAAAGATGTTGGAGAGACAACGACCGAGGAAGCCAATCCGGTTGGTATTTGAAGAGAGCTACCCATGGATGGAAGAGAGGAGACATGACCACACTATGAAGTCTAGTTGGGGATATGAAGATGTGGAGCTTAGAGATGAAAGATATGGAGATAAGTGGGGGAATTGTGACCTCTGGAACAACATGAACTATCCCTCATCTAATGGATACTCTCCTTGTAGACATTATGACAATCATACTTGGAATCCATCCATAACAAGTGTTCATTTTGATGAATGGGGTAGCCATGATCTTGAAAGAGTTAAATAAGCTAGAGCATCTCCAGAAGCTTTGGAGAGGAAACCGGATAAGCTTGAGGGAAGGCTTTTGGAGTTAAGAATGCAACTAACCGATATCTTGAGGAAGGTGAGTGAGGAACCTCAAGTGGAAGAATATCCGATTGACAAGGAAATTTTGGAAGATGAATGTGAGGATGCGGTAATGGTACTTAAGGAAGTGAGATTTCAAGATGCAAGAGTAAATGTGATTCAAGAGAAAGAACCAAAGAATGAAAGAGTAGCTTTACTCCAAGAAGATGAAGATAATGAAGACACCAAGGAGGAGTTGCAAGTCATTGAAGATGAAAAGAATGGTGCTCTTGAGATACTCTCACTTGAGGAGTTGCAAAAAGTTCCGACCTTGGTACAACAAGATGAGGAAGAGAAAAATGATGAGGAAATTATGTCGGGGATCCCAAGTGGTGACATGGTGTTTGTTTTTCCTTCATTAGTGATAGATAAGAGGGAAAAGGAGGTGATTCTAGGAGAGATAGTGGATGAATCGTATGATTTGATCGGGAAAGGAAATGGTGAGATGTTGATGATTGATTCAAATGGGGGACAAGTTGAGACTTATATACTTTGGATTCAATTGGATGATGCCTTAGAGATCAAATCAAAGAAGGAATCACCACCTTTTGTAGTCGAGTTTGTCAAGACATGCAACCTTCCTTGGAGAGATGAAAGGGGTGAAAGAAAGATCGCCTTGGACAAGTTACTTCCAAGTTAATGCCGATTAAGCAAGAAAGGTGTATTAAAAACCCACACGATTTTTGATAGTGGGTGATGTGGTAAGGTCGTCTAGCTACCGATGTTAAGGAAGCGCTTGTTGGGAGGCAACCCAACCAATTTTCTTTCTTTTGTTTAGTTGCTTTTAGTTTCTTTGATTTTGAATAAATTTCTAGTTTGTTTGGTTTTGTGTTTGTAGGAGGAACTACAAGATCGAGAAGAGTGACGATGCACCGTCCACCATTTTTGCAAACTTAGTCTCACTTGACTAAGTTTGGGGGGATGTGCCGGTAGCCGGTGCCTCGGTTTATTCTTCTCCATCTCCTATCCTTTATCTTGCTTTAGTTTAGTGTAGTTGTTGGATATTGACCCTTTATTGGATTTGATTCGATTTGGTTGTACCTATATTGATGTTCTACCTTGGATGAATGTTTTGGATTATGCTCATCTTGATGATATGTATGGATATTTTCATGGGTTTGAGTTTGTTGAACATTGGTTTTGATGGTATGTTTGGTGGTGCTAGTGGAACAATGCTTGATTTAATGTAGATTTTTGGATAGTGAAATGATGGTGGAAAGAGGTTTTGGAAGTGAATATGGTTGAGGATTGTTTGATTGTGATTGTAGTTGGAATTATTAATGAGTTGACATGATTGAATACTTCCTATTATGCATGGTTTGTGGTTTGGATTATTGGTTTGGTTTGAATGGTGGAACTAGTGGATATTGTCTAATCATTGTTGATATTTGGTTTGTGGAAAGTTTGGTGGATATGAGAGCTTTATTGGTTTGTTTTATGCTCAAGTGTTTGGTGGTGTTTGTGTTGATTTAGTAGGTACAAATAAGGCATGGAGAGCGGTTTGATCGTGTGTGCCGATGGGTAACGCTTTCTATCGTTCCTTCTACCAATTAGATTCATTACATTGTTTTATGGCATGTAGATTGTGGTGAGGATGTTGTGTGCTTGTGTGTGTGTGATGAACCCGAACTAGACTTGAGGTTTGAATCATGATTTACTTGGTGAAGTTGGATGTTTACCTCAACCAATGATAGGGCGGAATCTAGTTTTGGAAGCATGTTTTAAGTTTAACTTTTGAATTGTCGAGTGTTGTATGTGGTTAATGCATAGGACTTGACAAAAAGCTGTGAGGTTTGAGCTATGATATTTTCATATCTGTATTGATTGTGAGTGGCAAGATCGAGAGCTTGAAATCTAGAACTTGCATACGTTCTCTATCTATTAGCATGAGTGTGTAACTAGAAAATGATCTTAGGCCATCATTTCTTAGTCCTACCTTTCACACCGGGAGTATAAGGTGATTGTTATCATAATTTTGCCTTTCATATCTTTGGCCCCCCTGATTGAACTTATTTGGTGAATTTTCTTGAATTGATTAGGACCATATTTGGGGGGAAAGAGTGTATGAGGCTGAATACGGTGATGAGAGTTGGGATGGGAATTGATTGGAGTTGTGATGTTGAAAATGTTGAGGCATGAAAGAATGAAATAAAGGATTGGATTGAATCCTAGAAAAATGAGCACCTACAAAAATTTTGGTGCAAGTGTTTGAAAAGAAAGAGAGGCACCCATGAAATGAAAGAATGATGGTGCATTTAAAAAAAAATTGATGAAGAAAAGAAACAAATAAGAGAAAGAAAAGAAAAGGAAAAGAAAGAAAAGTGTTGTGAAATGAATAAGCCTTGGGGTTTGTAGTGGTTCGAAAAGAACAAGTTTGGGGGTTTTGGGATATTGAGAAGTTTAGTCACTTTGGCCCAAAACCACCCACCTTTTAGTTAGCCACGTTACAACCCGTGAAAAGACCTTTTTGATTCTAGAAACTAACTCGTTGTAGTATAGTGGTGAGAATTGATGCAAGCCTATGGAAATCAAGCTCAATATCTTGTGATTGTGTGAAATCTCATCGTCCCTAAACACGTAAGGGAGTGTTTTCATTTCTTGTATCCATTTTTGATGAGTGGTTCATGTCCTTAGCATTAACCTTGTTACAAAGTTAGGTGATGACCTCGTTTTACTCGAACATGCTAAGATAACTTTGATGAGCTATGAGGTATTGCATGAGGTAGATTGATAGTTTTATTTTGTTTTGATTGAGGACAATCAAAGGTTCAAGTTTGGGGGATTATGATACGTGCGTAAAATGACCTATATTTTGATGTGTGTACATGCTTGTTTGTGGTTATTTTACTCCCGTATCATATATTTTTATCGTATTTTGGTTGTGTTTTCGTGTTTTGTGTGTTTTATTTGTGTAGGATAGGTTTTGGGCATAAACGAGCAATTTCGGTGGAGTTTTGGAGGAAAATTGCACGTGTTTGGAGTTTGGAGAGCTCGACCGGCCAAGCGGGTGCAGGACCGGCCGAGCAGGGCATTCAGAGGGCTCGACCGGCCGAGCGGGTGCAGGACCGATCGAGCAAGGTGTTCAGAGGGCTCGACCGGTCGAGCAGGTGCAGGACCGGCCGAGCCAGGCCGACAGAGAGCAGGCTCGGCCGAGCCATCTTCAACCGGCCGAGCGTGGGCGATTTTTCCTGATTTGTTTCGGTTTCCAGCTTCGACCGGGCGAGCCATACTTCGACCGGGCGATCCGAGGCCCTGTTTGATTGCCTATAAAAGGGGAAAAGACAGTTATTTGATGGATCTTTTGTCATTTTTCACGCACGTTAGCTAGATTTTTCCCTAGATTCCATTATTCCATTAAAATTCATCATAATTCTAGAGTATCTAGGAGAGTAATTCATCAATCCTTGGAGGAGATTTGAAGATTCAAGGTGGTAGATCAAGGCAACCAAATCCATTTGGGGAAGATTTCCATCTCTACTTTTCAATTTGTAATGGAATTAATTGAATTCAAACTTGTATTTGTACAATTGAAAGTGTTGGGAATTATCCCTAAAATCTCCCTTAGGATTTGTTTGTAAAAGGTTTTGTTGGATCAAATCTTATTTAGTTGGTCGATCATTTGCCGAAATCTAGAGAGTCTGTCACACTTTGTAAAGTCCTGTATAAGTTGTACATTGAGTTGTAATAAACTAGTGTGCTGAGAAGAATCCCTAGCAGACACGAAGCAGATGATATCAGCATTCAACTTACAAGCTCGCTAGACAGAATGCTAAGGCGTTAGCATTCGGACCTTTCTGAAATGAATAAAGAATAGCAAGCAACGGAAGTCAAAGGATCACAAGGAATATACTGTTAGCAGTTTCTAGCTTAGCAAAGCGAAAGAATCAAATTTGAAGCTGGACTGCGACACTGACAAAAAGCTCACACAAAGGACGAGAACTTCCAAAGTAGTTAAGGAAGTACAAGTCAAAGACAAAAGCGACTGTCATAAAATAAACACTCTCGGATCAAGGAGCCGTTGAGTCTAACGGATATGGAGATTCAAAGTTTGAATCTCCATCTATAAAAGATAGGTCTGAAAGCTGAGAGTACTACTGCTTCAATCACTACCTACATTCGCAAACTACACAAGTGTGAGATTCTTTTGACAAAGCGAACAAAGTGAAAAGTAGTCAGTTGAGATCTCGTGATAAAAAGCACATTCAAAGCCCTCAACAACCCAGAGTGTCCTCTCATTGAATATCTGACACTCATCCTTGAAGATTCTTGAAGTTCCATTAAGAATCTTCAATCATTGGGATAATTTCCTTACTAGGAGTATCCAACAGTCATTCTTGAAAGAGATTGACTCTGACGGGCGTTAGCCACATATTTATTGAGTTCAGGTGCAAACTATAACAGCATCATTAGCGAAGGACAAGTTTTACGAAGGTGTGCCCTTGACTTGGCCGGAGCTGTGTTCGAAAAAGTGCAATGTATCGGAGAATAGCTGTGCTGTGGCCGGTTCGAAAGTTCACCGCCTAGTGCTAGTATTGGCGAATCCTTGTACTGATTCTATACTTTTCTAGTGAAATTCTTAGCGTTTCGGCTAAGGAGTGGACGTAGATCATTTGGATCGAACCACTATAAATTTGGTGTTCATTTACTGTTTTATTATTTTACTGTTCCAAGATTATTTTGAAACCTAGCAACAGAGTTGCTAGAGTATATCTGAAGACAAACTTAAAGACATAATTTGAGCTAGCTAACTTTTGGAAAACAACAATAAGTGAAAGAGATATAAAACTATTCCGCTGCATTTCGTGCTAAGTTATCAACACGACGACTCTGATATTTCGGGACCGACAAGTGGTATCAGAGCGGAGGTCATACCAGACTCTCCGTTTCTGAGTCACCTGTGACCAGATCTATAATTTTCCTTGCACTTTTATTCCTGTTTTATCTACTCAGCTCAGGAAACCATTCAAGGAGCATACAAAATGATGAACCATTCTCTTGGACTGTATGACAGAGAGAACTTTTTATCCTGGAAGAAGATGGCTCTCATACAACTTCAGAGCATACATCCTGAGATGGCGGATGTACTGGTAAGAGGTCCTATTCAGATTATGAAATCTAACACTTTTATAGGACAAGGGCGTGTTGAAGGTGCTGCTGAAGGAGAACCAAGACCTCCAAGACCCGAAATGGTTCCCAAACCATTTGATGAATACACAAGCGAAGACAAAAAGAGAGCTCAACTTGAGCACGTGGCAAAGAAATTAATTCTTGATTCCCTTTCGAAGCTGATGAAAGAAAAGGCGCTTGATTTAGAAACTGCTAAGGAAATGCGGGACTACGTGTGCGAGTCTTCTCAGGAGACGGATCAAATGAGACGCAATAAACTACAGGTAGCTGTAGACAAATACGAATCCTTCTCTATGTGTGCAGGAGAAACCATTCAAATCATGGAGGAACGCTTCAACACAATAATTGGAGAACTCAGGAGTCTTGGAAAGAAGTATGACAATGGAGAGATGAACAATAAAATCATTTCCAAACTATATCCAAGAGATGACTGGTTCGCAAAAGTAACAAGTCTGAGTGAAAAAGATCTCAACAGCATGACTACGTCTGAGGTATTTGCTCAACTTAAAGCTCACGAATTTATCATACATCACCCTCGAAAGAAAGTACTTCCAGTACAGGTACACAAGCAATTGATCTAAAAATCAATGAACTGGAAGAACAAATGAAGAAGATGCAGAGGATGCTAAATGAAGCAAAAGCTGAAAAGGAGGCGAAAGAGATCCCATCATCAACATCTAACCGCTCAGTAGAGCGAAAAATTAGAACCTGTTTTGAATGTGGCTCTCCAGATCACTTGAAGCATGATTGCCCGAAGGTCAGCAAAGAAGAACGAGAGTGCCTGAAGCAACGATTTGAAAGACGCGCTGCTAAAGCCGTAACCAAGGCGTTGCTGACCAGGACGGAGATTGCTGATGAGGAAGAGTTTTACTGTTCCTCAGAAGAGGAAGATATCGAAGAAGCACTGTTCGTGTTGATAGCAAACATCACTGAAGATCAGTTTGCTGATGCGGACAACGATGCTAAAGAAACCAATGAATCAGCTCTCGCTGCTGAGGAAACAGAGGTATTTTCAACAAATTCATCTAGCAATCAAGTCATAGACAAGTCGGAGGAATCACATTTTGATTCCGAAGAAGACTACTTAGTACAGTTATCAATAGAATTTGCAAAAATGTATGAGATAAAAAATGAAATTGTTGGGGAAAATGCCTCACTAAAACTTTAAATTACAAATTTAACCGAGGAAGTCGAGAGACTGAGGTTAGAAAGTGAAGAACTCTTAAAATTAAAGGCAGATTTCTCTCATTTGTCAGAAAAATTTCAAATTTTAGAAAAAGAGAATCATGCATTAAAAAATAAACCCAAAGAGGATTGTATTTGCATGTACGCATCCAGCTAGGCTGCTCTCAATGCCCTTGTAAGTAGTCAAAGACGTCACTATGATAAGTCTGGACTTGGATGCGAATCATCAAAAAGAATGTCAAAACCCAATGATAATTCTTTTAAGCAGAATCCGATTTTGTTTGTATCTGCTGGACTTAGCTCTGCTGAAAAAGGTAAAGGAGTAGTTTCTGCTGAAACTTTGTCTGCTAAGCCAATAGCTAAACCAAAGAATAGACTCTAGCAGAATGTGCCCGTTGGAGCTCAGCAGAGGTCTATATCAAAAATAGCCAATAGCTCGTCTGCTGGATCTCAGCAGAGGTCAGAGTTTGCTAATCCTTTATCCAGTGGACCTCAGCAGAGGATCCCAAGGATAAATGCTAAACGCAACTCTAAGCCTCCGCAGAAGAATCAAAGGATGAATGATAGGCAAGCATTTGATAGACCTCAGCAGAGGAATCCAAGAGCATACGCTAAACCTTACTCAGCAAACTCAAGGAGTACTGAGCATTCTGATTTCAACGCAAGGATAGTACATCCTAATTTTCATCAGAGAAGGCCTGCGCAGTACAATGCTGTGAGACCTATCTACCAGCAGAATACAATGCATAGAAGAAATGTCCATGCAAAGCCTGAGCCCATTCCACATTCATTTCCAAGGGCAAGGACGGCTAAGTACATTCATTCACCTAGAAGTAGAAATGTTAAAAATTCTAAGCCAAAGGTCAAGAAAGTGGTAAATAGTGAAACCAAGACAAAAGTCTTAAAAATCACTATGATGTGGGTTCCGAAAGGAACTATGCTTCACGTTAATCCTGCAGGACCCGACACTAAACGGGTACCTAAATCCACTTGATTCACTTGCAGGAACAGGACTCCAGAACTACGGGAACGTGCATATCCAATAAATGGGTCCTGGACAGCGGTTGCTCTGCTCATATGACTGGAAACGAAGAATTATTTTCAGACATAAGAAGACTATTCAACGGTCTAAAAGTCAAGTTCGGAGACAACAGTGAAGGAGAAGTTATTGGACGAGGATGCATTGAAAGAAACAGATTGAGAATCATCAACGTAGCACTCGTCTCCAACCTAAAGCACAATCTACTCAGCATAAGTCAATTGTGTGAAAATGGGTATATCGTATCTTTTATGAATACTGGTTGTGTTATTGCTGATGCTATTTCAGGAGAAGTAAAACTACGAGGCATCCGCAAGGGTGGATTATATATTGTTGATTGGCAAAGCGGTCAACAACATTCTTGCTTTTTAGCTCTCAATAAAGAGGAAACAACATGGCTATGGCATAAGAGGTTCAATCATTTAAATTTCAAAACTATTAACCATCTTGCCAAATATAAGCTTGTTATAGGTCTACCAAATGAGACTTTCCGCAAAGAAGGAATATGCAAATCTTGTCAACAGGGAAAGCAGACCAAATCATCCTTCAAAACAAACCCTGAAAAGGAGACATCACAAAGGATTCTGGAATTACTGCATATGGATCTTTTTGGTCCAGTCACACCACCCACTGTAAGTAAACGTCTATATACACTAGTGGTGGTTGATGATTTCTCCAGGTACACATGGGTACGTCTATTAAAGACAAAGGACGAAGTGAAACTTATTCTGCCAGAACTTATTCTCAAAGAGCAAAACAGTAAAGAAGTTACTGTGAAGCGAATTCGATCTGATAATGGAACAGAATTCTGTAATGGAGTGCTGATGGATTTCTGTGCTGAAGCTGGAATATCACACGAAAATCTACAGCAAGGACTCCTCAGCAGAATGATTTAGCAGAAAGGAGGAATCGGACGCTGAAGGAAGCCGTTCGCTCAATGCTAGCATACTCCAAACTTCCTGCTAAATACTGGGGTGAAGCAGTCATGACGGCCTGTTACACACAAAATAGGAGTGCTATCACAAGCAGATTTAACAAGACTCCCTATGAAGTGTACCACGGTCGTAAGCCCTCCATAACTCATCTACGTGCTTTTGGCTCTACACGTTATATTCACAATAACGGTAAATCTAAACTTAATACCTTTTCACCTAAGTCTGACGAGGGAGTACTCCTTGGTTATGGACATCCCACTCATAAAGGTTATAGGGTATTAAATAAGATTACTGGCATTGTGGAAATAACATGCAATGTTATTTTTGATGAGTCTACCTTAGTGCGCAGTGAAAACAGAGGAGAAAAGGATAGCAATCATGAGACTAATGATGTCAATGATCAAACACTTTCAAATTCTCTCAAGAATATGAGTATTGATCCGACTAAGTCTATGAATGAATGCAATCCAAACGAGACGCACGCAGCAGGGGACCAAACTGCTGACCAGGACAATGATGCTAATGATCATGCTGAGGCCAAACCTACAAACATCTTAACCGAAACAGTTATTCTAGAGGTGCTTGACGATGAAGAGGAAGAGACTTCCAAGGACATTCCCTTCCGGGGAGGGACAGAAACTCATGAAGATCTTGGCAGAGGCGCCACTGAGATTCCACCTGCTGAAGAGGCTGCTGACAAAACTCCTATGGAAGATGATGTTGTAGGCGCTGCTGAGATTCCAGTTGCTGAAGACACTGCTGAAGAAGTTCCTGTTCCAGGAAATCCTATGGAAGTTATTCCTGCGGAAGATAATCTAGATGCTGAACTCCAGGAGGATACTATGAAGAATAACGTACAAGACGATGGCGTCGCAAGGGAAGGAAATATGATCAGAACTATCAGACCTACATGGTTGCGTGCCCACCCTCCTGAAGATGTCATAGGCAATATCAATGATCCTATGATGACAAGACAGGGCAATGCTATGTTAGCATGCTATATCTCCAGCGAAGAGCCCAGAAAGATCGAAGACGCTCTACTAGATCCGGATTGGGTGAACGCTATGCATGAAGAACTAGCAGAATTCACACGAAACAATGTGTGGGAGCTAGTAGACAGACCCGAACATTAAAGTGTTATTGGCACTAAATGGGTATTCAAAAACAAGAAAGATGAGTCTGGCACGGTTGTCAGAAATGAGGCGAGACTCGTAGCTAAAGGGTACAAACAATGCGAAGGGATAGATTATGACGAAACATTTGCTCCGGTAGCAAGGCTGGAGGCCATTCGTTTATTCCTCGCGTACGCTGCACATCATGAGTTCGACGTAATGCAGATGGATGTGAAAAGTGCCTTTCTAAACGGTGAGCTGAAGGAAGAAGTCTATGTTGAGCAACCACCAGGGTTCGAGCACGGCAATCAAGTATACAAACTTAAAAAGGCTCTCTATGGATTGAAACAAGCACCGAGAGCTTGGTATGGAACTCTTTTAAAATTCTTGTTGAAGAATGGTTTTCAGAAAGGGAGAATTGATCAAACCCTCTTTCGCATTGAAGACCAAGGAGATATTTTGCTGGTGCAAATATACGTAGATGACATCATTTTTAGTTCTAGAAATCAAGAGTTATGTGACAAGTTTTCAAAGCTCATGACCAGCAACTTCCAAATGAGTATCATGGGAAAGATGTCCTACTTTCTCGGATTACAAGTTCAACAATCCAGAGAAGGGATTTTCATTCATCAGAAGAAGTATATTCGCGATTTGATCGCAAAATACTGCCCCAAGAAGACAAAGAGTTTGCGGATTCCAATAAGTACGACATGTATTGCCGCACTTGAAAGAGAAGAAGGAGATGTGAATCCTACTCTTTACAGAGGAATTATAGGTTCACTCTTATATCTCACCGCCAGCAGGCCTGATATATCTTATGCCGTCGGGTTGTGTGCTAGATATCAAGCCAATCCTAAGAAGGCACATCTAGACACTGCTAAGCGGATTGTTCGCTATTTGAAGTGCACAGAAGGTCTCGGAATCTGGTATCCTAGAGAAGACAGTCTTGCTCTGAGTGGATAATCGGACTCTGATTTTGGAGGATGCAAGATTGACAGGAAAAGCACGAGTGGAACGTGTCAATTTTTGGGACACAAGCTCATTAGTTGGTTCATCAAAAAGCAACACTCTGTCGCTACATCTACCACGGAAGCAGAGTATGTGGCTGCTGCTAGCTGTTGTTCGCAAATTCTCTGGATAAGACAACAATTGCAAGATTACGGGATCCCTCCCGAATGTGTGCCTATCTACTGCGACAACAATAGTGCTATGTGTATCACAAAAAATCCTGTTCATCACTCTCGGACCTAGCATATCGATATTCATCATCACTTCATACGAGATCATCAGGAGAAGAAAGATATCGATGTCCGATACATATGCACCGAAGATCAGATAGCAGATATATTCACAAAACCACTTCCAGAAGCCAGATTTAAAGAATTATGTTTAAAGCTTGGATTAATGGAATTAGATGAAGTTGTGGATGAATGAGTCCTAGCTCTCATTCTTTCTATGAGGATACTCTTGAAATTTAATATACATCACTCTGGACGTTATTATTTCTGTCTGCTGAAGATATCGTGATATTATGAAATGCCAAAAAAAAAAATAAAAAAATGTCATGAAAACAGTTGAAAAGAGTCTACACGACGGAGGATTTGAAGAAAAGATCTACTTCAGCATATTCATTAAACAAAAGGACCACAAATTTCAAAGATTACACGTCTCAACCAAGAAGAAAGTTCAAATACATCATTCTCTACACCATTTTGTTGCTACAAATCTAACAATGCTTTATATGGATGCCAAAAGGGAGGAGAGCTCGGAAAAGTCTTCAACCCGAGTTAGGGAAGTGAGCCCTCAAGGGATAAAAGTCGAATCCCATCAAAAGGATACCCTCGGAAACAAGATGAGGGACCGTCTGCTCAAGCAACCAACTTAGCTGCATGGCAGTTGGCAGAGGAAACTGAGGAAAGAGATCGATGCATCTCTTCACTCCATCAAAGAAGAACTCTGCCCAATCAACGTCCTTCATCTCCGAATCAATGGCCATCATGGCCCTCCAAATCCTTGGGTTGAACATATAGTTGTCAGCAGGGACTCCAAAAGTGACATTGCTAACAATGTAAAAAATAACTCTATACTCTTCTTTCAACCCCAAGCATGATGGAGTTGGTGAAAAGTCATAGCTGTCCGACTGCCTCCACTTATTCCAGTAGCCAAACTCTACCGCAGTCAAATGGCGGTAGACATCCATAACGCGAGTGGGACCCCGAGGAAGGCCAAACTTTTGAGGGAAGAAGGCCGGAGTCCAACAAACCACTTGATTATCAAAGCAACCCAAAATGGCATCATCAGTGGTTTGACACCTGAAGATAAAGCTCTGAAGAGCTCGTTTCTGATAACGTGTTGGCATAGTCATCAGAAATTGGGATAGGCAACTCTCATGAAGAGCTCCCATAACAAAGTTTGCAACACGACAGTTGCTTCCATACTCAAAATACAACCCTGATTCATGAAGAATCTGGTTGCGATTTACAGGCAAGTCACTTGGAGCAATGGTAATATGATGCATTTTGAAACAAGTGAAGGAGGAAATGCTATGCAAAGTGGAGTGGAAAAGATGAAGTTCAAGAACACAAGTGAGACGTTATTTATAGCAAGATCATGGCTCTATCCATAGTGGGAACACTCTCCCAAAAGTGTCCTATCAACTAAATTCAAAACTCCGAAGAGCGGAAGTCGAGGAGTCTCGACAAAAGGGGAAACACCACCTGTCTTAATAAGGCTACTTACGGCAAGTCGACCTACCTGAGTATTCTGGCGTTCTCTTCCACGAATGCTTAAAAAGACACCAAAGGATAACCCAAATCCTTTGATTAAGACATAAATCTACCGTCTTAAATGATAGCACTTGATGACTTGTGTGGAAAATAGTAGCTTACATCAGACACAGGAGGTTTGCTACAAAAACTCAACACATTCACAAGAAAGTTCGCTGAGACACTGATGCAAGCATTTCAGAGACAGAGTATCGAAAGAGCTGGTATTCTTATCCTTATTTCTTGGATTTCTTGAAGATATCATTACGTATTCTGGAAGATGATTATATCTGCTGAGGATTATTCATCATAGCTATCTGCTAATATTGAAAATACAGAGCATAACTTGGTTGAAGATTTTGTTAAAAAATGACAGACAACAAAATATAATTGTGCCGTTTTCATACATCCGTTCATTCAGTGACATATGTCATTACAAAGGAAATAAGAAAATTGAAAACAACAACATGATCACTATTCTAGGAGGAAGGAGGCTTAAACGGGAAGAAGTCCGTAGCTACAAGATTCGATGGTCCTTCTGCTATCTGAGGAAAACTCTGCTCCAACAGCAAACTAAACTGCATTCCATTCAGCAGAGGCACTGCCGGGTAATATTGGACACAGTCTCGAACGCTATTATAGATATATTTTGCCCAATCTACCTCGACCCCATCATCGATGGACATCATGATCTGCCACGTTTCTTTTGAGAAGAAAGTGTCATCACAGTCCTCTCCCATCAACATATTGTTAGCAACACGGAAGAGCACCCAATAAGGAGTGCGCAGATCGTATGCTGAGACAGAAAGCAAAAATTCAGACGAAGGCGTTCATCTCCATTTCTGCCACGCTGACCACTCAGGGGCAATGTACGTCACACGGTAGTCGAAGACAGACCCAGGACCTCTGGGAAGGCCGAATTGATGAGAAAAGACGTCCGGTGAACAATAAATGAGCTTGCCGCGGAAGGAACCATAAATGCCCTCTCCCTCCACAGAACAGTCTTCGATGAATTCTCGAAGAACATCGCCTTGAAAACGTTTTGGAGTAGCAGTAACGAATTGGGTCAATCCACTTCGATTCAACTTTGACATGACGATCTCTGCCACTCTTGGATTGTTATCGTACAGAGAGTTCAAACCAGCCTCATGAAGGATCTAGTTTTGGCGCAATTCTAAGGATTGACCAGGAGAATCCATTTTGTTGAAGATCTTCTGAACGAGACAAAAGAAGAATATTCAGAAAAAGAGTTCTTGTGATGATAAAGATACACACAAGAAGGGTATTTATAAGAGAAGAATCATAACTCTTTTCATAAGAATCGATTCGATTCAGAGTTAATGATCATCTGTTACACAATGAATGGACAGACGCCACATCAGATCGGTCAAAATGTTTCTTGGAAAAAGTAATCGATGCTTGGAGAGAAGCATACACTAAAGAACGTCGTTCCATCTGCTAGAGATGAGATCTTCGCTACAGATGAAGTCTCTGCTAGAGATAAGGCCTCTGCTAGCGAATGAGATCTCTGCTAATGAATAAGGTGTATGCTAGATGATGGATACTCTGCTAACTACTCTGCTAGATGATGGATACTCTGCTAGATGACGAGAGCTCTGCTAACTACTTTCTAAAGCGGTATCTGCTACGTTTTCAGCAGAACATATATCCTTGCTACCAATCATCGATCTGCTACGTTCTTAGCAGAATCATACTCAACAGATTTACTATATTTTTGATTATCAAGGATATTATCAAGCAGATATTTGATATTGAGCGCATATATATATGGGATTGTCTCAATTAAAACATAAATATCATCTGATATAGATCAACAAAAATATTTACATGAACAGAGGATTCGACCAACTCAGAAGGGCGCCAAAGGCACAAACGGATAAAAATCTATTCCTCGAAGGTTCGAGGGACCTTGGGTGAGATCAGGGAATCTATGCTCTAGCAGCCAACTTAACGTCATCCCATAGGGAAGGTGAAGTTGAGGAAACTGCTGAACACTCTGTCGCATCCTTTGGAAGACAAAAGCCGCCCAGTCAACCTCTGCCCGATCATCGATCGCCATCATGACCTTCCAGATTTCACGAGAATAGATCATATCATCCGGATTCACCCCCACCACCATTCCACAGACTATCTCGAAGAGAACCCGATAGCGAGTCTGCAGTCCATATGCTGATGGGGTAGGCGAGAACTCAAGCTCAGAGGAACGTCTCCATCTCATCCATGAAGACCACTCCGGAGTTATTTCATTGTTGCGATAGTCCATCACAGAAATTGGACCTCTCGGTAAGCCGAACTCCGACGCAAAAGTGTCCACCGTCCATCTCACCAACTGATTTATGAAGACACCAACAATGGAGTCTCCAATGGGTTCACTTTTTCGAACGGAGTTCTGAAGATGTTCCATATGGAACGAATGAGGCGTCAGAGAAATGAACTTGGCCACACCACTGGCATGAAGACTGGACATAACCCACTCTACTACGTGGTACTCTGTTTCGTACTCCTCATACAAACCAGAATCACAGAGGATTCTGTGCCGCGGAACGAAGAGAGTTTGAGTTGGCTCCATATTTCAGTATTAGTGAATTTTGTGAGAAGAAGAACAAAAGTCGCAGGAAGCCGTAGCAAATAAATCACCGGCTCATGCTATTTATAGAGAAGCCTATGGTGACTGCTAATCTCTGAAGCTGAAGGGTCGCTGTGTAGAGTGAAGAAATTCATTAATGAAAAGGTCAAATCGGCAGTGATTATGATTTTGCATGAAAAGCAATGCCGGAGGTTAATATGATGATACCATGAAATACGTGGTAACTTCTGCTTGATTCTATTAATCTTGCCTGCTGAAAATTTCAAATCGGACGTGGGACGTTGCGTTTCCATACGGAGAAACATTTAATGCGTCCAGACGACGGCGACAAATTGGATTGTGCCACGTCATCCACACTCAAGCTCCGAAGGACGTGGATATACCCACGATCTAACTCTCAACCCCAACCATTGATTGAAATTAAAGTGCATTCAATCCTCGTCGTCAATTTCTCCTCGTACTCCGAAATCTTCTACACACTAATTAGAAGCCCTTCATCTCCATCTCTGCAAAACCCTCTCAAAACTCTCAGAAAAATTGTTCAACCATGACCTCAAATCAGAGTTCTTCAACCTCCTCACACCAAGACACAAATCAATCTCTAAATTTCGAATCGTCACCTTCAAAAAACCTAGACACAATTCAATTTCAACAACCCACATTCATCTATCCCGGCACCACTTGCTCGCCCCTGCATGTTCGACATGCACCCGAGTTCACTGGCATTGAGAAGAAAGAGGACATTGATGAGTCCATTCCCTACTGCACATTGGTAACCATGGCCAGACAGAAGAAGCTGTCCACTCATTCGGCGGAACGGAGACGAGTGGCCCAGATCATGAAAGACAGGGTTCTGTACATGCCACTCGCCAACAAACACTTTCCCAAATGGATTTTAAATCTCCTTGATTCCGAACTGCTGGTAAGGTATCTCACTGCTGAACCTGATCAATTTCATCCACACATGGTTGCTGAATTCTATGCTAGAGCTGTTATGAGTGATGATCAGAAGTCATTCAAGACATGTGTATATGGGAATATTGTAGAAGTTAATGCTGAGTTGCTGTCTCGTACTTTTGGACTTCAAAACTTTGGAACCAAAATCTCTCAGTATAAGGTGAATGATATAGCCGAAATGGAAAGGAGATGGTGCCACTGGAGAAAGTCAGGAGAGAAAGGACAACCAAGTACGTTTAAAGTTAACACCTCGATCAACACCTTGACAGAGGAATACAAACTAATTGCAGAGATTGTGATAAAGATGCTCCAGTGCGATGCTGGTTCATACTCGGAGCTCTCTGCTAAGAAGTATGCCGTAATGATGGCATTAAACGATAATGTAAAAGGGAATTGGGCTGAGTTCATATTTGAACGATGGGCAGAGCATGCCAAGAAGAATGCTCATATGGAGATCGATGGAACATTCTCCTCGAATATAAACTTTGGGCTGAAGATTAGTAAATTCTTGGAGATTTTGTTTACCAACACAGGCGTGGATCGTGGAGTTGCACTCCTTTCCACAGACTACATTCCTGTCACAAGACACAAGACTAAGCCGGTCAATACTAGAAATCCTAGGAAGTTAACCGGGAAATCCAATGTGGACAAGGCTAAACCTACATCCCCAGAGGAACCAGATGAAGCAAGTTTAGCAGTACCCACACTCCAACACTCCATTCCCATAACATAAGCAGAATTAGCAGTGTTGAAGAGGAATGCAGAAACAGATCAGTGTTTCAAAAATCTTGAGGAAATTGAGAAATTAGGAAACCTACCAGTTGATCAGATCAACGATATAATGACTTTGAAGGAATCAGAACAACTTCCAACTACTCTTGGGGCACGGGCATTACCTATTCAACCCAACAAGAGAACCGCAACAACTCCTCCTGTGACTAAAGCAAAGAAGAAGACCAGAAGAAAGTTGGAATTACTTACTGATAAGGAAGCATTAGAGAAAGCAGAAGCAGAAAGTAAGACTGCTAAAGCTGCTGAAGGAACTGATACAACAGAAAAAGACTCTACAGAGAATGTGACTGAGGACACCGCTGATCCAGATTACATCCCTAAGTCTCTCAGAATTGTTGAAGAGCACAGTCCAGAAACAAGGAAAGCAAAGAGAAAGAGAATAGCTACTCTAAAAGAACTCGAGAAAAGAGATTACCAAAAATTCATCAGTAACCTAACATTCGAAGGCCGAGACAGAAACTTTGAACGAGTTAAATTTGCTGCTGAAGAATTTATGGCCCAGAAGCGCACTGCTAAGCAGACCCAATTGGAAGCACAGCCTATCAAGCAAAAGGAAAGCACCATAGGAGATGAAGTACACGAGGAACAAACACCAGCAGTGGCGAATGTTGGTGAAGGAATTCCAACTCCAGCAGAGGACGAGGAAACGACAGACAGTCCAGCAGATATCACCATGATGAATGATGATGAAGCTCCTACTGATGAACTGCAACGCCTAGCAGACGAGGCCACAAAACGAGGAAAAGGGAAGGCTGCTTCAGAAGAGGAAACCGTTCCTAATACCTCCTCTGAATCGCAGATAAACCTAGCAGAAGAAGGACTATCAGATAAAGCATTCTCACAATTATGGAGGTCTGGAGCCCTCACTGATGCAGAATCGAGTAGAGGAAGAGATGCTGAAGAACAGGTCGATTTATTTCTTCGTGATTTACATTCGCCTGTAGAGGAGAATGATTCTCTGCTCACTGATGTTGAATCTTGCGTTTCTGACTCTGATGGAGAATCTGATGAGATTTTTAATGCCAAATACCTGAGGAAGGTACCATCTGGATCAGACACTCCTCTCCGAGTGCATCTCAATGGGCTGCCTGGACCACATTATCATCTCCGAAGAATCGGTCAATGGTGTGCATCGGTCTACCCTGAAGAAAGGCCCAATTCAGATCTCACCCCTATGGCTGAAGAGATCGAATTGTTCGTGCAATCCGAAATAGAAAGAGCCATTGATGATTTATTCCATACAGAATTGGATGAATCAACACCGGAAGGACGCTTGTTAGCAGAAGAATTCCGAAGATGGAAGAAGTGTGACTATATTATGCATCAACTCTGTTTTGAAGAGAAAGCACTGGATTTTGCTGCCAAGGGCTTAAACTTCTGGAGACGTGAGGAACGCTGGTGTTTTGATTGGATTGATCAAGTTCCGGGGATGAAACAGTTCTCAGATAAACAGGTGATGTGTAGACTTCAAGCCATCTAAGAACACCGTTTTCTCTCAAAGACTGCGGGGCTACCTAAATCTACCTTCGTACCCGACGGATATTCTGATGCCAGGGTTGAACTGTCTAAGCATCAAGCAAGAGCTGCTGTCGCTTACAGGAAACGACAGATGGAGTATAAAATTCAACAGGCAGAGAAACTCAAAGCTCGAGTAGCGGCACATGCCACTGAGCGTGTTGCTCTGGAATTTGATTACCGAGATATGCAGTTGGCTAAGTTCCTGAACATTGATATTCATGACATAGTGAAGGAAGCTCAGAAAGCTGAAGCTCAGATTGTCCAGGAGACCGCACAAATTCTGGATGCTGCTAATCGGATAATGCATGAGGAATTATGCTATCAGGAGTATGTTGCTGCGAGTACTAGTCGCACACAGCAATCGTCTATTCCAACGAGTCAAGAACTCGTTACGACTACTTCCTTCAATGCCACTCCCATAACCTCACTACAGATACCCTTTCCATTGACTGCGGAAATAGCTGAAGCCTTCAACTCTTATTTGCAAACAGCCATTGATGGAAGAGTAGAAGCAGCTACCACTCATCTGAGAAGAGAAGTTGATGAGATACGGGGAGATGTATCTCATGTACAATCAGAGATCGCTGAAACCAAGTTGGCTATTTCTGAGAATAGGACAAGTCTTGAGGTCGTTCAAAAGGATTTAGCAGACACCAGGACTACCCTAAAAGATACAGTTGTGGCCTATGGTACAAACTTTTTGGCTGCAATCAAAGAGGGGGAAGAAAGAAGAAAGGCTGACCAGGAAAGAAGAAAGAAAAATGAGGAGGAGTTAGCCACAAGGAAAGAAGAAATAAGGAGAAAAGAAGAAGAAGCGAAGGAGGAGTCAAGACGAAAAGAGCTAGAAGCTCAATTAGAATTGCAAAGAAAGGAACATGAATCTAAATTAGAATTGCAAAGAAAAGAACATGAACTTCAACTACAAAAGATTGCTATGGAGCAGGAGAAGCTGGCTAAAGAACTGGAGCGTGAGGCTGCTGAAAGAGAAACAGGAGCAGCTCTTCTTGAGAACTTCATGAAATTCACCATGGAGAAGTTTGTTGATATCCAGAAGAACAATTCAGCGGACAGTGAAAAAGACAAGCCAGCACCTGGCTCATGAATGTAAAGGTCAAATCTTTTCATCATTTCTTACTTTCTGAATCTAATTTGTACTTAAACTTGCAATATCATATATAAAATTGGATCAGACTTAGACAAAATCTCTTTGTCCACCTTTGAATTTTACTGGTGTGCTCTAGTTGACCTACACTTCTGGTGTACTCAACAAATTTGCATGTGGACATGAAGATTATATTTTGTTTGATGAATGCTTGCTGATTTGATGAGTACAAGAATTTCTAGCATACTGCTTTGTTGCAAACATTTACTTATATTTAATCGAGAAATATTCCCCAGCACCTGTTGAGGGGGAATTTGATTTCAATCATTTATGTTGCTTGAACCTAGTTGAAAAACTCTGTGTCAGATTGATAGAATAGCATAGACTTGTAAAACACAGACATTCTTCCACTTATGGTCAGCAAATGATAGTAAGCTTTGATCGCACCAAAAAGGGGGAAATTGTTGGGAATTATCCCTAAAATCTTCCTTAGGAGTTGTTTGTAAAAGGTTTTGTTGGATCAAACCTTATTTAGTTGGTCGATCATTTGCCGAAATCTAGAGAGTCTGTCACACTTTGTAATGTCCTGTATAAGTTGTACATTGAGTTGTAATAAACTAGTGTGCTGAGAAGAATCCCTAGCAGACACAAAGCAGATGATATCAGCATTCAACTTACAAACTGCTAGAGAAGCAAGCCACCAAAGAATCACTAGCAAATGGCTGAAAGCTCGCTAGACAGAATGCTAAGGCGTTAGCATTCGGACCTTTCAGAAATGAATAAAGAATAGCAAGCAACGGAAGTCAAAGGATCACAAGGAATATACTGTTAGCAGTTTCTAGCTTAGCAAAGCGAAAGAATCAAATTTGAAGTTGGACTGCGACTCTGACAAAAAGCTCACACAAAAGGACGAGAACTTCCCAAAGTAGTTAAGGAAGTACAAGTCAAAGACAAAAGCGACTGTCATAAAATAAACACTCTCGGATCAAGGAGCCGTTGAGTCTAACGGATATGGAGATTCAAAGTTTGAATCTCCATCTATAAAAGATAGGTCTGAAAGCTGAGAGTACTACTGCTTCAATCACTACCTACATTCGCAAACTACACAAGTGTGAGATTCCTTTGACAAAGCGAACAAAGTGAAAAGTAGTCAGTTGAGAGCTCGTGATAAAAAGCACATTCAAAGCCCTCAACAACCCAGAGTGTCCTCTCATTGAATATCTGACACTCATCCTTGAAGATTCTTGAAGTTCCATTAAGAATCTTCAATCATTGGGATAATTTCCTTACTAGGAGTATCCAACAGTCATTCTTGAAAGAGATTGACTCTGACGGGCGTTAGCCACATATTTATTGAGTTCAGGTGCAAACTATAACAACATCATTAGCGAAGGACAAGTTTTACGAAGGTGTGCTCTTGACTTGGCCGGAGCTGTGTTCGGAAAAGTGCAAAGTATCGGAGGATAGCTGTGCTGTGGCCGGTTCGAAAGTTCACCGCCTACTGCAAGTATTGGCGAATCCTTGTACTGATTGTATACTTTTCTAGTGAAATTCTTAGTGTTTCGGCTAAGGAGTGGACGTAGATCATTTGGATCGAACCACTACAAAATTTGGTGTTCATTTACTGTTTTATTATTTTACTGTTCCAAGATTATTTTGAAACCTAGCAACAGAGTTGCTAGAGTATATCTGAACACAAACTTAAAGACATAACTTGAGCTAGCTACCTTTTGGAAAACAACGATAAGTGCAAGAAATATAAAACTATTCCGCTGCATTTTGTGCTAAGTTATCAACACGACGACTCTGATATTTCGGGACCGACAGAAAGGTATGAAGTTCTAGTTCTACTTGGATGTTGATTTGGATGAGGATGCATGAGATTTAGGTTTGATTATTGTTTCTTTACCTTCCTCTTTGTGATTGACGCATACTAGAGCTTGTTCCTATTCTTCTAGATGTAGGTAATAGCCAGTTTAGATGATAATTGACACAATCATTGCAGCCAACACGCGGATAGGCGTGTCGTGAATAGTATGACTTCTTGTGTTCCTTGATCCAATCCCTGTGCGGAGATAGAGCATAGGGCGATAATTTACGTGCTTTTAGGAGTGGTCTAGGGTCCGATAATGTAGTTGTTTGAGGACTTTAGTATCATCTACGGTTGGTTCACCGTGACTGGGGATTGACTAGTGTAGGGTAAGAGTTCATCCAATTAGGAATTAAAACGTGTTTACATCGATGATTTACCTAAGTTGATTGCATCCAAGTTCATCTCAACATCCTATCTTCCTAATTTGAGCATTTGTTTGTTTTGGTTTACCAAATTGTGAAAAGGAATTGGTTGAATGTCAATTGTTTGGTTGATTCAAGTTAGTCATACATTGTTAGCATAGGTTTACATTGCTTGCCTAGTTGATAAAAAACTACTCAACGATTTATTTTGCCTAGTTATAAGTCTTTGCCTTAGTATCTCGGTACTCTAGCGGGCGAAACGGAGAAGAACCTGGATTTGATATTTTATTCTTTGTGTAGTTAAGAGTTTAACTAGATTGAACTTTTAGCCGCATCAGGGAAGAACGGAGAATTGCTGAAGCTGAGAAAAGGAAGCAAGAAGAAGATGAAATAGCTGCTAAAGAAGAAGAAAGAAGATTAGCAGAATAAGAATTGAAGAAGAAAGTGGTCGAACTCAAGTTGAGGAAACTTGAGATGGAGAACGAGAAACTTGCTAAGAAATTGGAGAGGGAGACTGCTAACCGAGAAGCAAACAAAGCATTATATGACAAGTTCATGCAGATGGCTATGAGCAAATTTGATGATTATGACAAGAAACTTGCTCCCGACTCCTGAGCTGAATTGAATATGTTAGCAAGAATTTTTTGTAATTTTTTTGTCTTTTTCAGTTTCGATGTACTTGTACAATCTCAAATTATATATATGAAACTGAATCAGACTTAGACAATTACTCGTGGTCCACTTCTGATCTTTTTGCGTGTTTTAGTTGATATACACTATTCGTGTATTCAACGAAATTGCATGCGGATGTTGAGTTATTTGTCGTGTGATTGGTGGTAAATGCTTGCTGATTGATTGGATGCTAGAGTCTAGCATATTCCTAAGAAGCATTTTACTTGTGTTTTAATCAAGAATATTTCCCAGCATTTATTGAAGGGGAATTTATTTAAACCAATCCTTGCTAGAATTAAGTTGGTTAAATTCTGAGATAGATTGCAAGAATTACTTGTAAACTCATAAATTTTTCCTTCTTAGATTCAGCAATTGATAGTAAGCTTTGATCGCACCAAAAAGGGGGAAATTGTTACAAAAATATTCCTAGATTTATGTTGTAAATCTCCCTTTAGGATCAAATTGTAAAGGTTTTGTTGAATCAAAGCATTAGTTAGCTTGGTCGATCATTGATGAAGTCTCTAGCAACTCTGTGTAAAGTCCTGTTTAGGAAATATTTCAAGTTGTAATAGATTAGAAGTGCTTGCGGAAGACTGCTTAATGATTCAGCAGTT
The DNA here is from genome assembly GCA_026898455.1 of Plectranthus barbatus. Classification (NCBI taxonomy): domain Eukaryota; kingdom Viridiplantae; phylum Streptophyta; class Magnoliopsida; order Lamiales; family Lamiaceae; genus Plectranthus; species Plectranthus barbatus. Next base: position 391,734 of record JAPKLW010000326.1, read on the forward strand.
GAAACGAAGACTTTGAAATTTTTGGTTGCTAGGAACGTTCTCAGCAGTCAAGCCAATTGCTAGAGAAGTCAGCAGACAGAGATGACTGCTAAGGAGATAGCAGTCAAGTGCTAAGTCGATAGCAATCAAATGCTTAGAAGAAATGATTGCTATGAGTATTTACTTAGCAGTCGGAAGAAAAGAGATAGCAGAATGCTGAAGGAGTCAACATTCACTATTTACTCAGAAGATTGCTAGAATTAATAACAATAAGGAATCGACCCAAGTGCTGAATACGCAATTGCTGAGGAGTTAGCAATTGGATACAAAGCAGATTGCTAGAAGAGTTCAGCAGTCAAAAGGTCGAAGTACTTAGCAGAGTGCTCCCAGCATTCTCCGAGAGAATGCTAAGCAAGGAGACTTTCAGCAAACACTTCCTAAATTCTACCGTTTCGACAAAAGGTACAACCAAGGACGAATAACCTTCCCGAAGTAGGTAAAAAGGCATTGTACACGCCGGAAAGGATGAAAAAGCAAGTAGCTCTTTTGGACAAAGGAGACTTTGTGTCTAACGGGTCTGAAGATTCAAAGTTTGAATCTCCAGATATAAAAGAGAATTCCAAACATGAGAAGACTACTTAGCAAATGCAGCGGAATGTTCAAGTATCTTGCGCTTAGTTTATTCTTTAAATGTTTAGCTCAAGGCCGGTGTTAAGACTGTTTCAAAGATACTCTAACAAACAGAAACAATAAAATAGTAATAAATGATACAAGATTTATAGTGGTTCGATCTTCAAGATCTACGTCCACTCCTCAGTCGAACACTGAGAATTCACTAAAAAGATATATTCATGTACAAGGAGTCACCGATCATTTGTAGCAAGTGGTGAGCATTCGAGTCAGCCACTACAAAGCTATCCTCCGTTACTTCGATATTTCGGCAGCTGCGGTTAAGTCAAGGGCGCACCTTCGTAAAACTTAACCTTGCTGCAATAGAAGCTTTATAGTTCCTTCCTGAACTCTCTTAGGGGTTTCGGCAACAGCCCGTCGTAGTGAATCTCTTTTCAGAGATGTGACTGTTGGATGCTTCCTAGTATGGAAGTTATCTCAATGATTGATCCTTGAATAAAGTCAAGGAATCCTCTTGAATGCAGTGTCAGATATTCAATGTTTGACACTTGCTATTGAGAGCTTTGAGATTCTTCTTGTCTCTTTAATGTGCTCTCAACCGACTACTTTCAAACTTTTTTATTCGCTTGTCAAAGGTATCTCTTAATAATTACCTTTGCGAATGTAGTTGAAATGTTTGTTTTCATAGTAGAATATCTGAGTAGTCGTAAGGGGGGCACTCTCTTGTTTGGAATTCTCTTTTATATCTGGAGATTCAAACATTGAATCTCCAGACCCGTTAAACATAACGTCTCCTTTGTCCAAAACAGCTACTTGCTTTTTCGTCCAGTTCCAGCATGGTACAGTGCCTTTTTACCTACTTCGGGAAGGCTATTCATCCTTGGTTGTACCTTTTGTCAGAACGGTAGTATTAGCAGTTGCTACTGAATATCTTCTTGCTTAGCATTCTCTCGGAGAATGCTGGGAACAATATGCTAAGTACTTCGACCTTTTGACAGCTGAGCTCTTCTAGCAGTCTGCTTTGTATCAAATTGCTGACTCCTCAGCAATTGCGTATTCAGCACTTGGGTCTTGATTCCTTATTGCTATTACTTCTAGCAATCTCCTGAGTATTAGCGAATGCTGACTCTTTCAGCATTCTGCTATCTCTTTTCTTCTGACTGATGAGTAAGTACTCCTAGCAGTCATTATTTCTCAGCATATGACTACTACCTCCTTAGCAGTCATTCTTCTTAGCACTTGACTGCTGTCTCCTTAGCAGTCATTTCTGACTTCTCTAGCAATCTTCTTGATGTAGGAACTGAGTCTACAATAGGCGACATGAATCGCCATTTATTATAACTCCGGATTCGATTTATGGATATCAAAATAAATATCATGACAAACAGTGAATGCCCTATGCATGCTCCTATTTAATTTAATTCGTAGATTCGAATGAATACCTGAGACTCCAAGGACTGATCTACAGATCTAGATCGATGACGGCAATGAATATGGTGCGGATCTGAATCTGGAATTGATCAAAGAGATGGTGTTCCTACAGATCTGATCTTCTGATCTGTTCCCTTGCTCGATCCGGAAATCTGGTGAGGATACGCTACTGGATCTACAGCCGCCCACTCTCTCACAATCTCTCTAGGGTTTTTGATTTGAAAATCAATACTTATTCTTATGTGGGCAAGTGAGAGATTC
>JAPKLW010000326.1:394044-425899 GCA_026898455.1 Plectranthus barbatus
CATCACCCAAGATGCAGATATACGAGTACATGTAAGACTCTCCACCATAGCAAGTCAAAGTGACAGTCAACCCATGTGTGCCCCTCAGCTTTCAATAGACTTTAGATCCGACCAAGTTACCGAGATCTTTACTCATTCATATGTCAGATAGAATGGTTCATCTCACTGTTGATCCTATCAATACATTGAGATGTACCGGTCACACAAAACAGTCAAGATAAACCACTTATGGACTTGTGTGCCGCAGCCTAAACCGACAGCCAAACCAGAAACTGTCTCAGCTGTGATAACTGTTTATATCTCGCTAGGTCGAACGATCTATACGATCTTCTGTGATCTCTTACACACCGTATGATCTCCCTGTCGACGAGATAGCTGGATGTGTTTGTTCGCATCGTATGATTGTTAATTAAGACAGGAGTTGTTTATTGCAAGTCATTAATGATTACCAGTATATCAAACATAACATTTCCTAATATACCAATCATAATGCTTTTATGTATACAATTCCAACACTTGACTGCTGAGAACGCTCCTAGCATCCAGAATTCCCGAAGTCTTTGTTTCAGTTGCTGACTCCATCAGCAATCTTCGTCAAGTACTTCTAATCTATTACGACTCGAAATATTTCCTAAACAAGACTTTACACATGAGTTGCTAGACTATCTAGAGTTCAGCAATGATCGACCAAACTAACTAAGGCTTTAATTCAACAAAACTTATACAATTTGATCTAAAGGGAGATTTACAAAATAAATCTAGGAATATATTCCTAACAATTTCCCCCTTTTTGGTGCGATCAAAGCCTATTATCAATTGTTGAATCTAAGAAGGAAAAATTTCTGAGTTTACAAGAAATTCTAAGTATCATAACTAATCTAGCAATCTAACTCAATATTTAACCAACTTAGTCCTAGCATGGATTGGTTTCAAATAAATTCCCCTTCAATAAATGCTGGGAAATATTCTCTATTAAAACACAAGTAAAATGCTTCTTAAGGATATGATATACTATAGCACCTAATCAATCAGCCAGTATTTACCACCAATCAAAAGAAACATAACTCAGCATCCACATGCAATTACATTGAATACACGAATAGTGTATATCAACTAAGACACGAAAAAAGTCAAAAGTGGAGTATTAGTAATTGTCTAGATCTGATTCAGTTTCATATATATGATTTGAGATTGTACAAGTACATCAAAACTGAAAAAGACAGAAAGATTACAAAAATCTTGCTAACATATTCAATTTTTGCCTCAGGAGTCGGGAGCAGGCTTCTTGTCATACTCATCAAATTTGCTCATACCCATCTGCAAGAATTTGTCATTTAGTGCTTTGTTCGCTTCTCAGTCAGCAGTCTCCCTCTCCAATTTCTTAGCAAGTTTTTTGTTTTCCATCTCAAGTTTCCTCAATTTGAGTTCTACCTCCTTCTTCTTCAACTCTTCTTCTGCTAGTCTGTGTTCTTCTTCTTTAGCAACTATTTCATCTTCTTTTTGCTTCCTCTTCTCAGCTTCAGCAATTCTCCGTTCTTCCCCCTCTTTGATTGCAGCCAAAAAGGTAGAAGAAAAGGATTGAACATTTTGTACGAGCTTTTGCTGAGATTCGGCTACTTCTTCTTTCATTAACAGTGCTAGGCTCCTCCTCAGCACTTGTGCCCTCAGCTCTTCCAAAAGTGCTAGCCTCCGGCTCAGCATTCTGTCCCGATCAAGAAGTTCCAACATTCACATCCTCAGCAGATTGAGCAGTAGGCTCCCGAATAATAACTCCTCCCCGGCCATCAGGACTCTCAGGTGCGTCAAAGACTCCTGCCTCCAACAGTGTGCTTAAGTCCTTGTCGGACAAAGCGTCGTGTTCTAGCAAAGGGGTGGTGGTGGGAACTTGAACAACTTGTTTCCCTTTTCGCTTAGCAGCCTCACGAGCTTCATGCTCTGCTGCTAACTTAGTAGCCTCCTGAGCTGCACGCTCTGGCAACTTAGCAGCTTCCTTTGCTGCTAGCTCGTCAGCAGCCTTCGTAGCTGCAATTTCATTAGCAGCTTCCTTGATTTGTTCAAAATTTATGTCCCTTGCGTCAAAAGTGATCTTCTCCATCACTTTCTTGTATTCCTTCTTCTCTTTCTCTTTCTGGGATCTCTTCCTTTTCTTGTTCTTCTCCCTTACAGCTTTTATTCGTTCAGAGAAAGGCTTAGTAGAGAGAGGAGTTACTTGCTCTTGCTCCGCAGCAGCAGGATCAACAGATGAGGCTTATCAAAGGCTACATTCTAAGAGGCTTCTTTCTCGGAATCTTTAACAAGTCTCCTACTCGTCCGCTTCCTCTCCAGTGAAACAACATCTGTTTGCTTCCTCTTAGGTACTTCAGTAGCAAGTGGACCCAATTGCTCAGCGGGAAGCTCTCCTAGCATCTCTATATGAGCCAGGTCCTGGAAGCACCTTGCTGTTTCCGCGGCCTTCCTGGCAGCAGCAATTTTCTCAGGAGTTAGAGGAATTGCATGCTCCAATTGCTGAGTTGCTAACTCGGCTGGATGAACATCATCGGGAGAAGTAGGGATATTGGGGTCGACATTTGATTTCCCCTTCAGCATGTATGGGCAAGAAAAGTCTGTAGGGGCTAGCTTCTTCTTTGTCTGCGGGATGAATTCAGTTGGCAATAGTGACTCTCCCCTGTTAAGCTTCGACTTGTGAAAGTACATCTCTATGAACTTGTTGATCTTCATCCCAAAGTTGACATTGGATGTGAAGATCCCCTTTTTCTTGATCTTAAAATTTTTCTTGGCGTGATCCAACCAACACTCAAAGAAAAATTCTGCCCAGTTTCCTTTGATCCCATCAACCAACGCCATCATGACGGCGTATTTCTTAGCAGACAGTTCTGAATATGATCCTGCATCACATTGGAACATTTTAATCATGAGTTCAGCCAGGAGGCGGTACTCATCCTGCAGCTGATTGATTGGTGTGGCCACTTTTCCAGGTGAACTCCTTGCTTAAGTCGGGCTTCCTCCACAAATTCCATCGAGCCTTCATGGAGCTAGAGATCTGGCAGATGGATGTGAAATCTGCATTTCTAAACGGGTACCTTGAAGAAGGTAGGGACATTTGTATGCAACAGCTAGAAGGTTATGTGCGGAAGGTAGAAGAACATTTGGTCTGGAAGCTCAAGATGTCGCTGTGTGGACTTAAGCAAGCTTGACGCTCATGGAATCTACATTTTGATGAAGTGATTAAATGATGTGGATTTTCACAATGTTCAAATGAGAGTTGCATGTACCGTCTATGTGCCAGGAGAAGCGTGGGGTTCTTTGCACTTTATGTAGATGATATTCTCCTATTTGGCGACAATGTGAAGTATTATCGGGCATAAAGGGGTGGTTATCTCAACAGTTCCATATGAAGGACCTTGGGGAGGCAGGATACATCCTAGGGGTAAAAGTATTGCGGGAGCGCAAGAAAAAGATGTTGACCTTGTCTCAAGGGTCGTATGTGGATAATGTGACTGCCCGTTTCAGCATGCAAACTGCCAAGAAATGTTTGTTACCCTTCAGACATTGCATACATCTTTCCAAGGATTAGTGTCCGGTGAAACAAAAAAAAAAGATGAGATGAGCAACGTGCCGTATGCATCCGCCGTGGGGAGTCTCATGTATGCAATACTATGTACGAGGCCAGATATCTGCTTTGCTGTAGGCATGGTAGCTAGATAACAGTCTAACCCTGAACTGGTGCATTGGACCGTGGTAAAGCACATACTCAAATACTTGAAAAGGACTAGAGATTATTGTCTCGTCTATCAATGTGAGGAGTTGTGCCCTGTAGGTTATTTGCCAGCCTATCAAAAGTGTTTCACAGTTATTTGCCAGCCTATCAAAAGTGTTGATGTCTTGTGGATTTACGAGTTTGAATGTGATCAATCGGGTCAACTGGAATCGGGTCAATCGGAGTTCGGAAGTGAAAGTTATGGTCAAAACCGTGAGACTGCGCATAAGGGTCGAAAGTGGCAAAATTGGTCTCTGTTTCGACCGACTTGAAGGCGATCTTGACCGGGATAGATTCATCTCGGCTGGGGCAATGTTCATCTCGATCGGGGCGAACTGTTTTGGCAAGATTCTGCGAGATTTTCACATATTTTGGGCAAGAATTGCTTAGGATTCAAGTTACATATCAATTTGGAAGCAATTAAGACCCCAAAAGGGAAGTTTCAACCAAGAAAATAATTCCTTTTGAAGCCATCAATTCAAGAAGGAAATTCCTACCATCCAAGGCCTCAACCCTACTACTATAAACTCTTGAATAGCTCAGAATTAGGTGGTCAAGTTCCTGTTTTGTTCCCCATCCTTTACACATTGCTCTATCTTTAATTTTATGTTTTCTCTATAGTTTTTGTCAGAATTCCTCTTTAACTTTTATTTAGTTTTAATGCAATATTTATTTTTCCCTGCAATGTTTATTTTCAATATGTTAGGCTAGAACCCTTAACAGGTTCTAGGGTTTCTCCATCTGTGATGCATGTTTTGATTCAATAATTCAAATCCTTTTAACTGGTTTAGATCCTATGTTTTATTTTAAATCTATTCTCATCTAAGGATCGAGAGATGAAGATTGAGGTAGGTTACAATTATTAATCAAAGGACCGAGAGGTGAAGGTTAGTAATTGGAAGTTGGGGTTTAATACTTTTGATTTTCTGTCCGAAAAAGAAGAATTCAATCGTAGGAAAAATCTAATCTTTATTGAAATTGATTAATTGGTGTGTTTGAGACCAAGAGGAGATAACCACTAGTTAGTAATTTAGGATTTAATTGCCCAACCAAGGAATTAACTCCACATTAATAGATTTTACACCAAAATATCTTTTCTGGGTTTGAATATTTGTTTCTTGCATGTTGATCAGATTGGTAGATTTCCCTAGAATCTGTGCATTTTAATATTTGCTTTTATCCCTTTAAATTATTTGTTTTGAAAAAACAAAACCCTTCAAAGTTCGATTTGCCCAAACAAAGGTTTGGAAAACCATATTCAGTACATGATTCTCCTTCGTTGCACTATCTTTGTGGGTTCGACAACTTTTGGGTTCTATAAATATATTTGCCCTTTGTTGTAATTTGTATGCAAATCTAGCATCGATCAAATTGGCGTTGTTGCCGGGGATAGTCAGATGGCGATTCATCACTTGATTGTTTGAAGAACTTCTGGATTAGGTTGTATTTCCTTAAATTTTTATTTGTAATTTTCGAGCTGGTGTTGTTTTTCTTTGTTTTTAGATTTTGTTTTCCCTTTCGTGTGAGTGAGGTTTTTCTGATTCTTGTCAGTTTTGGCCGAGGCACACCTTGCCACGGTCGAGACAGATCAGTCCATCTCGTCCGTGATACCTTCTATCCCGGTCGGGATACCCTGATTTCTATTTTTGTTGCTACGCGGGTGCATGATCACACGGAACAAAAGAAAGATCCTCGAGCCATTTATACCAGAAATCGAGTCAGCCTACAGAAACTATAGAAAGAGAGGAAAAAGACTGAACTTTGAGATGGAAGCGAACCCAGACGCCCCGCTTCAGAACATGACACCGGAGGAACAAAGACAATTTGTCAATGACGTGCAGCAAATCAGGGTGCAACTTCTTGCAGCCCAAGCCACCCAGGCGGAGCAAGCCGCAAGACTGGCGGAACTGAACAACATGCAGATAGTGGTGACGCAAAGGTCTATCTTGGACCGTTTTCTCCCACTGCAGGAAGAGGCCGGATTCAGAGTGTGGATTGACGCCAATAACTTTGAGCTAAAGACTGGACTAATCCAGATGGTGCAGCAAAATTAGTTTGGGGAGAGAGTCGTTGAAGATCCATACGCCCACCTCAATCTGTTCATCGAGGTGGGCGACATTGTGAAGCAGAATGGAGTCTCCCAGGACATCATTAGGATGAGGTTATTTGCATTCTCCCTCAGAGACGAGGCAAGGTCTTGGTATGCTGGGCTTGACAAAAGCCAAATCGGGACATGGGAGGAACTTCGAGCAGAATTCCTCACTAACTTCTTCCCACCGAGCCTGCTGCTGAAGAGGAAAGCTGCTATCACTACATTCAAGCAGCTCTATGATGAGTCACTACATGAAGCCGTGAAGAGGTACAAGGAGCTCCTGCGACTCTGCCCTGGACATGGAATCGATCTTGAGATGCAGGTTTGTCATTTCTATGAGGGTCTGAACCCACATATGAAGGAGATGGTGGATGCATCTGCTGGTGGGATCCTGATGAAGAAGAGTGGAGTAGAGAGCATGAAATTATTGGCACACATAGCCCTGAACAGTCACCAGTGGCCAACTGAGAGACAGATTCTAGTAAAAGCAGTGGAGACAAAACAAGAATTTGATGTTGTTGCGGAGGTGAAGAAGCTCCGAGAAGAAGTTGAGAAGTTGGGAACAGTGAAATCTGCAGCTGCTACTGAGCCGAGTATGGAAATTGTTCCGGTGGAGGCCGACTACATCAACCGGGGTGCAAGCAGTTCATCTGGAGCTGCGAATTCGGAGGTAAACTACATTGGCGGTGGTTATCACAATAACTACCGAGGTAATCAGGGGTATCACTACAACCATGGGCGATCTCACCCTGGTTTTTCTTATGCTAACCCCACTGCTGCAGAACACCCTCCACCTGGTTGATGTAGGTATAGGAGGAGAAATCGTGGAGAGAAAGAAGTCTGTGCTGGAAGAGACACTGGAAAAATTTATAAAGAGCTCAGACAACAGATTCGGCAAGGTGGAGAATGAAGTGAATGGTATGGCCAATAATATGCAGTTGATGACAAAGCACTTGCAGATGATGGACGCCCAACTGAGTCAAATAGCCACTTCCTTGGGCACGCAGCACAAGTCGGGGCAACTTCCGAGCATGATGGAAAAAAATCCAGCAAAAGAAAAGTTAGTCAATGCCATCTCGCTTTGATCTAGAAGGAGATATGAAGGTCCGAGCAACCCAGAAGGAGGATTGAGTGAAACAGAGGAGGAAGTTCCCGCTGGAGACCTCTCTGTTTTGGCCGAGATGGAGCCCATCCCGGTCGAGGCAGAGAGGAGCAGGCTGGCCGAGATGGAAGGAAATACGGCCGAGAAAGAGTAGGCCAGCCCGACCAAGACAAGCCAAGAACGGTCGGGGTAGAAGCAAAGCAGGACGGCCGAGTCAGCCACATCTCGGTCGAAACAGAAGCCCAGACTAGGCGAGAATGAAAAAGAGAGGGAGGAAAGAAGAGTTGATCCAGTTGCTCCCATGCATTTCCCGCAGAGATTCGCAAAGAAAAGGGAAGATTCTAAATTCACTCGCTCTGTTGAAAATTTAAAAAAAAGTGAACATTAACATTCCTCTTGTTGAAGCTCTCAGGGAAATATCGGGATACATGAAGTTCCTAAGGAGGCTGATGAGCGAAAAGAAGCAGTTCGTGGAAAACGAAACTCTGAAGATCCATGAGGAATGCAGCCTACTCCTACAGAAGCAGATCCTGATCAAGAGGTCTGACCCAAGATGCTTCTCGATACCTATCGAGATAGGAGGGAAAGAATTCCAAAATGTGCTGTGTGACACTGGGGCGAGAATCAACCTGATGCCCGGGTCCATTTACAAGAAGCTGGAAATTGGAGAGATGAGAGCTTCTACGATTACACTCCAGATGGCAGACCGATCTGTGTCCTAGCCAAAAGGTATCGTAGAAGATGTTCTTATTCGTGTTGGTCACCTCATTTTCCCTGCAGATTTCATTGTCCTTGAGATGAAGGAAGATGCCAACACTCCGATGATCCTGGGAAGAGAGTTCCTCGACACAGCTGGTGTCCTAATCAATTGCAAAAAGGGGGAGATCACACTGAGAGGGAATGAAGAATCTATCACCTTCTGCATAGACAAGAACACGAGGAAAGGGGAGTGCTACCAGATCACTGTTGCTGAAGAAGAAGAAGAAGAAGAAGAAAGTGACGAGACACCGGAGGAAGAAGAAGAAGCAATCCGGTGGGAACGAGGAAATGGAGCGGTGAAATCGGCAATTAAGCTGCCTCTTTCCGAGTACACCACTGTCATCCAAAACCGGAAAGTCTTCATGATTGACTCAAGGGGTCGACGAGTCTGGACGGTAAATAAGCTGAGTCGAGCCAGGACGGTAAATAAGGCACTGAATGGGAGGTAACCCATTGTGTTTTTCCTATTCTTTATTTTATTTCGTTTTACATTAGTTTATTATGTTATTTCACTTTTATTGTCTTTTGAAAAAAAAATTGAATTCTGTTTCGACCAAGGCAGAGGCTGCCACGGTCGAGACAGAGATCTGAGATGTGGAATACATCGACCGAGAAAGAGGTCGACAAGAAGGCTCCATCCCGACCAAGATGATGTTTGCTACGACCGAGATAGGAGTGCTAGCAGACACAAATCCACGCTGATGTTGTGAAGAAGGAGCTAAAAAGGTTGTGTCTGAGGCCAACAATCAGGTACAGTGTCGAACTCTGAATCTGACTTTCAAACTTATTCTCTCTGATTTTCGAATAAGTTTGGGGGGAGGAAGATTCAAGGGTTTTGAAACTCTTTTCTATCTTTCATTTCCTTTGTTTAAATTTTTGCATGGGTAATTTTTGAATAAATTGAATTGTGGGAGTTGAGCATGATAACCCTAACAAGGATGCGAGATTAGAATTGATTGACTTTAGTTTGGGTTGATTGTGATAGTGGTTGAGTATGCCCGTAAATGTGAATACCTCATGATTACTTGTTTTGATACTTGCATTAGCATGAGATAGATGATGATTTGATGTTTATTGTGGAAGAAAAATTGTCCTAAGTGTGAGTTTCTGAGCCTGAAATTCGATTGTGAGTGTGTCTGCAATTTTGAGTTTCTCTTGAACTTGCTCTGTTTCTCTTTCAAGACTACTAGTGTGCACAGGTTTAGGAAGTGATTTTAGGTCATCTTTGTATAGCCTATTTTCCCATACACTGTCCTAATTAAATGTTATCCCTAGTCAACCGTTTTTGAGCCTATGATATTGGTAGCCGTGTGAAGCACACACAAACAACACGTTAAAATTATCATTCCGGTCTCTTTTCTAATTCGCTCAAGTGGATATCATCTACTCCAATGAATGGTATCAATAGCTAGGTTACACAATAGTCGTTGTTTTTTATCTATCTAGGCGATGAATTGTAAACAAAACTTTAAAGGCAAACAATCAACTAATAAACTAATTGCTACTTCTCCAAGCAAACAATTAAATCAATTGTATAGGTACATCAAGTAGCAAATCCAACAACTTAGAAGATAGTGAGTGATTGTAAACTTCAATTGTTCCGAATTAAACCAAGTTATGTTGCAAACTAACTTTAATTCCTATGAGGTTGAGCAACCGACTCTAATGTCGATAGTCACTTGCTACGGATAACTAGCGGTAGATGACAATAAGAGTTGCAAACAGCTACGTTATTAACTCCTAAGTCACTCCCAACCGACCGTCGATTATTGCCCTACAATCCTAGCACCGCACATGGATTGGAACTAGAACTATAAGATTATGCACTTATCACGATGATTTCGTCCGCGTGTTGGCTGCAACGTTCACGTCAACTACCTAAAGGCTACCTATTACCTACACCTAATAGGCAAGAACAAGCTCAAGTGCAAATCAACCCCTCATAGGAAAGTAAACAACCATAATTGATTCAATCCATCACAATGTCAGTAATACAACACTCACTAATGAAATTAGTTCTCCATACCTTGGATTAAGTATAATACAAATTGGAATTTGAAAGAATTCATTACAAAACTTTAAGGTCAATGATTGATCTTCTTGGGTTGTCTTCTTTGAATCCAATCTACCTCTCTTCCTTCTTCACTCTTCACCAAATGTATGGAATGTGGCTTGATTCTCCTTGATTTTGGTTGGGGAGATGTTTTGAGATGAATCTAGGGAGAAGTATCGTGACGGTTATTCTAATTTTGGGCAAAAGCTCTTCAATTAACTGATTTTCCCCCTTTTATAGGCGAGCAAACAGGGTCTCGGATCGCCCGAGCCATCCTGGGAACCTCAGCAGTCTGGGAGACACGATCTGGCTTGGCCGAGCCAGACCCGCTTGACCGAGCCTGCTCTCTGCCAGCCAGGCTCGGTCGAGCCTGCACTGCTCGGCCGAGCGAGCCCTCTGCCCGGCTCAGCTCGGCCGAGCCTGCTTCGCTCGGCCGAGCGGGTCCACCAAACTTTCGAAACTCTCATTTCGATCCGCTCGGACTAACTAAACCTCCTCGGACTCCAAACTCGGACGATTTTCTTCCAAAACTCCACCAAATATGCCATATTATGCTCAAAACACATCCTACAACATTTCAAACACGAAAACAAGACAAAAGAACAACGAAAGTATATGATATGAGGGTAAAATGGCCAAAAACATGCACGCGCACACATCGAAAAATAGGTCATTTTACACACATATCATAATCCCCCAAACTTAAACCTTTGATTGTCCTCAATCAAAACAAAGTAAGGCAATCAATAAACCTCATCAAACAACCTCATGGCTCATCATAGTCATCTTGGCATGCTCTTATCGAACGAGATTATCACCTAACTTTGTGACACGGTTAATGCTAACGACTTAAACCACTCATCAACATTGGATAAAGAAATGAAAGCACTTCGTTACGTGTTTAGGGTTTTGATGAATTTCACTCATTCACAAGATATCAAGAACAATTTCCATAGGTTTGAAACAATTCTCACCACTATACTACAATGAGTTGGCTCCTAAAATCAAAAAGGCCTTTGTTTTCGATTATAACGTGGTTTACTAGAAGGTAAGTGGTTTTGGGCTAAATTGACGAACTTCTTCCAAATCCCAAAACCCCCAAACTTAATCTCTTCAATCCACTTCTAATCATTTTTGCATGTTAGATTGATCAACTCAAATTGCATGGTTTCAATTCCTAATTTAATTGATAGAATTTAGGATTGATGATGGATCGAGAGATGAAATTGGTTCTTTATTCATAATTGTTAATCGAAAGACTGAGAGGAGAAGATTAATAATAGGAAGAGGAATTTGAATACAATTGGTTTTCTGTCTCAAAAGGAAGAATAATTAATTGTAGGGATTAAATCTTATATTTTTATTCAGGTTGATTATTATTGTGTTCTTGAGGCCGACCAAGCATATACAGTCACTTGATAGTAACCTAGGTTAAAATTGCCCGACAAAGGAATTTTAATACATTAATTTGATTTCCCACCATTGTAGAGTTGATTGATTTGGCATGTATTCTGATTGATTATTTGCCCTAGAATCTGTGTTCTTTAATTTACTGTTTAAAACCCCTTTAATTTCCGTTTTGTCATCTTTATTTTCCAAAACCAAAACCCAAAAATCTGTTTACTCAAACAATAAAATCTGAGAACTATAGTTAGTACATGAGATATTTTTGTTGTACATTTCCTCTGGGTTTGACTTCCTTTGGGTATTTATAAATTTATTTTCCACTGTGTTTGCAATTAATCTGCGAAATTTGAAGTGATCAATTTGGCACCATTGCCGGGAAGTGTCAGATTTTATCTTGTTACTAATTTGTTTCAAGATTAATTGGATTGAGTTTTTTTATTTATTTAAATTCATGTTCGTGTGCGTGTGTTTGTGTTTGTTTTTGAGTTCTGTTTCGATCGACGCACGTGTCGCGTCGGTCGATGCAGAAGATTCTTTCACGTCGGTCGACACACTCTCTGTGTCGGTTGACGTGCACTGATTTTTGCCTTGCTGCTGCGCAGGTACATGAACACGCGGAACAAGGGCAAAACACTCGAGGCTTTCATACCAGAGATCGATGCAGGAAGAACAAAAAGAAAGGAAAAATATTAATTTTTGAGATGGAGGAAAACCAAGAAGCCCTGCTTCAGAATATGACTCCCGAGGAGCAGAGGCAGTTTGTCAATGATGTGCAACAACTGAGGGCGCAACTTCTTGCAGCCCAAGCTACCCAGGCGGAGCAAGCCGCGGGACTGGCAGTACTTAACAACCGGCAGATAGTGGTGCCACAGAGGTCCATCTTGGATAGATTTTTGAGCTACGCACAGGGCTGATACAGATGGTGCAGCAGAACCAGTTTGGGGGGAGAGCCGTTGAAGATCCATACGCCCACCTCAATCTATTCATCGAGGTGTGCGACACTGTGAAGCAGAATGGAGTCCCTCAGGACGTCATCAGGATGAGGTTGTTCGCATTCTCCCTCATAGACGAGGCAAGGTCTTGGTATGATGGGCTTGACAAAAGCCAAATTGGGACATGGGAGGAGCTTCGAGCAGAATTCCTCACCAACTACTTCCCACCAAGCCTGCCGCTGAAGAGGAAAGCTGCCATCACTACATTCAAGCAGCTGTATGATGAATCCCTGCATGAAGCCTGGAAGAGGTACAAGGAACTCCTGCGACTCTGTCTTGGACATGGAATCGATCTCGAGATGCAGGTTTACCATTTCTTTGAGGGTCTGAATCCTCACATGAAGGAGATGGTGGATGCATCAGCTGGCGGGATCCTGATGAAGAAGAGTGGAGTAGAGAGCATGAGGCTGTTGGCAGACATGGCCCTGAACAACCACTAGTGGCCGACTGAGAGACAGATGCCTATCAAAGCAGTGGAGACAAAGCCGGAGTTTGATATGGTTGCTGAGGTGAAAAAGCTCCAGGAAGAGATTGAAAAATTAGGTATGACAAAAGCTGCAGCTGTTGCAGAGCCGAGCATGGCCATTGTTCCAGTGGAGGCCGACTACATCGGCTGGGGAGCAAGCAGTTCATCTGGAACTGCAGGAATTGAGGTGAACTACATTGGCGGTGGTTATCACAATAACTACCGAGAACACCCTCCACCTGGTTTTGATGTAGGTACAGGAGGAGAATTCATTGAGAGAAAGAAGTCCGTGCTGGAAGAGACATTGGAGAAATTCATCAAGAGCTCGGACAACCGATTTGGCAAGGTGGAGAACGAAGTTAAAGGGATGGCCAATCACATGCAATTAATGACAAAGCATCTGGAGATGATGGACACCCAACTGAGTCAGATAGCCACTACCTTGGGTACTCAGCACAAGCTGGGGCAACTTCCGAGCACAACAGAGACAAATCCAGCAAAGGGGAAGTCAGTAAATGCAATTTCACTGCGATCCGGAAGGAAGTATGAAGGTCCGAGCCATGTAGAAGGAGAAGAAGGAGAAACAGAGGGGGAAAATCCCTCGCAGGACCTCTCTGTTTCAACCGAGATGGATTCCATCCCGGTCGACGCGGAGGGTTGCAGCCCGACCGAAATGGAGAGCAGCACGGTCGATGCAGCAGGATCCATGTCGACCTAGACGAGCCTAGCACTGTCGACACAGAAGTCAGTAGGCAGCCCGACCGAGACAGCCTCATCTCGATCGAAACAGAGCCCTAACTTGGGCAAGAAAGAGAAGGAGAAAGAAGGAAGAAAAGCTGATCCGGTTGCCCCAATGCCTTTCCCACAGAGATTCGCAAAGAAAAGGGAAGATTCTAAATTCACTAACTTTGTTGAAAATTTAAAAAAAGTGAATATTAACATTCCTCTTATTGAAGCTCTCTGGGAGATACCGGGATACATGAAGTTCCTCAGAAGGTTGATGAGTGAGAAGAAGCAGTTCCTAGAGAATGAAATAGTGAAGATACATGAGGAATGCAGTCTCCTATTGCAGAAGCAAATCCCCATCAAGAGATCGGATCCAGGTTTTTTCTCGATACCTATCTAGATTGGAGGAAGAAAGTTTCAGAATGTACTCTATGACACTGGGGCGAGTATCAATCTGATGCCCTGGTCCATGTACAAGAAGTTGGAGATTGGGGAGATGAGAGCCACCATGATTACTCTTCAGATGGCGGACCGATCTGTGTCCAAGCCCAAAGGTATCGTTGAGAATGTTCTTATCCGTGTTGGTCACTGGTTTTTTTCTGCAGACTTTATCATACATGAGATGAAGGAAGATGCCAACACCCCGATGATCCTGGGAAGAGAGTTCCTCAACACAGCTGGTGTCTTGATCGACTGCAAAAAGGGGGAGATCACACTGAGAGGGAATGAAGAATCTATTACCTTCTGCATTGACAAGAACAAGAGGAAAGGAGAGTGCAACCAGATCAAGACTACTGAAGAAGAAGAAGACGAAGGAGATGAGACACCGGAGGAAGAAAAAGAAGCCATCCGGTGGGAACGAGGAAATGAAGCAGTGAAATCGGCAATTAAGCTGCCTCATTCCGAGTTCACCACCCTCATTCAGAACTGGCGATTCTTCATGATAGATTCAAGGGGTTGACGAGTCTGAACTTGACCACCTTGGTGAGATGAGGTATCGTTGAGCTGCGACGTTAAATCAAGCACTTGTTGGGAGGTAACCCAATTTTTACTTGCTTTCGTTTCAATTTCCTGTTGTCTTTGTTTTTTGCAATTTGTTTTCAATTTATGTCCTTGTTTTCGAAATTGTTTATTTCTGTTTGATTTTAAAAAAAAATCGGAACAGTGTATGTTTCAACCGATGCAGACCTGGCATCGGTCGACACAGGCAGCTCGACGTGGAACACTTCGACCAGTGAGGAGAGTCGACAAGAAGGCTCCACGTTGAACGACACAAAGCCCGTGTCGGTCGACGCGGAGTGCCAGCAGCTAAAATCTCACGTCGAGCAATTTCTTAAGGTTCCGAGATAAAAAGTTGGTGTCTGAGACCAACATCTAGGTACAGTTTTACTCCTAGTCTGATTTTCAAACTTATTCTCTTTGTCAATCGAATAAGTTTGGGGGAGGAGGACTTGGAGTTGAAACTATTTCTTCCCTTTTATTTAATGCTTTCTGCATTTAAATTAATGCCTAAAAAAAATTTTTTTGCAATTGCTGAATAAAATTGTGATTTTGTGAGAAGATTTGCATGGCTATGAGATAACCCTAGCAAGAATGCAAGATTTGAATTGATTGACTTGATTATGCATTGATTGTGATAGTGGTTGAGAATGCATATGAATGTTGAAAACCGCATGATTACTTGTTTTGAAACTTACAAAGGCATGATATTGATGATGATTTGATGTTTACTATGGAATAATTGTTGTCCCAAGTGTGAGAATTGATCCGTGATTTCGATTGTGAGTGTTTTTGCATTATTGAGTATCTCTAGAACTTGCTTTGTTTCTTTTTCAAGACTTCTAAGTGTGCACAGGTTTAGGAAACGATTTTAGACCATCTTTGTTTAGCCTATTTATCCTATACATTTTCCTAATTGAACATTTATCCCTAGTCAGCCCTTTTGAGCCTATGATATTTTCTTTCTTTGTCTATGAGTTAGATATAAATAGGGGAATCAACTCTTGCCTATGAGAGTGGGTTGGGATTTGTTTGATAAAGGATAAGATATTATTAGAAGGGTAAAAGCAAAACATAAGGTTGGGCTCTAGAAAAAAATAGAAAATGAAAAAAAAAATTGTTTATTTGTTTGTTAGTCCTTGTAAGCTCAAATGAATATTCAAAATTGTTTAAGAGCAAAAAAGGATATGTGAAAAAAAAATAAAAATAAATAAATAAATATTTTCATATTTGAATAAAAGAGCCTTGGTTATAGGAGAAGGGTGGACATCAATAGATAGTGGTTTGATTGATTGAGGATTACTTGATTGATTTTAGTCACTTGGCCAAATATTTCCCTACCTTTCACTAAAAAGCCTACATTACAACCTTGAATAAAGTCCTTTCTGATCTTAGACTTGTGTACACATATATGTAGTGGAGATTTAGAATATTTACAAGCCTATGGTAGAACTTGATTTGCATGATTTTTGTGTGATCTCATAATTATCCTAAAAACTTGAGTGAATGAGTGAAAACACTTCCCTTGTGAGTCTTCCATGGTTTACTGATTTTCTGATTCTTACAAAGTGTTGATGTTTTGTGGATTTACGAGTGTGATTGTGATGAATCTTGTGAGGCATTGCACTTCTCTTCTACTTGAACTTTTGATTCATTCTTTTGTTGATTGAGGACAATCAAGTGTTTAAGTTTGGGGGGGTTGATAAGCTCGTATTTTGCCTCACTTATCACATTGTTTTCTTGCTTTTACTTTATTTTTAGTTAATAATCGAGCATGAGTCAAGATTATGGGGTATGATGCTTGCCATGGTGTATTTTTGCAAGTTTTAGGTCAAATCCAATGGAAACCCGTACCGAAAGCAGCAGATGTTCAATGGAACAATCACGACTTCTTCCAAAGATGGAATCCGAGCTAATGGAGCACATGAACGGAAAGATCTTTGAGTTAGCTTTCCAATGCAACTGGAATCAGGTCAATCGGAGTTTGGGAGTGAATGTTATGGCCAAAACCGTGAGACTGCGCAGAAGGATCGCAAGAGGGAAAACGTCTCTGTCTCGACCGAAGTGAAGACCACGTCGACCGACGCAAGGAATTCTGCGTCGACCGAGATGAGCCCTATGTCGACCGAAATGGGCCCAGAAAAGGGAATTTTGAGATTTTTATGGCTAAATCATATTTTTGGCCCTAGATCCCAATTTATACACCTCTACCTCTATAAATACTTGTTTTGCTCGAGTTTTGAGAAGTTTTTACAAGCAAAGGCAGCACCCTGAAGTCTTTCTTTAGTTTTAGTTCCTCCCTTTTAGTTTATGTTTTACATTTAGTTTTCTCTTGGAGATTTCATTACTTTGGAGAGGATTCAACCTTTATTTTTCATTGTAAGTTTTTATTATGCAATTTAATAATATGTTTCTTGGATTTCTATTCATCATGAGTGGCTAGAAACCCTTGCGGGTTCTAGGGCTATGTGTAATTAATCATTTTTGCATGTTAGATTGATCAACTCAAATTTAATGGTTTCAATTCCTAATTTAATTGATAGAATTTAGGATTGATGATGGATCGAGAGATGAAATTGGTTCTTTATTCATAATTGTTAATCGAAAGACCGAGAGGAGAAGATTTATAATAGGAAGAGGAATTTGAATACAATTGGTTTTCTGTCTCAAAAGGAAGAATAATTAATTGTAGGGATTAAATCTTATATTTTTATTCAGGTTGATTATTATTGTGTTCTTGAGGCCGATCAAGCATATACAGTCACTTGATAGTAACCTAGGTTAAAATTGCCCGACAAAGGAATTTTAATACATTAATTTGATTTCCCACCATTGTAGAGTTGATTGATTTGGCATGTATTCTGATTGATTATTTGCCCTAGAATCTGTGTTCTTTAATTTACTTTTTAAAACCCCTTTAATTTCCTTTTTGTCATCTTTATTTTCCGAAACCAAAACCCAAATATCTGTTTACTCAAACAATAAAACCTGAGAACTAAAGTTAGTACATGAGATATTTTCGTTGTACATTACCTCTGGGTTCGATTACGTTTGGGTATATATAAATTTATTTGTCACTGTGTTTGCAATTAATCTGCGAAATTTGCAGTGATCTGATTCCCCCTGCACCTTTCATGACAGTGATCGAAGCGAAGAACTCCCTTGACAAATCCATGTATCCAGGCCAATTCGCCTTGAGCAACTTCTTCCACCCAATACCTTTGAGTAGACTCCATACATCTTCCTTTAATTTCATTGCATTCAACATCTCCTGGCACAAATACTTGGTGCCAACAACTTGTCGTGTTGCCAATTTCTTTTATTTGGAAAACTCCTCATCATCAAATCCTTTTGGGCGCCCACTTGAAGAAGAACATTCACCCCGCGTTCGTTTGCTAGCCATAAGAGAAAGTGAAGGGTGAGATAAGAACAATTCAATGCACCAAAGTATGGGAGAAAATTTTAGAAGACAAATTTCGACCGAGATGCAAATGGGTCGAGTAATTGCTCGACCGATCTTTTAAATTTGTGCGCGGCTCGGCCGAGAGCCAGATGGCTTGGCCGAGCGAGGTGTCTGTCCGAGAGGGGCTGCTGGCACGTTTGGGCTCGGTCGAGCCTGCCTCGCTCGACCGAGCGAGGCCACTGTCCAAGGCCTTCGACCCAGCTCGGCCGAGCCTGCATTGCTCGGCCGAGCTTCCCCTGTTTCAGCTAATTTCCACCCTCTTTTCGACATCATCCCGATCATGTTGCCTTCCATCCTTTCTATTCTTCATACACAAATTGTCAAATGAAAGTATAGCACCACAAACAATTAGGAACCCTTCACAACAACAAACCACATTATTCAACAAAAATCAATAACAAACCATTATTCAAAAATGCAAAGTAACAAAATTCAAACATTGGGTTGCCTCCCAATAAGCGCTTGTTTAACGTCGAAAGCTCGACGATCATACCTCATGTCAATCATGGTCAAAAGGTGTTGAACCGGAACTCATACCTCAGTCAATGATCACATGCTCCCCCGGGAAAAGAAGCTTCCTTCTTGCATTTCGTGGTGGATCCTTATCCACTCGAGCTTTCTTCAAACGTTTTTGATCAAGTTCTTCTTCATCCCCCGGATCTTTGTAAACTTCATTCTCCTCACTTATAAGTTTTAAACCCGGATCAAGCACATCCTTCAACCTTTTCTTTTTTCCAGCTTTCTCAACTTCACTTGCATCCACATTCTTCGGAGGTAAAGAAAATACAACTTCCTTGCCACAACAACGGAATGTAAGTTCACCATGTTTCATGTCAAATAAAGCATCGACTGTGTGCAAAAATGGCCTCCCGGAGATCAGTTGTATACCCCCCTTACTTTTCATGTCAACTTCAAGAAAATCTCCCGGAAAGGCATTGGGCATCTTCAACATGGACATCTTCAACCACCCCTTTTGGGCAAAACAAAGCATGATTAGCCAATTGAAGCACTTGACTTGTAGATTTAAGGTTTCCAACCTCCAACTCCTTGTACAAGTCCCATGACATAGGGTTGACACTCGCTCCAGAGTCGCACAATGCCTTCTCAATACATTTATCTCCAATCTTACATCCAACTACAAAACCTCTGGGATCTTCTTTCTTACTAGCAATATTCCTTTCTCCAAGCTCGCAAGTATCACTATCCAAGATCTCTTCTCCTCCAACTAACTTATCCAACATAGGTACCCTTTCTATCTCTTCCGGTAAAGGCATTTCGATGTCACCTTTCTTCACGTAATCAAAGAAACTCACGTTCTTAGTTTGCTCCTCCTTTTCCCATTATTTGTTCTGAATTTCTACCTCAACTTCTATTCCTTCTTCAATGTTTACTTTCAATTCTTCTTCAACTTCCCTCATTTCAATCTTATGGGTCATCACTTCCAAGTTTTCCTCCATCCTACTTTCACCTTCTACCATGTTACAACCTTTCTTTTGCACCACTTCCGTATCACTCGGAAACCTCCCAGCTTGATGCTTCCCGCTTAATTGTTTAGCGATAGCGAAAGTTTTAAGTTGAATTTCGGAAAACATGCCATCGTACTTCTCAAATCTCTTATCCATTTCTTCATTAAAATTTCTCCTCGGTTCTTGGTTTGCATACCTACTATTTCCCCCAGCATATCCTTGACCACTACTTCCCCCTTCAATTTGTAATGGAGTATTGAGAGCGTTGTTTGGATTAGCATAGGAAAAATTCGGGTGAAAACGGTTGGACGGATTATAGTACATGTTCCCTTGTTGAATGTATTGGGGACGAGCATTGAACCCCATTCTTTGACTCACAAAATTCAAACTCTCCGGGTGTGGCTCTTTATGCCGAACTACCATCATATCCTCATTTCGATTTCCTGATGTAGACAATGCATCAAACTTCTTTTGCATGAGCACAATTTGCTCTTTGAATTCTTCACTTTCCTTGGCCTCATTTACCGACTTAACCGATCGATAGTGTTTGCATTCCTTTGGTCAATGGAAACTATTCTCAGCCATTTTCTCAGTTGTCCTCCAAGCTTCTTCCTCTTCAAGATCAAGAAATGCTCCTCCCGATGAAGCATCTAACATCACTTTCATTTCATAGTTCAACCCCCCGTAGAATTAGCAAATCTGTTAACTCCGAGAAAGTCCAAGTCTTGGGCATTTTTGTAGAAGCTCTCGGAACCTATCCCATGCCTCGTATAAAGGTTCATCGTATGGTTGTCCAAACGATGTGATATCAACCCTTCTCTTCAAAGTCAAACTTGGTGGGAAAAACTTGAATAGAAACTTCTCTCTCAACTCTTCCCAAGTGACAATATTTGATTTGTCCAAGTCTTCGAACCAATTCCTAGCACCATCTCTCAAAGAGAATGAGAATAATTGCAGCCGTATTTGATCTTGAGGCACTTGGTTGATCTTTATAGTATCAGTAATCTCCAAAAATCGAGAGATATCAACATTTGGATCCCTGGTTATGTACCCCACAAATTGGTTGTTTTGTATCATTTGGACCAACTGTGGCTTTATCTCAAATTGCGTGTCATTTACTCCTAAACGAAAACCTCCCGTAAATGGTTTACCTTGAGGTCGAAAAAGATTTTTTAATGGTCTCCTCGGACCATTCCTCTCATTAATCATAGCTTTCATCAACTCGAGTTTCCTTTCCAACTCTTCTATCCTAACCGTGTCTTGTCCATGGTTAGCCATCTCAAAATCAATTTGAATATGTGCTCTTCTTTCTTGAAGTTTCCTTGTCTCAAACTCTCTAGCCTTTGATCAAGTGATCATAAACTACCTAGGAAAAATCCACAAAACCAATTACAAGTAAACAATCAAACAAAAACAAACAAACACAAATAACAAACAAAACAATGTTAGTAAAAATATTCACACAAACATTTCTTTAAACACCTAGCATACCATACATCAACTTTCAATAATTCCACAAGACCTACTAAAAGATTCCCCGACAACGGTGCCAAAAACGTGGTAGCCGTGTGAAGCACACACAAACAACACGTTAATATTATCAATCCGATTTCTTTTCTAATTCGCTCAAGTGGATATCCTCTACTTTATTGAATGGTATCAATAGCTAGGTTACACAATAGTCGTTGTTTTTTTATCTATCAAGGAGATGAATTGTAAACAAAACTTTAAAGGCATACAATCAACTAGTAAACTAATTGCAACTTCTCCAAGCAAACAATTAAATCAATTGTATAGGTAGATCAAGATAGCAAATCCAGCAACTTAGAAGATAGTGAGCGATTGTAAACTTCAATTGTTCCGAATGAAATCAAGTTATGTTGCAAACTAACTTTAATTCCTATGAGGTTGAGCAACCGACTCTAATGTCGCTACTCGCTTGCTACGGATAACTAGCGGTAGATGACAATAAGAGTTGCAAGCAGCTACGCTATTAACTCCTAAGTCACTCCCAACCGACCGTCGATTATTGCCCTACAATCCTAGCACCGCACATGGATTTGAACTAGAACTATAAGATTATGCACTTATCACAACGATTCCGTCCACGTGTTGGCTGCAACGTTCACGTCAACTACTTAAAGGCTGGCTATTACCTACACCTAATACGCAAGAACAAGCTCAAGTGCAAATCAAACCCTCATAGGAAAGTAAACAAGCATAATTGATTCAATCCACCACAATACCCGTAATACAACACTCACTAATGAAATTAGTTCTCCATACCTTGGATTAAGTATAATACAAATTGGAAATTGAAAGAATTCATTACAAAACTTCAAGGTCAATGATTGATCTTCTTCAGTTGTCTTCTTTGAATCCAATCTCCCTCTCTTCCTTCTTCAATCTTAACCAAATGTATGGAATGTTGCTTGATTCTCCTTGATTTTGGTTGGGGAGATGTTTTGAGATGAAGCTAGGGAGAAGTATCATGACGGTTATTCTAATTTTGGGCAAAAGTTCTACAATTAACTGATTTTCCCCCTTTTATAGGAGATAAAAACAGGGCCTCGGATCGCCCGAGCCAACTATAGCTCACCCGAGCCATCCTAGGAACCTCAGCAGTATGGGAGACACGATTTGGCTTAGCCGAGGCAGACCAACTCGACCGAACCTGCTCTCTGCCAGCCAGGCTCGGTTGAGCCTGCACTGCTCGGCCGAGCGAGCCCTCTGCCCGGCTCAGCTCGGCCGAGCGGGTCCTCCAAACATCCGAAACTCTCCTTTCGCTCCGCTCGGACGAACTAAACCTCCTCGGATTCCAAACACAGACGATTTTCCTCTAAAACTCCACCAAATATGCCATATTATGCTCAAAACACATCCTACAACATTTCTAACACGAAAACAAGACAAAAGAACAACGAAAGTATATGATATGAGGGTAAAATGGCCAAAAATATGCTCGTGCACACATAAAAAAATATGACATTTTACACACATATCAGATATTTTCTTTCTTTGTCTACGAGTTGGAAATAAATAGGGGAATCAACTCTTGTCTATGAGAGTGGGTTGGGATTTTTTTTAGAAATGATAAGATATTATTAGAAGGGTAAAAGCAAAAGATAAGGTTGGGCTCTAGAAATAATAGAAAATGAAAAAGAAAAAAAATGTGTTTATATGATTGTTAATCCTTATAAGCTCAAATGTATAATCAAAATTGTTTAATGCATAAAAGGATATGTGTGAAAAAGAAAAAAAAAAGAAAGAAATAAAAGAGCCATGGGTTGTATTGAATATTATAGGAGATGGGTGGATATTAATAGATAGTGGTTTTGATTTGTTGAGAGTGATCAACTCAACTGATTTTAGTCACTTGGCCATATATTTCCCTACCTTTCACTAAAAAGCCTACATTACAGCCTCGAATAAAGTGCTTTCCGATCTTACACTTGTGTGCACATATTTGCAGTGGAGATTGAGATTATTTGCAAGCCTATGGTAGAACTTGATTTGCATGACTTGCGTGTGACCTCATAATTATCCTAAACACTTAAGTGAATGAGCGAAACACTTCCCATGTGAGTCTTCCACTGTTTACAGATTTTCTGATTCTTTCAAAAGTGTTGATGTCTTGTGGATTTACTAGTTTGAATGTGATGAATCTTGTGAGGCATTGCACTACTCTTCTGCTAGAACTTTTGATTCTTTCTTTTGTTGATTGAGGACAATTAAGTGTTTAAGTTTGGGGGGTTTGATAAGCTCGTTTTTCTACTCTCTTATCGCATTGTTTCTCTTTCCTTTTATGCATTTTATTTTTTTTGAATAAATTGAGCATGAGTATATATTAGAGGGTGTTTTGCTTGTCATGGTAAGATTTCGCAAGTTTTAGGCCAAATCCAATGGAAACTCGTACCGAAAGCAGCAGATGTTCAAAGAAACAGCAACGACTTCTTCCACCGATGGAATCTGAGCTGATGGATCATGTCATTGGAAAGTTCTTTGAATTATCTTTTCAATGCAACTAGAATCAGGTCAATCAGAGTTTGGGAGTGAAAGTTATGGCCAAAACTGTGAGACTGCGCATAAGGGTCAAAAGTGGCAAAATCGGTCTCTGTTTCGACGGATTTGAAGGCCATCTTGACCGGGGTAGATTCATCTCGGCCGGGGCAATGTTCATCTCGACCGGGGCGAGCTGTTTTGGTGAGATTCTGCGAGATTTTCACATATTTTGGACGAGAATTGCTTAGGATTCAAGTTACATATCAATTTGGAAGCAATGAAGACCCCAAAAGGGAAGTTTCAACCAAGAAAATCATTCCTTTTGAAGCCATCAATTCAAGAAGGAAATTCCTACAATCCAAGGCCTCAACCCTACTACTATATAAACTCTTGAATAGCTCAGAATTAGGTGGTCAAGTTCCTGTTTTGTTCCCCATCCTTTACACATTGTTCTATCTTTAATTTTATGTTTTCACTTTAGTTTTTGTCAGAATTCCTCTTTAACTTTTATTTAGTTTTAATGCAATCTTTATTTTTTTTCCCTGCAATGTTTATTTTCATTATGTTAGGCTAGAACCCTAAACAGGTTCTAGGGTTTCTCCATCTGTGATGCATGTTTTGATTCTATAATTCAAACCCTTTTAACTGGTTTAAATCCTATGTTTTATTTTAAATCTATTCTCATCTAAGGATCGAGAGATGAAGATTGAGGTAGGTTACAGTTATTAATCGAAGAACCGAGAGGTGAAGGTTAGTAATAGGAAGTTATGGTTTAATACTTTTGATTTTCTGTCCGACCAAGAAGAATTCAATCGTAGGAAAAATCTAATCTTTATTGAAACTGATTAATTGGTGTGTTTGAGACCGAGAGGAGATAACCACTAGTTAGTAATTTAGGATTTAATTGCCCGACCAAGGAATTAACTCAACATTAATAGATTTTCCACCAAAATATTTTTTCTGGGTTTGAATATTTTTTTCTTGCATGTTGATCAGATTGATAGATTTCCCTATAATCTGTGCTTTTTAATATTTGCTTTTATCCCTTTAAATTATTTGTTTTGAAAAACCAAACCCTTCAAAGTTCGATTTGCCCAAACAAAAGTTTTGAAAACCATATTTAGTACATGATTCTCCTTCGTTGCACTATCTTTGTGGGTTTGACAACCTTCGGGTTCTATAAATGTATTTTCCCTTTGCTATAATTTGTATGCAGATTTAGCATCGATCAAACAGTAGTACCAGCCTCCCCGCTCGATGCCCACAGCCGCGCTGCCAGCGCTGGTGACGTGCGAGACCTCGCCGAAGATCTCCTGTCGCACGACGCTACTGCTGGAGACGTTACTCGCGTGCGCGACAGCCTTGGATGCGCACGCCGCCGCTGCTTTCTCCATCGAACTCCGTGACTACTACTTCGCATGGTTGTTGTTCCTGCAACTCGCGATGACGCTGCCTACAACCTGCCGTCGCACGACCGCAGCCTGGCAGGAGCCACTCCACGCATAGATCTGTCGCGCGCCGCCTGTGTGCGGACATTGCATCACCGGCCGTCCGCCACAACCGCCGGTCACTGCTTTGCGCTGCCTGCGCGTAGATGCTGCCTGACCAGCCTCCACCGGAAACTGGTACACCATTTTCATCGATGATCTTGTTCTCTCGCTTTTTTCCAATTTACAAATTGAATAAAAAAAATACAACAGATCTCATCTATTACATATTTTTCCTATAAATCTAATCGCATATTTTCTTGCGATTTAAAAAAATAACAAAACCAAAACCATAGAGGGGCCACGAGAACAAAAACATCCACGACGAAAAATAAATCCATCCACGATAAATTAAATAACATGCATAAATAGAATGTTAAAAATTTATTTTCCGACAGAGACATAAAATACGAACATCGCTCTGATACCAATTGTTGGAACTGAGTCTACAATAGGCGACGTGAATCACAATTTATTTTTAACCCCAGATTCGTTTTAGGGATATCAAAATAAACATTATGACAGAAAGTGAATGTCTTACGCATGCTCCTATTTAATTTAATTCGTAGATTCAAAGGAATACCTCAACTCATGCAGATTGAATAACGACGGTAGATCTTTGATGGTGTTCCTATAGATCTGATCTTTTGATCTGTTCCATTGCTCGATCCGGAAATCTAATGAGGATGCGCTGCCGGATCTACAGCTGCCCACTCTCTCTATTCTCTCTAGGGTTTCTGATTTGAAACTTTAAACCTTAATGTGGGAAGAGAGAATTGATCTATTTATATAGATCTGGAGAATGAGCTATTAGAGTTTCATAAACCCTAATGGGCTCTGAGCACTATTGGGCCGGACAAGGGATCAAATGCAAATAATAAAAGTGGGCCTCCTATTAATAAATTCCATGTTCAACCCATAACATAATTAATTAATAAACATTAATTCATGCCACCAGAGAATTAATGCTGACCTACCCCTTTATTACCACGTTATTAGGAACGGGTTGCATTGACTTGGTTAATCCCTACATTTAAGGTTTCAGACATTCATTAATTAATCCAGCATATGACAATTAGTTGCAATTAATTAATCTCTTATTATTCCAGAGTAGTACCACTCAACCCTTATCGCTTATGCTGGTATCAATGATTCAGCCTACAGGACATAGCATAACGAACCTCGTGAGCTTCCCCTGGAATGTCACCATCCTGAAACGGATATGGTTATCTAAATCCTACCTAAGGAAACCCCACACAAACGGCAATCACCCAAGATACAGATATATAAGTACATGTAAGACTCTCCACCATAGCATGTCAAAGTGACAGTCAACCCATGTGTGCCCCTCAGCTTTCAATAGAATTTAGATCCGACCAAGTTACGGAGATTTTTTACTCATTCATATGTCAAGTAGAATGGTTCATCTCACTGTTGATCCTATCAATACATTGAGATGTACCGGTCACACAAAGCAGTCAAGATAAACCACTTATGGACTTGTGTGCCGCAGCCTAAACCGACAGCCAAACCAGAAATTGTCTCAACTTTGATGACTGTTTATATCTCGCTAGGTCGAACGATCTATACGATCTTCTATGATCTCTTACACACTGTATGATCTCCCTATCAACGAGATAATTGGATGTGTTTGTTTGCATCGTATGATTGTTAATTCAGATAGGAGTTGTTTATTGCAAGTCATTAATGATTGCCAGTATATCAAACATACAGTTTCCCAATATAACAATCATAATGCTTTTATGTATACAATTCCAACAACCGGCCTAAAATCTTTTCTCTCCTTTGCCCATTGGTAGCTATTCTTTGACATTTTTTCTATGATCCTCCATGCTTCATCCTCCTCTTGATCGAGAAAAGAGCCTCTTGAAGAAGCGTCCATCATAACCTTCGTCTCATAGTTGAGACCTCCGTAAAATTGACAAATCTGTTGACTTCGTGATAACCCGTGTGTCAGGCATCTTCAGAGAAGGTCTCAGAAGAGGTACCGAGCTTCATATAGCGGTTCATCATATGGCTATCCAAATATGGTAATATCCGCTCTTCTCTTCAATTTTAGCATGGGAGGAAAAAACTTGAACAAGAACTTCTCCCGATGTTCTTCCCATGAAGCAATGTTGGACTTGTCAAGGCCCTCGAACCAATGCCTTGCTCCGTCCCTCAAGGAGAATGTAAATACTCTCAAACGGATGTGATCTTCAGGAACTTGATTAATCTTTATAGTATCCGTTATCTCAAGAAATCTCGAGATATGAGCATTCGCATCCTCGATCGCATGGCCACCAAATTGATTGCTTTGGATCATTTGGACAAGTTGAGGTTTGATCTCAAATTGGGTTGCATTAACCCCCAATCGGAAACCTCCGGTAGCTTGCTCTCCTTGAGGTCTAAAAAGTTTTTGAAAAGGCCTTCTTAGTTCATTCCGTTCATAATCAAGGCTCGCATCATTTCTAATTGCCTCTCAAGTTCGTCAATCATCCCCATATCTTGCCTATTCTCCAATTCAAGCTCTATTTCAACTCCTTCACTCTCGAACCTTTTCCGGAACTTTTGCTCTTCAAGCAAGCGAGCCTTCGATCTTGTTAACATGAAAAACCTACAAAATCCAACAGTCCCAATCACAAACTAACAACAAAACAAAATTAACAAAGTAATAAACCACTTAAGCAAAAACACAAACACTTAGTCTACAAGCTTCACCTTTCCCCCAATATCTGGCAACCTACTAAATGAATTCCCCGGCAACTATGCAAAAAACTTGATGCACGATAAAAACTCACGCAAATTCTCAAAGCACACTCAAGGTTTATTTATCAATCCAGGTCCTTCTTCCCTTCGTCTGCTAGATTACCGAGATACTATGGTGAAGTCTAATAGCTAAGCAATTCAAAGTCGTTGAATGATTATTATCAATCTAGGCATGCAATTTAAACATAGCTAACACCTAATTCAAAACAACGAATCAAACTAACATTCATCATATTGAATTCTCAAAACAATCAATCAATTTCCATGACACATTGGTAGAACAAGACAATCAAACACCCCAATGAGATAGATAGGATGTTGAAAGGAACGTAGATGCAATCCAATTAGGTTAATGATTGATGCAAACACATTTTAGTTACTAGAAGGATGATCAATTCACTCTTTTCTCGCCAATCCCCTTTGTACCGGTGAATTGACAGTAGATAAAATTAGAAACCTCAAACCATTACGTTATCAATCCCTAACTCACTCCAAATAGCTCATGAATTCTAGACCTATGCACTTCCTCTGCAAATGAATTAGATCGAGTTACATATGAAAACATACTATTCACGATACGCCTATCCGTGTATTGGCTGCAATAATTGTATCAAATATCACCTAGATTGGCTCTTACCTACATCTAGATGAATAGAAACAAGCTCTAACATGCATCAATCATAAAGAGGGAGGTAAACAAACAATAATCAAACCTAATCTTCATACATCCTTGTTCAAATCAATATCCAAAGTGAATTAGAACAACATACCTCTCAATTGTAGCAATGCAAAGTTAAATTGAAATAGATCCATTACAATTGACAAGTAGAAAATGATTTCTTCCCCAATTGGATTTGTTTGGTCTTGATCTACCATCAAAATCTTCAATTCTTCACCACAAGATATGATAGATTAGCTCTAGAATACCTTGAACTAGGATTGGTAGTGATGGAGTATGAGATTGAAGAGAGAAACTATGATGATTTTGCCTAAAAATGTCATAAGTACCAAAAGTCTCTAAAAATGCGAGTTTCCCTCTTTTTACAATGAATTGGCAAAGCCCCGGATCGCCACATCCAAGATCGGATCGCCCGCGATGCTTTGAAAATGAAAAACCGCCAAGGTAGCACATTTTAGATCGGTCGAGCTAAAGCTGGATCGACCGAAATCTTCCCCTGAATAGACCAGATCGGTCGGTCACTATAGGACCGGTCGAGCATCACCTCTGAACAGACCAGATCGGTCGAGCTTGATCTGGATCGATCAATTTTCTCCTCTAAAATGCTAGATTGGTCGATCCTGCACTGGATCGGTCGATCCTGCTCTCAGAAATCCATCATGCTGCTCCTCTGCTCATCCCAGTCGATCCTAAAATCCTTTGCAACCCGGATCGGTTGATTTTCCACCAAAACTCATCCCAAAATGATGAATTATGCTCCAAACCTATCCTAAACACTCCAAATCACACAAAACACAAATACACAACGAAAACAACCAAAAAAACATATGATATGGAAGTAAAATGAACACAAACATGCATGCACGAACATTGAAATATAGGTTATTTTACACACATATCAGTTTCCTTGGGCTGGATTTAGATAACCATATCCGTTTCAGGATGGTGACATTCCCTGGGAAGCTCACGGGTTTCATTATGCTAAGTTCAGCTGGTTGAATCATTGATTTATGCATAAGCGATAAAGGTTGAGTGGTACTACTCAGGAATAATAAACGATTAATAAATTACAGCTAATTGTCATATGCTCAATTATTAATGAATGTCTGAAACCTTAAATATGGGGATTAACCAAGTCAATGCAACTCGTTCCAAATAACATGGTAATAAAGGGGTAGGTCAGCATTAATTCTCTGGTGGCATGAATTAATGTTTATTAATTAATTATATTATGGATTGAACATGAAATTAATTAATAGGAGGCCCACTTTATTATTCGCATTTGATCTTTGGTCTGGCCCAATAGTGCTCAAATCCTATTAGTGTTTATTAAACCCTAATAGCCCATTCTCGATATCTATATAAATAGATCAATTCTCTCACTTTCCACATAAGTTTTGAAGTTTCAAATCAGAAACCATAGAGAGAGTGAGAGAGTGGGCGACTGTGTCATTCCGGTAGCGCATCCTCACCAGATTTCCAGATCGAGCGAGGGAACAGATCAGAAGATCAGATCTTTAGGAACACCATCAACGATCTGCCGCCGTTATTCGCAGGGGTTGAGGTATTCCTTTGAATCTACGCATTAAATTAAATAGGAGCATGCATAGGACATTTACTGTATGTTATAGCATTTATTTTGATATCCATTAAATGAATCCGGGGTTAAGAAATAAATGGCAATTCATGTCGCCGATTGTAGGCTCAATTCCTACAAAAAATACATAAAGGACCCTTGTCTCCCCAGATATAGAACTCAATGATTAATTCCTGGAAATCACTCAACACATTAGTTACTTTGACAACAAATCTATCATTTGTTCATTAGCATATTTAGGAATCCTGTCGAGTAGTTTGATCTGTTCCTCAAGAATGGAAAACTGAGATTTTGGATGACAGTAGGAACACACACCTCAAGAGCACGGCTGCATCTTCAGCATTGGGGTTGGCGGCTGTCGCCACACACCAGAAAATAGTTATATTGCTAAATCATTATACAATTACTATAATGATATGCTGTTAAACAAAAAAATTTTGTGCAGCAGTTATAAATCTACTCATAACTGGTGGGGAAAGATACATCTCATCTATCTCCTAAGAACTCATTAAAATCACGTTCCTTCATAAATTAATATTACTCAAATGAATAGCTGAGCAAAATTATCAAGTGTAATTAGCAACAAATAATGTTTTAAATACATTAAAAAAATATTTTTAAAAGATATGCATATTCATCTATTCACAGTTCCTGGTACACACACAGTGAATATGAAATCATAAATAACTGTTTAATACAAATAACAATTTGATAAAATTTATTTCAACTAGAACTGAAAACTCAAATTGTAGAAACAAACTCACAAATGCAAGGTAAGAAAATATTGCCAATATTTAGGTGAAGAGCCCTGCAAATTGTAGAAACAGACTCACAAATGCAAGATATATAACATCTCTCTCTCTCTCTCTCATAATGTCAGTTGATGAAGTTCCTGTAGTCCATTCAGTTTGAGCAGTGGTGAGGATTTGCACACAGCTTTGCTTAAAGAACATAGAAAATGATCATTAAACAAATTAAAGTTGAATAATGTGGCACTCATCCAGCCAAAAAGAGAGCAGCGATAGAAGAAGTCGTAGTTGTTTCTAGTGCCACCTTGTCCTAACTAATCATTGTCTTGAAGCAGAGTAGTCTAATGCAGCTCAATCCACACATTTTTTTCGAGTATAGCTAAATATCTGTAAAAAATAGAAACCTTTACAAATCAATAAATATGCTCACAACCCTATGTAGATAAAGTTTCTGTAACAAATTGTGAAAGAAAGAAATTGCACATTTAAATCATACAGTTGCACTACCAACAATCAGGGAAAACTCGACATCATTCAGTCCCATAACATTGTATAGTTGCAGTAATATTGACAGCACTAGATGAAAACAAAAATGTACAAGCTCAGTTTTCATTTACATGCACTTCTGAAAATTAAGGCACTAGAGGTATCAAAGCACCTTCAAATTGATGTAATACCAAACAAAAGGAGAGCAAGTTGATCAAGTAGAAGGTGCCGCTACAAAGGAAAATCAAATCATGAACTGAAAAGGCCAATCGAAAAGTTATACCGGGCAGGGCCGTAACTCGTTATCTCACTCTTTACAGTGATTTTTGACGGGTGATGGTGGTTGTCGTGGAGGGTGGTGTGGTGATGGTGAAGCATATTCACTCAGAATACCAAAGACTAATCCTCACAAATTTTACGCGAAATCAACAAGAATCACATTCGTTCCATCAAGTAAATAAAAACTGAGAATGCTCAAATTTAGAAACAGAATTCGCAGAATGGACACTCACAAATGAATCGGCGGAGTTGACTGATGCAGAGAGTGCTGGAGTTAATCAGGTGGAGAGGAACTGGTGAC
The DNA here is from genome assembly GCA_026898455.1 of Plectranthus barbatus. Taxonomy (NCBI): domain Eukaryota; kingdom Viridiplantae; phylum Streptophyta; class Magnoliopsida; order Lamiales; family Lamiaceae; genus Plectranthus; species Plectranthus barbatus. Next base: position 425,676 of record JAPKLW010000326.1, read on the forward strand.
CTTTTCCTGCAACATCGATTTGTGGTGGTTGATAAGTCGAGCGAGGAAGATTGAGAAGTCAATGCTCGCAACGCAAGTCGAACTATGGATTTTTGGGGGATTTTGATTTATCTCCTCTGAATTTCTATCTCCTAATTATATCTGGGTATTAGGAATTTTGATGGAAGGTCTTTGCAATTTTCAAACACAAACAATGCGACAAATTTTCTGGGTCGTGTATCTCC
>JAPKLW010000326.1:465899-545036 GCA_026898455.1 Plectranthus barbatus
TGACAGAGTATGACTTTAAGGGAGGATACCTTAAAGTCCATCAGTTCAAGACACCAGTTCCGATTCCTCGTACTGACAAATAGTGCCGTTCTGACATAAAGAGATCAATGTCAGATAAAGTGGACAAAAGCATGGCGCTTTCCGGAAATTCCTACCTGCCGCCGTCTGAAGGACATGCGAGGACAGAGACCTTTTCCGGATGTGTCCAAACGGCTAGAAGATTTGAATGGGATCCCGCGTCTATAAATACCTGGGATCCATCAACATTCAATACTCTTCTGACTCTTCACCTACCGAAAGACTGCAATTTATTACGCTCAAGCAAGTAGAAGCACATATATCTTTCGAGGCCTTTCTAAAGGCTATCCGTGTGTTGATTTATTCAAACACGAGACTTCAAGCTTCCAGCTTGTAAGTTACTGATCTCTTTGGTGTTCTTTCTCCTCCGAGGAAGTTCACAGCAGCTCTTGTGCCAGCCAGCACTTGAGTTATCACGGGCTTTTTGCCGTATTGAGAAGATACGTTCTTGGGAGAACTAAACACCCAGTGAAGCTGTGGAGGTTGAAGTGACGTGCTCGCACTCCACCAGCCGATCAGAGTTGAAGAAGGACAAGGCCGGGAGCGGTTGATCTAGTGAACTGGTGGACGAGGCATTCACCAGCTAGAGATAGATCGTAGGACGCTTGTACCCGATTACTCTTAGTGAAATTTCCAGTGCTACGACTGGAGAGTGGACGTAGATCAGTTGATCGAACCACTATAAATCCTTTGTCTTTTATCAGCTTTCTGCATTTCATACTGATTTAAAACCCAGCACCCAAGTGCTGGTGTATATCTGAAAACTGATATAACTGTGCAAACAAGACCTAAAAATATTCTAAGTCTTGAGCTACCAGCTGACGAGCCAGTCGCCAGTCAGCTGAGTACGCAGAGTGCAAGTTGACTCACCAGCTGACAAGGTCCCAGTCAGTTGAGTAACCAGCAGAGTGCAAGAAACGATTAATCACATTTTCCGCTGCCAAGTTATACCCTGATAATCCGGGACCAACAGTAGCCATGGAGCTCATCCTCCAATCTTTACCAGAGCCACTAGTTCTTAAAGCTCTCGAGCCAAACAACGTCAAAATGATGTAGATCAGCAAGCCACTAGTTGTTTGAAGTAAAACAAGCTTCAAATTGTGTAGTTAAGTATGAATCTTTTCAAATGCTTCCTGGTGAAAGTGTTAAATCAATGGAAACTAGATTCAATATTATTATATGTGATCTGAAAAACTTGGGGATAACATATGAGGTTGCAGATTTGAATGCAAAAATTCTCTCCAAGATGCCCAAGGAGGTCTGTTTCGTCAAAGCCACCAACTTAAATGAGAAAGATCTCTCCAAGATGACAACCAAAGACGTGTTTGCCCAGCTCAAAGCCCATGAATGGGACATACAAATGGCGAACAGGAATGAAGCAGTGCGAAGCGCCAGCACACATCCACAAGGAGATGTTGCCTTTTTTGCTAAAAGGGAGTTTAGAGCACCCAAGCTGACAAATCTTCCGGATAGACGTCTACATCAAAGTCAGCACCCACACCTTCCTAACAGAAGAAAGCGGGGGAGAGCTGAATTGAAGAGCTTGAAGAGCAGATGAGGAAGTTGACAAGACTTCTTGAGAAAGCTAAAGCCAAGAAGGAAGGTTTGCAAGCCAGCAAACCGAAGTTCAGCGAGAGACCTCCCAAAGCATGCTTTGAGTGCAACTCTTTGAATCACCTCAAGTATGAGTGCCCACTAGTTTCCAAAGAGGAAATGGAGCGCTTGAGGAGGGTGTTTGATAAGAAAGCCTCCAGAGCAGTTGCAAGGGTCATGGTTTCCAGAACTGAGGTGCCAGACATCTCAGACAATGACGATGGCTGCTGCACATCAGACGATGAGGAAGTGGAGGAAGCCTTCCTGGTGTTGATAGCGAAGCTTGAAGAAGAGGAAGAAACTAAAACAGAGTCTACTACTCCGGTACACATTCCTAACTCAGTTTTCTATTCCTATAGCAAGCATATAAGATAACTTTGAATCATATTGCTCAGATTCAGAGGATGTTACTCTTGAAGCTTTAAATATAGAATTTGCTAAGTTATATGAGTTAAAAAATGTCTTAGCATGTGAAAATGCTTCACTGAAATTGAAAGTTTCGAAACTGACTGAGGAGATCCAAGGATCAAAGTCAGTAAGTGAAGATCTAGCTAAACTTGGAGAAGAGCATTCTACATTACTTGAATATCGTTTAAATCTTTTTCTGAAGAATGCGCATCTCATAAACTAAAAATTGCTAGTGATAAAAAACTTATTTGTTCACTTTATTCTAGTACTAACAAAATTTCAGAAGCTTTAGGTTTACAAAGACATTCTCTTGATAAATCAGGTGTAGGCTTTACAGAAAATAACTTGAGAAATTAGGCTTCTACTTTCAAAACTAGGAATGTCTCGAACCATCACTTTAAGAAGAATTCTAGTTTAGAAGTCAAGTTGTTTGGCAAAGGAGTAGTCAACATTCACAAAGACTCCTTAGAGGCTATTCCCGATAGAAGGGGACACTTAGTTTCAAAACTGACCACAACACCCAAGCTTAAAAAAATTTTGAGTCATAAGTCAAACAAACCTGAGATGAATCCCATTAGGCCTAGGAAGTGGGTTAAGCAAAATGTTCCTATCACAAGGAAACCCACCTCGACAGCTAAAACTTAACTTTATAGAAAGTCAATTTCATTTCCGGATTCTAGAAATCCGAGGTTCCCGACTCATTATTCGTATGAGAGGAGAACTTATCCGTATAGAAAGAACATCTATACGAGGTCCCAGTCCAACCAATTCCCTACTTTCGAACTAGGAAGACTACACACTCCGGACTAGGTTTCTGAGAACCCAACCAAAACTGAGTTTCAAGAAGATCAGTTCCTAGGAAGTCAGTTTCTAGAAACTCAGTTTCAAGAAACTTAGTTTTTGGTCAGGTTTCACACACTCACTCTTTTTCTTCAAACATGCATAAAACTGCATAAATTATTTAAAGAGGAACAGAAAGGGTGAATAAATTGTGACACCCAAATATAAGGTGAAGCAAGTATGGATTCCAAAAGGATGGATCTATAACACTAAACCTGCAGGACCTGTAGAAACACGGGTACCTTTTGTCTAACCTTATTTGTTTTGCAGGTAGAAGGTCACCAAGGTCAACTCAAAAAGAAGAAAAGAGCATGGATTTTGGACAATGGATGTTTAGCTCACATGACCGGTGACAACAATATCCTTTCAAAACTGAGAATGTCAAGAGGGTCACTTGTCAGTTTTGGAGATAACACAGAAGGGAGAGTAATCAACAAAGTTAAAGGGAGAGTAATCGACAAAGAATGCTTGGAAAGCAATGGAATTATCATCAACAACGTATTCTTAGTCACCAACATCAACTACAATATGCTAAGTGTGAGTCAACTTATCCAATCTGGATAAGGTGACTTTTTCCAAAGAAGAATGTTGGATCAATGATAAAGACTCCAAGGAGACTATACAGAAAGGTGTGAAGTAAGGAAGTCTCTACTATGTAGATTGGGAGAGAGGAAATCCTTACACATGCCTTGTTGCAACAAGCTCATCCCAAGAAGGAGTCAATTGGCTATGACATAAGAGACTTACCCATCTAAATTTCCAGTCAATCAGACATCTTGCAAAACACAAGCTTGTGGAAGGCCTACCACAAGTCAGTTTGAAGAAGGAAGAAGGTTTCTACAGAGCATGCACGATGGGAAAGCAAACCCGAGCATCATTCAAAAATCAATCCATCACATCAAGCACATATAGAAACCTTGAGCTACTTCATATAGATCTACTTGGACCAGTCAAATCGCCTACCATTGGAGGAAAAAGATTCACTCTCGTTGTGGTCGATGACTACTCGAGATATACTTGGGTAAGGCTACTGAAGAGCAAGGATGAAGTGAAGCTTCATCTTATAGAGCTCATCCTTCAAGTGCAAAATAGCAAATGAGTCACCGTCAAAAGAATCAAATCTGACAACGGGACTAAGTTTTGCAACATTCCACTGATGTAATTCTGTGTTGATGCTGACATTACTCATGAAAAGTCAGCTCCCAGGATGCCTCAGCAGAATGGTCTTGTGGAATGAAGAAACAGAACACTTAAGGAGGCAGTCAGGACTATGCTCGCTGAAGCTGACTTAAAGGAAGGTTACTGGGGAGAAGCCTTGATGACGGTGTGCTTTACTCAGAACAAGAGCACAATCAACAGTCACCATCACAAAAACCCTTACCATGTCTTCAATAATCGTAAACTTTCTATAGCTCATCTTCATGCTTTTGGTTCTCCATGTTATATCCATAACAATGGAAAGTTGAAACTGAATACTTTTAATCCCAAAGAAGATAAAGGAGTGTTCCTCAGATATGGACATCCTTTATATAAAGGCTACAGAGTACACAACAAGACAATCAGACTTGTGGAAGTAACATGCTCTGTTGTTTTTTATGAGTCTATCTTAGTGGGCAGGAATTTGAAAGATTTAGAACTTGGTGATTCTGTGGTAAAAAATTGTGAGAAACTCAGTGCTAACAAAGAAGATCCAAATCAAGTTTCTTAGACCAAATCAATGGTGAATCACACAAATAACTCAAATGAGGATGACGGTGATGCAGTTGACCTAGCTAAGGCATTTGGTTTCTTGTCGATAAACTCAAGTATCAATCAAGGGGGAACTTCAAGAGATCAAAACAGAGCTCAGTTTGAAGGCTAAACTTGAATAGAGTACCCTACTCAAACTGACTCTGCAGAAGATGAAGGTACTCATCCTGAAGATATCCTACCTAAGGTACATCAAGAAGACCAAGGAGCTCAGGATATGGAAGTTAACAATGGGAAAGAAGACTCCAATCAAAATGACTTGGTTCAAGTTATAGTATCGGGAGCAGACGATACTGAGTATCCTGAAGATTTCGTCGAACATGTTGAAGTCACCCAGCTCTAAAATCCGAAATGGTTAAGAAACCATCTAAAAAAATCCGTGCTGGACAGTGTCAAAAATACAATTTGCACGAGACAAGGGAGCGCTTTGCTTACCGGTTTTATTTCTCAGGAATCAGAGCCAACAAAGATTGGAGATGCTCTGAAATCAACTGACTGGATCAACACTATGCGAGAGGAGCTTGCTGAGTTTAAGAGAAATGAAGTTTGGTACCTGGTATATCGACCAACTCATCAGTCGATTATTGGCACCAAATGGGTCAAGAACAAGAGAGACAAAATTGGGAATATAGTGTGGAACAAAGTAAGACTGGTAGCAAAAGGATATGCTCAATGTGAAGGAATCGACTTTGATGAAACTTTTGCTCCAGTAGCCAGACTTGAATCTATTCGTCTTTTACAGATGGATGTGAAGAGTGTCTTGCTGAATGGGAGCTCAAAGAAGAAGTATATATAGAACAACCCTGTTAGGTGTTAATGTAGAAACCCCACCTTAATTTAATGTTTTGATGTGTCAAAACTATATACCAAAGTCTAGGCCTTAGAGTTATTACCTCCTGTAATCCATGTATAGGATGATCAAGTTGTAATAGTCTAAGAGAAGAGAACTGTCAAAACTATGGAACAGTTTTGAAGAATAATCCATTCAGACGAGATAACTTTCAATCATAAAGGACGAAGAAAACAGAGCAGAATAACAGTTACAAAAACTGTGAACAAAGTTTTCACGGAGAAACTGTGAACAAAGTTTTCACGGAGAAACTGTGGAGAGGCGCTCACAGTTTTAGACAAGGACAGTTTCACGTCAAGGAATGTGTACATAGCAAGATGCAGATCAGTCGCAGAAGATCATTAAAGAAGACAATGATAAAAGACAGACTAACACTCAGTTTTGACTGGAGTACAACATTGTTCAGTGTATAACAGATCAAGTACAAACTGCCCTGCAAAAGCAGGACAGTGTCGCAGAAAAAGGCAGAAGAGCTGGCTACTTTTCGGAGAAGGATGGACTCCTATTGGACATCCTTCTAATTATCTTTACTGGCTATTTTCACCTCTACAACTATAAATAGCAGGAGAAACAGAGACAAAACAACCTTGGACACATTTATCCTTGCCGTCACTCTGCCGAATTTAAAGCTCAAGCATTAAAAGCTCTCAAGCAAGAAGGTAATAACTCAGTGGTTCATTTATTTAACACAAGGTATTATTGCTTAAAGAATCCTTCGAGATTCTCCGTGTGATCTTGCGTACACGAGGATTAAGTTTGCTGACTTAATCTACTTTCTTAGTTTTCTTACTTTTCAAGTACGAACATAACAACCTAATCTTCTAAGAGAAGAGATGGTTATTACGTGAAACTACCAACCAGTGTACGTTCTAGGAAGAACTCAACCATCCAATCTACTCGAGAAGGAAAAAGGGTGGTTTGTCCTCAGTCCATCTTCGACGACTGCTAGTTCACAAAGAAGACGCTGAGCCTTCGATGAACTGAAGAAGGAGTGAAGTACAACTGCGTGGGCGAGTGATCTTTTGTGCTGTGGATGGAGGTCTCTAGAGAAATTGGCTATAGATTGTGAGGACTGTATCTTCATAACTTAGTGAATTTCTGGATCAGATATCCGAAGAGTGGACGTAGGACTTAAGGCTCTGAACCACTATAAATATCATGTCTCATTTACAGTTTTACTAACTTTTCGCATCTTACAGTTTTCAATTATATCTTAAAACCTTCAACACTTGTCTGGAAGTGTTGAAGTGTATAATTGTTAAACTGCATATAACTGAAAACTGTTAACTTAAACTATTGGCTAAGTCAAATTATGTTTTCTTAAAACTGTCACATAGGAACTGAGTTAAAAAGAAACTGAATTGCTGCATTTTGGAGTGTAATTAACTATCTTAATACTTCCGCTGCAAATCATACGTACTCTGATCTGGGACCAACAAGTGGTATCAGAGCCAGGTTGATCTTTCTAGGCTGTCCTGTTTTGAGTTGCTTAAGACTGGATCCGTACTTCCTTACACTCTAATTGTTTATTAACTATGATTAGTGAGCAGATTATCTTAAGATAATGATGAGTTATCCAAGCCTTCCTAAGTACAACCCGGAGAAGTTCGAAGTATGGAAGAAGAGATGTCTCATTCAACTAAAAGCTCAACATCCAGAGATGGATGAAGTTCGCAAGAATGGACCTCTGAAGATCGAGATTCTTAAAGTCCACCTCGCAACAGGAGAAGATCCAGGCGGTGTCGAAATGATAGATAATCCAATGGAGGACTGGACACCTGAGGACAAGAAACGTCATCAAGTTGATCTCATCGCACAGGAAATGATCATACAATCCCTCTCAGATTCTCTCATGGACGCAACCGTAGAGAACAACACAACCAAGGAACTTTGGGATTGGATCAACTACCTCACAAAAGAAACAGAGGCGATGAAACGAAATACAAAGCAGGTCATCGTGGAGAAATATGAATCCTCCCAGATGCTACCTAGCGAAACAATCAAATCGATGGAAGCAATGTTTAATGCCATCGTCAGTGAAATGAAGAATTTGTAAGAGAAGAAAAGATGGTTGATATGAATGCCAAAATTCTTTCAAGACTTCCAAAGGAAGACTGGTTTGTCAAAACCACAAGTTTGAAAACCACGAATCTCTCCAAAAATGACCACCAAAGAGCTGTTCGCTGAACTCCAAGCCCGTGAATGGGATATGAACGAAGTTGCCAGAACTCCAAACTCAGTAGCTGATGGTGATGCAGCATTCTTTGAGAAGAGAGACTTCCAAAGGCAATAAAAAATGTCAGTTCACTTCGAGAAAACTGCTTATCAATCCTCACCAGCGAAGGACACCTCCAACACAATTTAGAAGAAAGAAACTGAACTGTCCGTTGCCAAATTGGAGGAACAACTGAGGAATTTGACCATACTTCTTAAGAAGGCAAAAGGAAAAGAAAAAGAAGCTCAGTCCAGTGAGCAAATGGTCACAAAGAGAGAGCCACACACATGCTACGAATGCAACTCTCCAGATCATCTGAAGTACGAATGCCCTCTTTGTCTCCCAGGAGGAGAGAGACAGATTGAAGAAGGTGTTTGAAAGGAGAGCATCCAAAGCTGTTGCCCAAGCAATGCTCACAACAACCAAAGTGCCAGATGTACCATATCATGATGATGGCTACTACATGTCTGAGGATAAAAATGATAAGGAAGCATTCCTTGCCTTCATGCCAGTCATTGATGGAGACATTACCGATGAAGAAGAAAGTGCTTTAAACCGCAAAATAATGGTAACAACTAATCTGCCCTCATCTAGTGCATTTATATGTTTTGATGTCAACTCTGAACCATGTCACTCAAGCTCAGAAGACATTTCTGTTAAAAAAATTATCAAAGAATTCGAAAAATTTCTTGAAATTAAAGATACATTGATTAGTTAAAATGCCTCACTGAAATCAGAAATTTTAGTTTTGACAAATGAAATCGAAAGAACGAATCAATGAGGAACTAGAAAACTCAAGGAAATACGTTCAAAACTTCTTAAAGATTTCGAAAGTATTTCAAAAGAATGTGATTCCTTGAAGAAAATCGAACCCGTCAAATGCGAATGTACCTTCAAAAAGAGTTCTAGAAAACTAGATTAAATTCTGAGTATTCAAAAAAAATCTTTTGATAAACATGGAATTAGATTTTTAGAACATTAGAATGAAACATCCTGCTGGTTCGGCTGGGTCAAGGGCACACCTTCGAAACTCCTGCCTTGCCTGATATGGAAGTTTTATAGTCACTTCCTGACTTTCCTTGAATGCGACTAAGTGCCCGTTTGAGTCTAGACCTTTTCAGGTGTTCGACTGTTAGATTCTTTCTGAAAAGAAAGAAATCCCAATGATTGAGAATTCTTGAATGCAATCAAGAATATCTTCAATGGAGTGTCAGTAAATCAATGAACGATACTTCTGGTTGTTGAGAGCTTTTAATATTCTTTCTCACAGATCTCAACTGACTACTTTTAGTTTGTTCACTTTGTCAAAGGAATCTCTTGCTTGAGTGTTCGTGAATGTCTGAAGTGATAAAAGCAGTAGTCATTCTCACTTTTTGACCTCCCTTTATAGATGGAGATTCAAATCTTGAATCTCCATATCCGTTAGACACAACAGCTCTTTGTCCGAGAGTGATATGACTTGTTCAGTCCCTTTTTGCGTTTCTTTGTACCTTTCGAACTACTTCGGGAAGGCTCTGTTCCTTTTTGTGTACTTTCTGTCAGAATAGCAGTGTGTTTCCAATCTTTGACTTTCATGTTCTGCTAATGTTCCTTAGCAATCTGCGATTGAATGTTTGTCACGCTAAAGGTTCCAGTGAGGATTCTTTTGACATTCGTTATGCTAGTGTTTTCCTTGGTTTGCTGACCGTTAGCAAATGCTAAAGCCTTAGCATTCTGATTCCGCATGTCTTCTAGCAAACGCCGACTTCTGATGTCTGCTGCTAGATCTTCTAGCAGACTAACTATTACAACTCAATGTATGACCTATACAGGACATTACATGAAATGCTAGACTATCTAGAATTCAGCAAATGATCGACCAAATGCTAAGGTTTGATTCAACAAAACCTTTTACAAATAAATCCTAAGGGATATTTTAGGAATAATTTCCCAACAATTTCCCCCTTTTTGGTGCGATCAAAGCTTACTATCATTTGCTGAAGCTAAGAGGAAGAATGTCTGTGTTTACAAAATACAAAACTATTCTAGCAATCTAATAGAGTTTATCCACCTTAGTTCAAGCAAAGCAAAAAAAAAATGAAATTCCCCCTCAACACGTGCTGGGAAATATTTCTTGATTAAACGCATAAGTAAATGCTGCTAAGGTAATATGCTAGGAATCCTAGCACCCAAATAAAGTTAGCAGACATATTACTTTTTCAATATCAGTCCAATTGTTTTCAGATGTGTTGAATACACAAATAGTGTATTTCAACTAAGACACACGGTGAAAATCAGAAATTGACAATGAGAAATTGTCTCAGTCTGATCAATTTTCATTCATATGATATATAAATTACAAGTACAATGAAAAATGATTAGACGGAGACAAAGTAAGAGTTAGCAAAAAAAATACCAGAGAGGTAGGAGGAACTTAGGAGTCTGGAGTAGGTTTCTTCATCTTGTCAAATTCATCAAATTTGTTTGAGGCTAGCCCCACGAACTTGTCCAAAAGTTCCTTAGCAGATGCACGTTCAGCAGCTTCTGTTTCAAGATCCTTGGCCAACCTCTCGTTCTCTTCTTCGAGCATCTTGATTTTCACTTCTGTTTCCTTTTGTTTGAGTTCAGCCTCTTTTCGTTTTAATTCTTCAAGAACTCTCCTCTGTTCTTCTTTTGCAGCGGCTCTTGCTTCCTTCACTTTCTTCCTCTTAATAGCCTCATCAGCTCTTCTTTCTTCCCCCTCTTTGATTGCACCCAAAAGTCTGGAGGAAAAAGAATTCACCTTGTTGTCTACTTGCTGCTTATGTTCTGCTACGTCTGTCTTTATTTCTTGCACAGAGTCCTTGACAGAGGAAACGTTGGACTCGATTGTGTTCACCCTGGCCGTTATGGTATCAACATTGGATTTGACTACCGCCATTTCCCTCCTTATATCCGTGGCTTCAATCACCATTCTCTCAGACATAATGGACACAGCACTTTGAACGACCATTTGAACAACATAGTCGAAATATGGTGGAAGATGGAGCGTGCTAATCGGAGTAGCAAAGAAGGATGAAGTAGTCGGAACAATGACTATTTGATTCCTAGCAGTGGAGGTGGAAATCTCCTCCAAGACTTCTTCCATAACTATTTCTCTGCTTTCAGTTCCAGTAGAATCATCCCGAGAAGTAGTGGCCAGCAGATACACTGTCTCCTTAAATCCTCTGAGATATTCTGCTTCAGCAGCAGCATTTTCAGCTTTCTCGAGTTTCCGTGCTTCTGCTATAGAGAAGGCTAACATGTAGGCTCGCAATTCCTCCTCTCTATTCTGATATGCTACGATCTCGAACCTTTGAGCATTTCTTTCTTCTGCTGCGCGAATCGCAGCCAATCGGGCTTGATGCAATGATTCTTCGAACTTTGAAAGTTCTGCTTGGCGTTTCTTGTATTCAGCAGCAGCTTTGGCTTGACATCTTGAAAGATGTATGTGACCATCAGATAATCCGTCAGGAGCAAATGTTGATGTTTGCAAGGAACGAGGAGAGGACGTTCTCTGATGAGCCTCAATTAGCTGAAGTCTTTTGCTGACAGCCTTATCAGAATATTGCTTTGTGCAAGGAGATTGATCCATCCATTCCTTTGCCCACAACTCTTCATGCTTCCAAAAACTCACTCCCTTCCAAGCCATCATTATCTCTCTTTCCTCCATACCAAGTTCATGAGAGATGTAATCATACTTCTTCCACCGTCTAAACTCTTCTCCCAATATCTTCCCTTCAGGAGTATCTTCTTTCAGTACGCCAGCGAATACACCTTTTATATCCTCCCCAACCATCAAGGATACGAATTTATCAATTTCTTGACCCAGCAAATCCAATTCAGGATTTGCTTTACTCTTCATGAATGATAATCGAAGTGGATCCACGCCTTCTGAGGAGATTATTGTCAGAGATCTTGCATCATATATACCTGTGGAGTCTTCGTCAGAGACGGTATCAGGCTGAGCTCCTGTGTGAGGATCTTCATTAGCATCTACTTCCTCACATCTAGCAGACAATTCCTCGAAAGCAATTTGTGGAGATCGTATTGCTTGCTCAGCAATCTGTGAGTTGCAATCTTCATTCTCAGCATATGAGCCACCCTCCATGTGTTCAATCTGCTCAGCCGATTCTTTTCTAGCATCATTTCCTTCTTCATCAATCATTTCTTTTTCAACTCCAGAAGATCCTGCATCTGGATTTCCTGGAAGTCGTCTGGATTCTTCATGGTGTTCATCATCAGAACTACTATGTAGGGCCACAATTGATTTTACTTCATTGAATCTACCTTCGTGAATTGCTTTGTCAAGTTCTTCATCTGACATAGCATCTTGTGAGGATATGATAGCTTCTTCACTGCTGACTGGAAGAATTGAGACGATAATCTTTCCATCATTGAGGCCTTTTCCTTTCTTAGCAGCTTGCTCTTCCATCTGTGCCTGTTGAGCGGCTCTCTTGTGAGCCTTAAACTCTTTAGCGGCTGACTTAATCCGTTCAAAATTTCTGTCTCGTCCTTCGAACGTCATTTCGTTTATGAACTTCTGATATTCTCTCTTCTCAATTTCTTTCAGTTGAGCTTCGCGCTGTCTCTTAGTTTTTCTTGATCCCTGAGTGTGCTCTTCTAACCTTCTGGAAGAATTAGGAATGTAGTCTGGATCAATTTCAGCATTGTCCTCTGTTGTGTCTTTAGCAGACACCTTCTCTGCTGCAATGTCAGCAACATTCTTTGCAGTGGATTCATCAGCATTCTTCTCTGCTTCTGCCTTTTCTAATTCTTCCTTCTCGGTAAAAAGCTCTAACTTTCTCCTGGTCTTCTTCTTTGCTTTCGGTGCAGGAGAGGTGACTTTGGTTCTCTTCTTTGTTTGAATTGGTGTAGCCATAGCCCCAAGAATAGGTAGAGGTTCTTCGGCTTCCTTCGCAGTCATTATATCATTGATTTGATCGACTGGTAAATTCCCCAATTTCTCAATATCCTCGAGATATTTGAAGCAGTGCTCTGTTTCAGCGTTTGTCTTCAATAGAGCAATCTCTTCAGCAGACATGGGAATAGCAGACTGTAAGATTTGAAATGAAGTGGTAGCAGGATCCGGCTCTTCAAGAGATGTGGGCTTATTCTCGTCCACATTCGACTTTCTGGTCAACTTCCGAGGGTTTTGACTGCTCACAGGTTTGGCCTCCTTCCTTATTGCTGGGACGTAGTCTGTAGGAAGTAGACTTTCACCACGATCAACTCTCGTGTTGGTGAACAACACCTCTAAGTATTTACTGATTTTCATCCCAAAATTCACGTTCGAAGAGAACGTTCCGTCTACTGCCATGTGATCATTCTTCCGAGCATGTTCAGCCCATCGCTCGAAAAAGAATTCAGCCCAATTACCCTTAATGTTATCGATCAGTGCCATCATAATAGAGTACTTCTTGGCAGAGAGTTCGGAGTAGGAACCAGCATCACATTGAAGCATTTTGATTACTATCTCCGCTAGAAGCTTGTACTCATCAGACAGAGTGTTAATTGGGGTAGCAACCTTGAAGGTAATCTCATGTCCTTTCTTGTCTTTCAACTCCCCTGGTTTCTTCCAAAGATTCCACCGTCTCTCCATTTCGGCAAGATCATTCATCTTGTATTGAGATATCTTGGCTCCATAATTTCGAAGCCCAAACATTCTAGACAGTAAATCAGCACTAACTTCCACAATATTTCCATAAATGCTAGTTTTGAAGGATTTTTGATCATCGCTCATAACTGCCCTAGCATAAAATTCCGAAACCATATGAGGGTGAAATCTAACAGGTTCAGCGGAGAGATATTTTACCAATAACTTGGAGTCGAGTAGATCCAAAATCCACTTTGGAATATGTTTGGTGGCGAGAGGCATATATAGGATTCTGTCCTTCATGATTTGCGTCAGACGCCTTTGCTCCCTTGTATGGCCTGATAATTCCTTCTTCCGGGCCAAAAAGACAAGTTTGCTATAGGGGATGGATTCGTCGATATCTTCTTTCTTCTCTATGCCAGTGAAACTAGGTGCATGTCGGACATGCAGTGGAGAACCGGCAATCTGAGGGTAAATGAAGATTGGTGGTTGCAGTGGAGATGACAAAATGAAATCTTCTGGATTCATGACTTGGGGTGATTCAGGATGGTTGGGTTCTGTGTTTAGTGTTTTTGGAGAGTTGGGATTTGACGCCATTGTTGAGAATTCAGAGATTTAGAGATTTTCGGAGAGGGTTTTGAGAAGAAAAGAGGCGTAGGGTTTCAGAATGATGGAGATTTGAAATCCGTCTAATGTATAGAAGATTTCGGAACACGAGAGGAAATTAACGGTGGGGATTGCTTCCTTTTTAATTTCAATCAACGACTGGGGTAAGTAGTCAAAGCGTGTGAGTACGCACGTTCTCCAGAACTTGAGTGCTGGCGACATGACACGACCTAATTTGTCGCCGCTGTCTGCGCACATTAAATGCACCTCTTTACGAGATGCAATCTCCCGCGTCTGAATGAGATTTTCAGCAGAGCAACCTTTCGAATCCTGAGATGAGCAGTAAACAAAAGTAACTCTATAAATAGCATGATCTTCAGATATGTTTGATATGCCTTCTTGTGAACTTTGCCTTCTCTTCTCATTCTCTCAATCAAAAGAAAGCTTTTCTTCAGAAACAAATATGGAACCAGCCCAGGCTCTCTTTGTTCCGAGAAACAGAATCCTGTGTGATTCTGGTTTGTATGAAGACTATGAAGCAGATTACCAGGTGGCTGAGATGACGATGACAAGTCTTCATGCCAGTGGTTTGGGTACATCTTCAGTACTTCATTCGATCAAGTGAGCTCGTTGGAGACTCCATTGTTGGTGTCTTCAGGAACCAGTTAGTGAGGTGGACTGCTGACACCTTCGCTTCAGAGTTCGGCCTGCCAAGGGGTCCGATTTCCATCATGGATCATCACAACGATGAAATAGCCCCCGAGTGGACGTCGTGGATGAGGTGGAGAGCTTCTCCTGAGTTTGATTTCGCTCCAACTCCCTCAGCATATCGCTTGCAAACTAGGTATAAGGTCCTCTTCGAGATTGTCTGTGGCATGATTGTGGGAGAATATCCTGATGACATGATTTTCTCTCGCGAGACTTGGAAAGCCATGATGGTGATCGATGATCAGGCGGAGGTCGACTGGGCGGCCTTCATCTTTCAAAGAATGCAGCGATGTGTCCAGAATTTCCCACATCTCCTTCTCCCCTACGGAATGCCATTAAGTTGGCTGCTAGAGCAGAGATTCCAAAATCTCACTCTCGTTCCTTCGAACCTTCGGGAGATAGATTTTTATCCTTTTAGGCCGTTGCCACCTTTGCTTTAATCCCTCCTTGTTATGTAAATATTTTCTGTAGATGAACGTATATAATGAAATGACAGAATTTTCATTTCTCATGCTCATATTCAAACTTCTGTGATCTTGACAAACCACATAATATCATCCACGTGCCTGAGCATTGATAATAGAAAGATAGCAAGATTCAAATCCGTTAGTTTGCTGAGTAAACCTTCGTCTACAGCGTTGCTAGCTTCCTAGCAGATAGGTTAACTTAGCAAATCCAATCAATTTGCTGACTGCTCAGAAGAGAACCAAATGCCCCAAAAGTCTAGCAGACTTGCTATACTTAATAGATACGAGATCTGACGGTTGAGGATTTGTTGTCAGATAAGATGGTAAATCGTCGGTCTTTGTGTGTGCGTGACCTGTAGCGTATCTTCCGTTCTCCGAGAAATACTCAAGTGTTCTAACGTGGCATGTTCCAACTTGATACAACCATCTGTAAACATCTGGTCTAATCAGATTGGCTTTCCAGGATATCTTCTCTCCTCCAAATATTATCTCCTCTCCTTGAATATGACGTGGCAAAAAAAAAATGACTCAGCATATTCGAACCGGCAAGTGCTTTCCTCTCTTGAATACGTTATCCTTTTGAGAAGTGCATAGACGTATCAAGAGTCGGTGAAAGTGTAGGAGATCACAAAAGATAATAGTCTCCTCGAGCCAAACGTTGATCTGACTGCCAAGCGTCACTATTGATCTGATTAGATTTCCCATGTCATCACGACGTTCTCTCTTCTTGTGACTATTCAGATTTTATAAGATGAATCATCACTTCCCTTTAAAGATTCCCTCGAAATCATAATTGCGAGAAGAGTTTCTCGTCTATAAAAGAGGCTTCTTGTGATACTCATTTGAATATCACCACAACTCCCCTTTCCAAAAAAAATCCTTTGAAATCATGAATTCCCCGAGTAATATTCTTGATATCTCACGAAACTAAATTCTTGACGAAGCAGCCCTTCGTCTCTATTATCAAGACCGACCTTCTGTAGCCGACAAGATCATGGCGAAGATTGTTGGGACGGGGCTCAAGCAGTTCGTGACAACTGCTCCCAAGCATTTTCATGAGGATCTCCTCCGTGAGTTTCTCAAAGACTGCATGACTGAGAAGGATGCAATTTATGGGTCCTTCTAAGGGAGGTTGATTCGATGGTCACGAGATTCCTTCTCTCGTGACTTTGGGCTTCCGCGGGGTCCTATATCAGTGATGGCATACAGATCCATGGAGCCAGCGTCGGAATGGACTGCGTGGAGGAAATGGCGCCTTTCTCCATGGTTTAGTTTCACGCCAACTCCTGCGACAACCGGTCTCAAATGCTCATATCGTGAGCTATTTCATGTTGCCAACAACATGATGACTGCGTGGAGGAAATGGCGCCTTTCTCCATGGTTTAGTTTCACGCCAACTCCTGCGACAACCGGTCTCAAATGCTCATATCGTGAGCTATTTCATGTTGCCAACAACATGATGCTGGGTGGAGATCCTAACGACTTCTGCCTTACAAAAGAAGTCTGACAGGTCATGCTAGCTATGGACGCGAAACTTGTTGAGGCGGATTGGGCAGGCCTCGTGTTCAATGATGTTCGTGATTGCGTTCGTTTATATCCATCTGTCCCCTTGCTTTATGGCATGTAGCTGAGCTGGTTGATGGAGCAAACCTTCCCAGAGTTAGCAGAGGGACCTTCTCGCCTTCGTGATTCAGACTTTTATCCATCTATGAAGTAGATTGTAATTTCCTTTTGTTGTTATTGAATGTTGCAAGTATCGATGCTAAATATTAATGAACAACATTTTCCCTTCATAATGATGTGCTAGCCATAGGTGATAGTCATTACATATCAACTGCTACAGCTTATTTTATCAGCTGAATATGTGAATACGTCTGCTCAGTAATCTCTTCTCGAAACAACAATAATAATGAGTGCCATACTCTTAACACATAATTTCATTAGCGCTTTGAAATCAGCATCCAGATAATATGCATAGTGTCTTTTAAGAAAAGTAAGAAATCCAGAAAGAATGAAAGTACCATTTCATTCATCCAAGGTTCCATCCAACTCCATGAGACCTAATTTGATACATAATTCTTTGAATCTGGATTCGGCTAGCGGCTTTGTAAATATGTCTGCTATCTGATCTTCAGTGCATATGTACCGAACATCGATATCCTTCTTCTCCTGGTGATCACGAATGAAGTGATGTCGAATATCAATGTGCTTTGTCCTGGAATGATGGACAAGATTCTTGGTAATGCACATAGCACTATTGTTGTCGCAGTAAATAGGCAAACACTCGGGAGAAATCCCATAGTCTTGTAACTGTTGCCTTATCCATAGAATTTGCGAACAACAGCTAGCAGCTGCCACATATTCTGCTTCAGTGGTAGAGGTAGCAACAGAGTGCTGCATTTTGCTGAACCAGCTAATGAGTTTGTGTCCAAGAAATTGACACGTACCACTGGTGCTCTTCCTATCAATTTTGCATCCTCCAAAATCAGAATCCGAATATCCACTCAAAGCAAGACTATCTTCTCTTGGATACCAAATTCCCAGACCTTCTGTGCACTTCAAATAGCGCACAATCCGCTTAGCAGTGTCTAGATGTGTCTCCTTAGGATTTGCCTGATACCTAGCACACAATCCGACGCGTAAGATATGTCAGGTCTGCTGACGGTGAGATACAGAAGTGAACCTATAATTCCTTTGTAAAGAGTAGGATTCACAACGTCTCATTCTTTCTCAAGTGCAGCTATGTACGTCGTACTTATTGGAATTCTCAGACTCTTCGTCTTTTTTGGACAATATTTCGCAATTAAATCGCGAGTATACTTCTTCTGATGGATGAAAATTCCTTCGCTGGATTGTTGAACTTGCAATCCGAGAAAGTATTACATCTTTCTCATCATACTCATCTGGAAATTGCTGGTCATAAGCTCTGAAAATTTGTCACATAATCCTTGATTCCTAGAGCCAAAAATAATATCATCGACATATATTTGCACCAGCAAAATATCTCCTTCATCTTCAATGCGAAAGAGAGTCTGATCAATCCTCCCTTTCTGAAAACCATTCTTCAGCAGAAATTTGGATAAAGTTCCATACCAAGCCCTCGGTGCTTGTTTCAATCCATAGAGAGCCTTTTTGAGTCTGTACACTTGATTATCGTGCTCGAACCCTGGTGGTTGTTCGACATAGACTTCCTCCTTCAGTTCACCATTTAAAAAGGCGCTCTTTACATCCATTTGCATCACGTAAAACTCATGTTAAGCAGCGTACGCAAGGAATAAACGAATGGCCTCCAACCTTGCTACAGAAGCAAACGTTTCATCATAATCTATCCCTTCGCATTGCCTGTAGCCTTTAGCTACGAGTCTTGCCTTATTTCGGACAACTAAACCGGACTCATCCTTCTTGTTTTTGAACACCCATTTTGTGCCTATAACACTTTGATGTTCAGGTCTGTCTACCAGCTCCCACACATTGTTCCGTGTGAATTCTGCAAGCTCTTCATGCATAGCATTCACTCAATCTGGATCTAGTAGAGCCTCTTCGACCTTTTTGGGTTCTTCGCTGGAGATATAACAAGCCAGCATAGCGTTGCCTTGTCTCATCATTATGGGATCATTGACATCTCCTATGATATCTTCAAGAGGATGGGCGCGCAACCATGTTGGTCTGATTGGTCTGGCCACATTTCCTTCCCCTGCGAGACCATCGTCTTGTACATTGTTCGCCACAGCACCCTCCTGGTGCTCATCATCTGGATTGACTTCAACCGGAATAATTGCTGCAGGATTTTCTGGTATGGGAGCCTCTTCAGCAACTCTTTCAGCAACTGGAATCTCAGCAGCGCCTCTGCCAAGATCTTCGTGAGTAGCCGTCCCTTCCCCAAAAGGAATGTCCTTTGCAGTCTCCTCCTCTTCATCATCAAGCACCTCTAGAATGACGGATTCAATTATGGTGATTGTAGGTGTGGCCTCAGCATGACCATTAGCATCACTGGTCTGGTCAGCAGTTTGGTCCCCTGCTGAGTGCGTCTGGTTTGGATTGCAGTCATTCATAGACTTAGTCGGAGCAACACGTATATTCTCGAAAGAATTTAAAAATGTTTGATCATTGACATCATAAGTCTCATGATTGCTATACTCTTTTCTCTTGTTTTCTCTGCGCACTAATGTAGACTCATAAAAAATAACATTGCATGTTATTTCCACAATACCAGTAACCTTATTTAATACCCTATATCCTTTGTGACTGGGATGTCCATAACCAAGAAGTACACCCTCATCGGACTTAGGTGAAAAGGTATTAAGTTTAGATTTTCCGTTATTGTGAATATAACATGTAGAACCGAATGCACGAAGATGAGTTATAGAGGGCTTACGACCGTTGTACACTTCGTAAGGAGTCTTGTTGAATCTACTGATAGCACTCCTATTCTGTGTATAACGGGCCGTCATGACTGCTTCCCCCCTGTAATTAGAAGGAAGTTTGGAATCTGCTAACATTGAGCGAACGGCTTCCTTCAACGTCCGATTTCTTCTTTCTACTAGACCATTCTGCTGAGAAGTCCTTGCCATAGATCTTTCTTGTGATATTCCAGCTTCAGCATAGAAATCCATCAGCACTCCATTACAGAACTCTGTTCCATTGTCAGATCGAATTCTCTTTACAGTATCTTCTTTACTGTTTTGCTCCTTGAGGATCAGTTCTGGTAGGATAAGTTTCACCTTATCCTTGGTCTTTAAAAGACGTACCCATGTGTACCTGGAAAAATCATCAACCACCACAAGTGTATATAGACGTTTACTTACAGTGGGTGGAGTGACTGGACCGAAGAGATCCATATGAAGTAATTCTAGGATCCTTTGTGATGTTTCTTTTTCAGGATTTGTCTTAAAGGATGATTTGGTCTGCTTCCCTTGTTGACATGCTTTGCATATTCCTTCCTTGCAGAAAGTCTCATTTGGCAGACCTACAACAAGCTTATTATTTGCAAGGTAATTTAAAGTTTTGAAATTTAAGTGATTGAACCTCTTATGCTATAGCCATGTTGTTTCCTCTTTGTTTAAGGCTAGAAAACAGGAGTGTTGTTGGCCGCTTTGCCAATCAACAATATATAGACCACCTTTGCGTATGCCTCTTAGTTTTACTTCTCCTGAAATAGCATCAGTAATAGCACAACCAGTATTCATAAAGGATACGATATACCCGTTTTTGCATAGTTGGCTTATGCTGAGTAGATTATGCTTTAAGTTGGAGACGAGTGCCACATTGATGATTCTTAGACCGTTTCGTTCAATGCACCCTCTTCCAATGACTTCTCCTTCACTGTTGTCTCCGAACTTGACCTTGGGACCTTTAAATAGTCTTCTCAAGTCTGAGAATAATTCTTTGTTCCAGGTCATATGAGCGGAGCAACCGCTATCCAGGACCCACTCATTGGATAAGCATGTTCCTATTGCTGTTGAGTCCTGTTCCTGCAATAAAATCAGGTAGTGTTAGGTACCCGTTTAGCATCGGGTCCTGCAGGATTAGCATTGACCATGGTTTCCTTTGTTACCCACATTTTAGTGACGTTCAAGATTTTCTTCTTGAATCACTGTTTACCATTTCTTCACCTTTTAGCATAACATGTTTAACATGTTTATAACTATGTGCAGTGGTGTACTTAGCCTTCCTTGCCCGTGAAATAACAAATGCATTGGGCTCAGGACCTACATAGGTGTTCCTCCTATGTGACGTGTTTTCCTGATATGATGGTTTTACAGCGTTGTAAGAATATTGCTTTCTTTGCTAAAAGGTAGGTCTAGCTGTCCTTGCATTCGGAACATAACGCTCAGCATACCTAGGTCGTGTAGAATACGGTTTAGTGTATTCTCTTGGATTCTGCTGAGGTCTGGCCGACACATACTTAGTATTCGCTCTGTTGTTCCTCTGCTGAGGTATAGTCGATTCATGCATAGCATTCAACTTAGGATTCCTCTGCTGAGGTCCAGGAGTTGTATGTTTAGCAGACTCTGACTTAGTCCTCTGCTGAGGTCTAGCAGACGAATACTTAGCAGTCTCTGCACAAGACCTCTGCTAAGATCCTGTATGCGTATTCTGTGATCGTCCATTCTTTTGCTTAGCAACTGGCATAGCACTGGATGGTTCAGCAACGACAACTCCTTTTCCTTTTTCAGCAGTAATATTTTTAGGAGATACACACACGATTGGATTCTTCTTAGAAGAATTATCATAGGACTTTGATGTCCTTTTCGAGGATTCGTATCCAATCCCAGAATTATCCTTATGGCATCTTTGTTGGCTTACAAGGGCATTAAGAGCAGCCTTGCTGGATGCGTACATGCAAATGCAGTCCTCTCAAGGATAACTTTTCAAAGCAAGATTTTCTTTTTCTAAATTCTGACATTTGTCAGTTAGTTGGGCAAAATCTTCTTTTAATTTCAAGAATTCTTCACTTTCTAACCTCATTTTCTCAACTTCCTTGGTTAAAGATTGAATATCTCGTTGAAGTGAGAAGTTTTCGCCAACGATCGCGTTTTTGATCTTATACATTTTTGAAAACTCAATTGACAACTTTGTCAAGTAATCTTCCTCGGAATCGAAAATTGATTCCTCCGATTCATCTAGGATAGGAATGCTAGGTGGGTTTGTAGATAATACCTCACTTTCCTCAGCAGCGAGAGCTGATTCATTGTTTTGCTTAGAATCACTGTCTGCGTCAGCAAACCGATCTTCAACAATGTTTGCCATCAATACGAACAGTGCTTCCTCTCTATCTTCTTCTTCTGAGGAACAGTAAAACTCCTCGTCATTTTCAGGAATGTCAGCAAACTCCGTTCTGGTCAGCAACGCCTTGGTCACTACTCTAGCAGCGCGTCTTTCAAATCTTTGTTTTAGGCGTTCTCTCTCCTCTGTGCTGACCTTTGGGCAATCATGCTTCAAATGATCTGGAGAACCACATTCAAAACAAGTTCTAATTTTTCGCTCTACTGAGCGGTTAGAAGATGATGGTTGTATCTCTTTCGCCTCCTTTTCAGCTTTAACTTCATTTAGCATCCTCTTCATCTTTTTCATCTGTTCTTCCAGCTCATTGATCTTCAGATCAATAGGTTGTGTACCTGCACTTGAAGTAACTTCCTTTGCGGGAGATGCTGGAGCGGATCTTTCTTGTTTGTAAAATGGCTTCTTTGTCTTGAATTTGCTGAAGTCCTTCTTAGCAAAGTACGCTAAGTCCTCAGCATTGCTAGCGAGATTTGATGCGGCTTGTGCTACAGCTGTTTAATTTTTCTTCGACTGCTGTATAATAAATTTGTGAGCTTTAAGTTGAGCAAATACCTTAGATGTAGTCATATTGTTGAGGTCTTTTTCACTCAAACTTGTCACTTTCGCGAACCATTCATCTCTTAGATATAGTTTGGAGATGATTTTGTTGTTCATCTCTCACTTTTCATACTCTTTTCCAAGATTATTAAGTTCACCGATTATGGTGTTGAAGCGTTATTCCATATCCTGTATGGACTCGCCTGCAATCATAGAAAATGACTCGTACTTATCAACAGCAATTTGTAGCTTATTTCTTTTCATTTGATCTGTTTCTTGTGATGCTGCACAAACATAATCCCACATTTCTTTAGCAGTTTCAAAGTCAAGAGATTTGTTAGCCATTAATTTTGGTAGACAATCATAAATCAGCTTCTTGGCTACATGTTCCAGCTGAGCCCATCTTTTTGTCTTCTGTGGTATACTCCTCATAGGACTTTGGAACCATCGGTGGTCTTGGTCCTTCACTAGCAGCAGGCTCACCTACAAAAAGGTTAGGTTTCATAATTTTTATTGGACCTTTGGTCAGCACATCCTCCATTTCTGGATGGATGCTCTGCAGATTTATGAGAGCCAACTTCTTCCACGACTTGAAGTTCTCCTTGGAGTTAAGCAAGCGAAACACAGAGAAGCAGATAAAAGTGCAAGGAAAATATAGATCTTGTCTTAAGAGACTCAGAAGCAGTCGGTTTTTCAACCTCCTGCTCTGATACCACTTGTTGGTCCTTAAATATCAGAGTCGTCGTGCTTAGACAGAAACACGAAATGCAGCGGAATGAATAATCGTTACTTACACTTTACATTTCTCCTTTCAAAGTTAGTTAATCTCAGAGATAGATTAAGTTTCTTCACAGTTATACACTAACAAAATGATTGCTAGGTTTTAAATCGTGTGAGCAATAAAACAGTAAAAGGACACAGTGTTTATAGTGGTTCGATCCAAAGAGATCTACGTCCACTCCTTAGCCAAAATGCTAAGAATTCACTAAGTAAGTATACAGATTACAAGGATTCGCCTTTTACAGTTAAGTAGGTAGTGAGCTTTCGGCCTGGCTACTTGACAGCTATCCTCCGATAACCTGAACTCCTCAGATGCTGGTTCGGCTGGGTCAAGGGCACACCTTCGAAACTCCTGCCTTGCCTGATATGGAAGTTTTATAGTCACTTCCTGACTTTCCTTGAATGCGGCTAAGTGCCCGTTTGAGTCTAGACCTTTTTAGGTGTTCGACTGTTAGATTCTTTCTGAAAAGAAAGGAATCCCAATGATTGAGAATTCTTGAATGCAATCTAGAATATCTTCAATGGAGTGTCAGTAAATCAATGAACGACACTTCTGGTTGTTGAGAGCTTTTAATATTCTTTTTCACAGATCTCAACTGACTACTTTTACTTTGTTCACTTTGTCAAAGGAATCTCTTGCTTGAGTGTTCGTGAATGTCTGAAGTGATAAAAGTAGTAGTCATTCTCACTTTTGGACCTCCCTTTTATAGATGGAGATTCAAATCTTGAATCTCCATATCCGTTAGACACATAGGCTCTTTGTCCGAGAGTGATATGACTTGTTCAGTCCCTTTTTGCATTCCTTTGCACCTTTCGAACTACTTCGGGAAGGCTCCGTTCCTTTTTGTGTACCTTCTGTCAGAATAGCAGTGTGTTTCCAATCTTTGACTTTCGTGTTCTACTAATGTTCCTTAGCAATCTGCTATTGAATGTTTGTCACGCTAAAGGTTCCAGCGAGGATTCTTTTGACATTCGTTATGCTAGCGTTTTCCTTGGTTTGCTGACCGTTAGCAAATGCTAAAGCCTTAGCATTCTGCTTCCGCATGTCTTCTAGCAAACGCCGACTTCCAATGTCTGCTGCTAGATCTTCTAGCAGACTAACTATTACAACTCAATCTATGACCTATACAGGACATTACATGAAACGCTAGACTATCTAGAATTCAGCAAATGATCGACCAAATGATAAGGTTTGATTAAACAAAACCTTTTACAAATAAATCCTAAGGGATATTTTAGGAATAATTTCCCAACAAACATCCATGAACAAGCATACATCCACTTCTGGGACTAAGAAAATACCTTTGCGCTCTGTCAAAGCCAATCTTAGTCCATGTCATATGTTGGGGAAAGGAATTGTCAATCTCAATGAACCAGTAAAGTGGCAGCACGACAGTATGATGACACAATTCGTAAGCTGTCTAAACTAACTGGCGATAAGAGAAATGACTTTTCCTCAAAAAATTGGACTAGCATAGTGTTTCATATGCAAGGAATTCAGTTTTACCAACAAGAACGATTAATTTGTTGGGTTTATATGCTGAAAGCATATATGATTAAGTGTTTTGTACACTGGTCTTCATATGTGTTGCTGCAACAATACTCGCTGTCTGATGAAACAAACATACAACGAACCATAATATCCTATTATCTCGCCTATAGGGATGACCATATGGTGTGTAGGAGATCACAGAGGATCATATGAGTCGTTTGACCTAGCGAGATATAAACAGTATCACAGCTGAGACAGTCCCTGGATAGGCTGTCGGTCTAAGCTGCGGCACATCGGTTGGGCTTATCCTAGCTACTTGATGTGTCGGTACATAGTTATGTATTGATGGGATCAACAGTGAGATGTGCCATTCTCATTGACATATGAATAATCCAGATCCCTAACATACTTCCTATGATCTTAAACCTAACTGAAGGATAAGGGGCACACACAGATTGACCACACTTTGATTTACTAGAGTGGCGAGTCTTACATGTACTCTAATACTTGTATTTTGGGTGGTGGCAATTTGTGTGTGGCCTGCATAGTCTGGACGTTTAGGTAAGCATATCTGTTTCAGGATGATGACATTCCATGAGGAGCTCAGAAGGTTCATTATGCTAAACCCTGCAGGTTGAATTATTTAATTCAGGCATAAGTAAAAAGGAGTGAGTGGTATTACTCAGGAAATAAGAGATTAATTAATTATGGTTGATAGTCATAAGCCAAATTAATTAATGAATGTCTAAAACCTTAAATATGTGGATCATGTTAGTTTGGTGCAACTCGTTCCTAATAACGTGGTAATAATGGAGCGAGTCAGCATGTTACCGTGGTGAAGGTTAAAATAATATTTTATTAATTAAGTATGTTCTGGGTTGAACAAGGAAGGGTTAATTAATAAAGAGGGCCCATTTTATTTTTTGCATCTTGTCCCTGGTCTGGCCCATGAACTGCTCAAAGCCCATTATGGTTAGGGTTTCTCAAAACCCTAACACTATATATAGGCCTTCTCTCTATCAGATCAAGTTAGACTTTCAGTACACTGAAAATTGAGAGAGAACGGCGGCGGCTATCTAGAGGGAGAAGTTGATCGATTTCTCCAAATCTCGGATCCCACTTGGTAGATAATCCTCACCAGATTTCCAAGGAGCAAGGGAACAGATCAGAAGATCAGATCTGTAGGAACAACCGTTCATCGCCGGCGTTCAGATTCAGATCCAGATCTATTTCATCGTTATTGGCTCCGATCTTGATCTGTAGATCAAACGGTGAAATCAGGTATTCTCTAAATCCATCCTCTGCAATTAATTTTGTAGTTGCATGCATAGGATCGCATGGTTTATATAATTGAAATTTGTTTCTGGTATCCTAAGATTGATCCTTGGCAAGAAATTCATTAATGGCAACTCGTGTTGTCCATCGTATACTCAAACCCTACAATTGGTATCAAAGCCAGGTTCATGTTCTTAGGCTCTATCATGGATAAATTGAAATTAAATAAATATGTATGTTCATAGATGTATTTAAATTGTCGTGGATGTTTTTGTTCTCGTGGCCTTCTTGTTTTTGGATCTGTTTTTCACCACGAGAAAATTCGTGGTTAGATTTGAAATGAGGCTGGCGGCTGCTGTGCAAAACTAGGGTTTCAGCCCTAAGGTTTGCAAATTCGGGCTTGCAGGCCCGGAGACGGCCCGTTGTCCTGAGAATTAGGGTTTGGCTGCTGTTTGGGCCAGAAACCCTAATTTGCAGCCCAACTGCTATTTTTTTTCAGCCCGAATCGGATTTCAAGTGCAACGAAGGCCCAGTTTGAAGATCTGTATTGGAATTAAATCTTGTAATAGATTAGATTTAATTATTTTTCAGTTGTAATCGCATCTGAGGGGCCACGAGAATTTATTTGTTTACTTATTTATTCTCGTATTGATGTGATTTATTATGTGCGCACTAGTAAATAATAGGAAGCATGATTATTTGCTTTAATTATTTACTTTTATAAGCATGTTGCAATTTTATTTTTGAGCACGTCTAATGTGATTTATTTTATGTTTTAAATTATGTCTATAAATTCCGGGATCATATTAATTTATGATGGAATTTTAGATATGACATAATTTATGGCAACATAAAATAATGTGTGCGCTTGAAACCTTTAGAATTAAAAATACTAAGCTGGATTTTGGTTCTTTTCTAACCAAGATCATTAGACCTCCACAAATACGACTTCTCATTGGAAGTGGGGCATCTCGTAGCGTAAACGATCTACTCGGGTAGCTTACGTTAGGGGTCCCTCACAAGTTCCAATGCGATGAGGTTTCCAAAATAAAACACTTATTTTAAGATGAGAAGTGGGAGCCTCTAAGCAAACGGTCTACTCGGGTAGCTTGCACTGAGACAACTTTCACTCATCTCTAAGATTAATCTAAGTGGGATAACAAAGGATGTTAAGGGCATCACGCATGGGTCTAGTACGTATGTCGAATTGCCTTTTAATGTCCGGAGTTAGGCTTGTGGTTACTTTGGCTTAGATGTTGCCTGGAGTATAACTCTTTTGAGATGTCCCTGCTCCGGATAGGTGAACATGGTCTTGAGATCTCCAATATTAATTTCTTTTGCTTAAGATACCTGGCATGTTAAGAAATTAAAGGATCACTTGATCTGGTTGAGCGTTCATCGTAAACGGTCTACTCGGGTAGCTTGCGATGAATTAGCTTGGGCAATTGGAGGAAGCAAATTGCATTGTTTTATCTAAAGGTTCTATGCATATTTGTTTCAATTGTTCATAGTATGTGCTTACTTTAATTCGCTTATTTGTTTACAGACATGTCTATTATTTCATCGCTCATCAATTCAATCGTTCACAATTCATTGACTGGTCCGAATTTTCCCTGATGGAAAAGTGACATTGTCAAGCTCTTGGATTCATTTGGACATTTGTTTGTTCTGCAAACTCCCTGTCCGAGTTCGCCGACTCATACATCTTTCGATGAGGAGCGTGCACAGTATCACATGTGGATGTGGTCGAATGGTATGGCCAGACCAGATATCTTGGCTGGTATGTCAAATGCACTGCGTCCTCGTTATAGTGATGTATGGCTTGCGCGTAACATTTTTCGACGTCTTGACGTAGCATATGGCGGACTTGATGGACATGCTAGATCCAGTCTTATCAAGCGTATTGTAAGACAGAAAATGGGTCAAAACTGTTCGTTACGTGAATTTGTGGAATCACTCATCCAGCTCATAGATCAGTATACATTAATGGGTGGTCAAGATGTCAAAATTGACTTGATACTCAACACGTTACCGAAGTTATTTGATGACTTCAGAATTTCTGTTGAGAAAAACAAGAGTGAGTATACTGTTCACAGTCTACTCAAAGATCTTGTATCAACAGAAGCTTCTTCAATCTTTTCTGTGAGTCACTCTGATTTGCTTCCGAGTCGAAAGAGTGATGTAAAAGAAAAGAGGAATGAAGGAAGCAGTGGGAGTAGTCTTGCTTTGTCAGTTCATTCCAGATCTTTTGCTAAAAGTTCTTCTAAATCGCGTCGTAATGACATGAAGAAGAAGAATTGTAAAGGAGAGAACAAAGGAAAGAAAGATAACAACAAGGACAAATGTTTCAAGTGTGGCAAGAAGGGTCACTGGAAAGTAAATTGTCCAAGTTTGATAACTAAAGGACAAGGTACGTCATCTTTTGCATTGGTTGTTGAAACATGTTTAGTATCGGTTTTCTACTCCTTAGTGGGTAGTGGTAACTGAGGTCACTAATCGTGTTTGCTACACTTTGCAGGGAATCAAGCTTAAGGCTTGAAGATGACGGGATTACCATCTCCAAGATTGATACTGGAAGTTGCTATTTCAGCTGATGGAGATTTTACTTTGAGTTTATATTAAAAACTCTGTTTTAATTCAAGTTTCTGAAGAGATGTTGTTTTGTTTTGATAAACATATTTTTCCATGTATGGATTATCAGTTATTCGATAGAGTTTTTCTATCATGATGAATAACAATGTCTTCTATTATGGATGATTGTCTCTTCATTACTTGATTACATAAACTATCAGTGTTCTGAGGTATAATTTAAAGAATCTCTATAGAGATAGGTTACATCAGTCTAAGTAGTTTTAAGTAATTCATGGAATTATGGATTCAATCCTGGTATTCCTAAGAATGGTACTTATGACAACTACTTAGAGGTATAAGATGGTAACCAAGCCTCTTAATAGGCGATTATATCTCTAAAAGTTATTTTGTGTTTGCTCTGGTTTGCTGGTTTGAGTCTACTTCCGCAGTTGCCTTAACAAGCATTGATACTGTAATCACTTAAGATTTGGATATGTTTATCTAGTTCACTACAAGTCTTAGTCTCTTGCTTTAATCAAGAGCATTCAAGACTAAGGTACAGAATAAGTTAAACAAGACCGTAAAAACATTATGGTTTATTCATAATGGTTTATCTTAAGTGATGGGTTTTTAAAGTATCTGTCAGAGCAAAGGGATTGCATCCCAGTTAACTACACCTATCCCTCGATTGGGATAGTATAGGTAAAACAAAATAAGATTCTTTAAAAGTCTACAAGTTATGCCAGCTTTGCCAAATTTTCGTTTTTGGGAAGAACGCCAAAAGTAGTTGTATGTTTGCTTAATCTAATGTCTTCTAAATCAGATTCAAATACCCTAGTAGACCTTGACTCTGTCAAAAGTGCAATGATGGGTAATTCGGTTGTCAAGCTGATATAGGAAACTGATTGTTTGGAAGTAAGGTTTAAGCTAGTACTGTTTTGTGGGCTATTCCAGGTAAACGAAAAAGATGGTTGCTTTGTGTATCCTAGATACAAGCAAGTTGTATAGGATAAAACCATGAATCCAAATATGAGATTGTTCTCTAACATTTTAGAGAAGACAATTCAAATCCATCAGGAAATACCCCGTGGCATATTGAGCATACCTTGGAAGGTATGGTACCAATTGCACGGTCACCTGTGTAAGGTGGTAAACCACAAATTAATGCACCATTAACTGACAATGTAAAGGAGCATCGTTGCAGTGGGAGGTTGCCTTAACAGGCTTAATGGTACTAGTTCGTGGAAACAGTCTCTGGACTTGTTGCCAGCTTAACGAACAACATCGTACTCATCCCTTAAAGCGCAAGAAAG
This sequence comes from Plectranthus barbatus, assembly GCA_026898455.1. Lineage (NCBI taxonomy): Eukaryota > Viridiplantae > Streptophyta > Magnoliopsida > Lamiales > Lamiaceae > Plectranthus > Plectranthus barbatus. The sequence continues at coordinate 495,758 of JAPKLW010000326.1, forward strand.
TTGTTAAGACAAATGATGCAATTTAATGACGTCAAGTCATGAATTCAGAAATGAATCTGTATAGGTTATGGTTGTGTATCAGGATCAGTGATAGCCAAATAACTTTCCAGCTATAGGCAACTGACTTTTATACAAGAAGAATACACGAATGGCAACCTAGTATATTCGAGAATCTAGGTTAGTGAGTAAGGTTTGTTTCACAAGAAGACCTTCTCACTGGTTGCAACTATTAAGTCCATTTGAATTATTTTAACCATAACATCACATATGAATCTAACTATCTGGAAGATAGATGACATCATCCGAATTTTATAAACGGGTACCTTGATAAAAGGTGACGACATCTGTATGCAACAACCAGATAAGTTATGTGCAGTAAAGTGAAAAACATCATGTCTGGAAGCCAAGGTTGTTTAAGTATGAACTTAAAGGTGCTTCGAGGTCATGTAAATGACATTTCGATATTGTCTATCGAGAATGATAGTATCATGTACCAGTTATGTGTCAGCGGAAGCGTGGTTTTCCTTGCACATTATGTAGATGGTATTTTCACTTTTGGAAACAGAGTGGAGATATTGTCAGGCATAAAGGATGATTATCCGAACAATTTCAGAAGTAGGACTTATGAGATCTTGGAACATCTTTTGAATTAAGGTCTTGTGTTGACACAAGAAAAAGAATGTTCAGTTATCTCAAGTCACTTAAATTGATTATGTGGTAAGTCATTCATAGCAGGAAAGATTGTTATCTTTCTATATTGTAAATGAACGAACTTAGATATCTGTACTGCTATAAGCATGTTAAATAGATATCAGTTCAACTCTGGATAGGCACATTGGTTAATGAATGAGCCTTGTGAGTTGAATGGCATCGGATATCAAGGAGGATCATAAGGAAAGGAAATCGACCTCTAACTATGTGTTGGCCTTGGAGGAGGAGTTATCGGAATCTGACACAGAAGTGTGTTACGGATTTCGGTATGAAGGCTGAGTTTTTTTGTCAACTTCATAGCTCCGGTGTAATCCTCTAGAGGTGTGTGTTCTGAGTTTGCCTAATAAAATCACAAGTAATCGTGATTGTGTTGGTGCAATGACAAACTTAAGAGAACCAAAGACTCACAAGGTGGAGAAACACATAGGATGTGTGATATCACATCATACGAGAAATCGTGACAAGAGGTAACGTGAATGCAGTGGGAGTAATTGACAGTATAGACACACTTAATACTTTGATAAAGCAATGGTATTATGCTTAAGTGTAAGTGGGAGATTGTTGGGTTTATATACTAAAAGCATATATGATTAAGTGTTTTGTACACTGGTCTTCATATATGTTGCAGCAACAATGCTCGCTGTCTGATGAAACAAACATACAACGAACCATAATATCCTATTATCTCGCCTATAGGAATGACCATATGGTGTGTAGGAGATCACAGAGGATCATATGAGTTGTTTGACCTAGCGAGATATAAACAGTATCACAGCTGAGACGGTCCCTGGATAGGCTGTCGGTCTAAGCTGCGGTACATCGGTTCATAAGTGGGCTTATCTAACTACTTGATGTGTCAGTACATAGTTATGTATTGATGGGATCATCAATGGGATGTGCCATTCTCATTGACATATGAATAAGCCAGATCCCTAACATACTTCCTATGATCTTAAACTTAACTGAAGGATAAGGGGCACACACAGATTGACCACACTTTGATTTACTAGAGTGATGAGTCTTACATGTACTCTAATACTTGTATTTTGGGTGTTGGCAATTTCTGTGTGGCCTGCTTAGTCTGGACGTTTAGGTAAGCATATCCGTTTCAGGATGATGACATTCCCTGAGGAGCTCACAAGGATCATTATGCTAAACCCTACAGGTTGAATTATTTAATTCAGGCATAAGTGAAAAGGAGTGAGTGGTATTACTTAGGAAATAAGAGATTAATTAATTATGGCTGATTGTCATAAGCCAAATTAATTAATTAATGTCTAAAACCTTAAATATGTGGATAATGTTAGTTTGGTGCAACCCGTTCCTAATAACGTGGTAATAAAGGGGCGAGTCAGCATTGTTACCGTGGTGAAGGTTAAAACAATGTTTTATTAATTAATTATGTTCTGGGTTGAACAAGGAAGGATTAATTAATAAAGAGGGCCCACTTTATTTTTTGCATCTGGTCCCTGGTCTGGCTCATGAACTGCTCAAAGCCCATTAGGGTTAGGGTTTCTCAAAACCCTAACACTATATATAGGCCTTCTCTCCATCAGATCAAGTTAGACATTCAGTACACTGAAAATTGAGAGAGAACGACGGCGGCTATCCAGAGGGAGAAACTGATCGATTTCTCCAGATCTCGGATCCAACTTGGTAGATAATCCACACCAGACTTCCAAGGAGCAAGGGAACAGATCAGAAGATCAGATCTGTAGGAACAACCGTTCATCGCTGGCGTTCAGATTCAGATCCAGATCTATTTCATCGTTATTGGCTCCGATCTAGATCTGTAGATCAAACGGTGAAATCAGGTATTCTCTAAATCCATCCTGTGCAATTAATTTTGTAGGAGCATGCATAGGATTGCATGGTTTATTTAATTGAAATTTTTTCCTGGTATCCTAAGAACGATCCTTGGCAAGAAATTCATTAATGGCAACTCGTGTTGTCCATCGTAGACTCAAACCCTACATAAGTAACATGTAAATATTGCTAGGAAGTCTGATCGACAATCAGAAATAAATCCGAGATGTTATGATAGAACTTAATTCTTTATAACAAAGTTCAGAATAGGAGGAACACTTATTCGAGTCCAGAGTCTAGACAGTTTTATACTCAAAAGACTGTGATGGCTACTCACTCGAGAACAGTTTCTTGAGACTCTCTACAGAATAGTCGTTTCACGAAGAGTTCACACAACATAATCTTTCCCAACATGCATTCATGCAGCACACACTATTCTAGAAGAAAGGGTGATCAATCACCAAAAAGTAACTTAGTATCACAAACTGTAAGAGTGAAACAAGTGTGGATACCAAAAGGTTTTATCCACATGACTGACCTTGCAGGACCCGAAAGGATGTGGGGACCTAAATAAATTTTCTTTGTTGTAGGGACCGAGTTATCAAAAGAAGGCAAAAACATGGATATTAGACAGCGGATGCACGACTCACATGAAATGAGAAAAAGATCTAATCAAGAACCTTGAAATGTACGAAGGAGCATCAGTCAGTTTTGGGAACAAGGCCAAGGGACAAGTGATTTGAAAAGGATGCGTGGAGCATAATGGAATTATCATTTAGAACATGTCCTTGGTCACCAATTTGAAGCACAATCTTCTCAGTATAAGCCAAATGAGTGAGAGTGGCTATATAGTCAGCTTTGAAGAATCAGAATGTCACATAATAGACAAAGTGGGGCACAAGACCATAATTAGAAGAATCGGAAGAGGAGGTCTCTATATTGTAGATTGGTCCAGTGGAAAAAAGGGAACATGCCTCATAGCACTCAGTTCCTAAGAAGGTGTAAACTGGTTGTGGCACAAGAGACTAAGTCATTTGAACTTAAACTCAATCCGACATCTGGCGAAACATAATCTAGTTGAAGGACTGCCATGGAGGAAGTTCCAGAAAGAAGGAGTGTGCAAAGCATGCCAGCTCGAAAAACAGACAAGAGCCTCCTTCAAGAACAAGCCTGTTACAGCTGGCACTGAAAGGATCTTGGAACTTCTCCACATGGATCTGTTTGGTCCAGTTACCCCATCCACAATTGGAAAAAGAAGATATACATTAGTGGTTGTTGATGACTACTCAAGATATACGTGGGTGGTGCTGCTCAAATTCAAGGACGAAGTCAAAGTTCAGCTACCCGAACTGATCACCCGTCCTCAAAATGACAAAGGAGTGACAGTTAAGAGGATAAGGTTTGACAATGGGACATAATTTTGCAATGGACCTATTATGGGCTTCTGCACTGAAATTGGAATTGGACATGAGAAGTCTACCCCAAGAACTCCTCAACAAAATGGTCTTGCTGAGCGAAGGAACAGAACACTCAAAGAAGCAGTGAGAACCATGATGGCCGACACCGACCTTGGAAAAGGATTTTGGGGAGAAGCCTTGATAACAGCTTGCTACACACAGACTAGAAGTGCATTCAACACGCGGCAGCACAAGACTCCCTACGAGATCTACAATGGTCGTAAGGCTTCTATAGCTCATTTTCGTGCTTTTGGTTCTCCATGTTATATTCACAATAATGGGAAGTTTAAGTTGAATACCTTTAGCGCTAAGGCTGATGAAGGAGTGTTCCTCGGGTATGGACATCCTTCATATAAGGGATCTAGGGTATTCAACAACACAACCCAACTTTTGGAAATAACATGTCATGTTGTTTTTTATGAAGCTACTCTAGTGAGAATGACACTTCAAGAACTTGGTCTGTAGAATCATGAGATCAAGGTTGTCAATGAGGAACCTAGGAATGATCTTGGTCATAATCAAATAGTTCCTCTGACTAGATCTATGAATGATATCTCTGAGACTCTAGTTGCCTCGGCTGAACCCCAAGCAGTCGAAAGGGCCAATGATGCTAATGTCATTGCTGAGGCCTTAATGATCATAAATATTGTAGATTCAGGTAAAAAGAAGCCCCCTGGAGTACATAAAACGGTTTTGGAAGCAGAGCAAGATGATACCAAGGAAGTCAACCTTGAGGATACTAAGGAAGCAGACTCAACTATCGAGCTAACTGCACTTCAGAATCCAGATGCTGATCAGAATGCTATTTCAAAACAAGGAGATGAAGTTGTCCTAGAACAAGAAGAAGAAGGAATTTCTAACGAACAAGAAGAAAGAACAGTTCTAGAACAAGAAAAGGAAATAGTTCCAGAATCTGGAAATGAACCATCTCATGAGGAATAACTTGCAACTTCTGAGAATCCAACTGCTCGTGCTGAAGCCGTATCAATGAAGAAGCCTAGTTGGCTAAGAGATCCTCCCAAAGAAGCCATCATCGATAACATTAGAAATCATGTTCGAACGAGACAAGGCACCACATTGATGTCTGGCTTCTTATCTCAGATCGAACCAATGAAGATCACAGAAGCCCTTCAATCAACAAACTGGATAAATGCGATGCAGGAAGAGCTAAATGAGTTCACTCGCAACAATGTGTGGTACCCAGTGGATTGACCTACACATCAGTCTGTGATTAGTACCAAGTGGGTCTTCAAGAATAAAAGAGATGAGACTGGTACCATCGTTTGAAACAAGGCAAGACTGGTTGTGAAGGGGTACGCACAATGCGGAGGGATAGACTTTGATTAGACATTTGTGCCAGTTGCCAGACTGGAAGCTATTCAGTTATTCTTGGCATATGCAGCTTACCACAACTTCACAGTTCTTCAGATGGATGTGAAGAGTGCCTTCCTTAATAGTGAATTAAAGGAAGAGGTCTACGTCGAATAACCCACAGGTTTCGAGCATGGGAACCTAGTCTACAAGCTGAGGAAAGCTTTATATGGATTAAAGCAAGCACCAAGAGCATGGTATGAATCTCTCTCACAGTTTCTGCTCAAGAATGAATTCGAAAAGGGTGCTATAGATCGAACATTATTCAAGATAAAGGATGGAGAGGACATCCTACTTGTTCATATCTATGTAGACGACATCATCTTCGAAAGCAAAACCACCAAGCTAGGTGAAAATTTTGCACAGTTAATGCAGAATAAATTTCAGATCAGCATGATGGGCAAGATGACATACTTTCTTGGTTTGCATGTTGATCAGTCTGACGAAGGGATCTTTAGAAGTCAGAAGAAATACACTCCAGACCTGATTATCAAATTTTGTTCGGAGAAGACAAAGTCACTTAGGATTCCTATGAGCACCAGTTCTCAGATCACTCTCGATGAAGAAGGAGAACCTATCTATCCAACTGCTTACAGAGGAATAATTGGTCTCTACTGTATCTAACTGCCAGTAGACCCAATATATCTTATGTCGTAGAAGTATGTGCAAGATTCCAGGAGAATCCTAAGAAGTCCCACATGGAAGCAGCAAAGAGAGTTGTGAGATACCTTAAGAGTACAAAGTCTTTAGGTATCTGGTATCCCAAACTGATGGAATCATGTTAAATGGATTCTCTGATTCAGATTTTTGAGGCTGCAGAAAATGATAGAAAGAGCACAAGTGGAACCTGTCAGTTTTTAGGTAAAAAATTGATTAGCTGGTTTAGAAAGAAACAACATTCCGTGGCTAAATCGACCACTGAGGCGGAATATATAGCAGCAGCCAGCTGTTGTGCTTAAGAGCTTTGGATGAAACAACAGCTTAAGGATTATGGAATAGACACTGGATGTGTTCCTATCTACTGTGATAACAAATAACACAATTTCAATTTTGAAGAATCCAGTTCTACATTCTAGGATGAAGCACATTGATATTCGTCATTGTTTAAATCGAGATCATGTTGAGAACGATGACGACTCGGTGGAATATATTAGAACTGAAGAACAATTAGCGGACATCTTTACCAAACCTCTACCTGAGGCTCGTTTTAATGAGCTATGCATCAAACTAGGTCTTCCAGAGTTTGATGAAATCTCAAGATAAGGAGATAATAATTGATTGATACAAAACTATCAAACTGTATGTGTTAAAGTTATTGATTAAGTTAGTAACAGTTTGCTAATGATCGAAGGGAAAATAAGAGTTCATTCATTAAGATGGAAATAAGGAGACAAGTTATCTTTACATTTAAACAACAACTACAAAGGAAAATATTACATTTTCAGAGAAAGAGGTCTGGAAATCAAGGGATGAGCGCATATTCTGTTGGATAGTAGTCGATGGCAACTAGTTTGGACCCATCTTCATTAAAGAGGTGGATCCTCTGTTCGATGAGCCAGCCCAGTTGCATGCCATATGGGATGACAACTTCCGGCAGTTTCCTAAAGACATTCATTAGGAGGTCGAAGATGAAAGCTGCCCAATCTACATCGACCTGGTCCTCAAATGCCATCATTTCCTTCCAGATCAGTGGTGAAAAAATTGTATCCAGAAGGGAGTTGCCAACAACCAGCTGGTTGATAATGACATAATACGTTCTATAGTGTGGCTTGAGGAATTTTCTAGTTACACTTGGATGGAACCCGACTTCTGCTACCCTCCACTTCTGCCACATACACCACTCAGGCGCTATATCATCCTTGAAATAGTCCGTGACCGGGATGCCACCCTGTTAAAGCCCGAATTTGAAAGCGAAATAGTCAGTGAATAGAAGGAACTCTTCATCATTAAGATTGAAGTTGATTTCGTTGTCTCTAACTGTGGAAATATAGGCTAGCAGCTTCAATAAATCATTGTGAAAGGTATGAGGCTTTTTGCTCACAAAGGTCTCAATACCTATTGACTGTAGTCTTTCCATCACCTCATTATAGATGTAGGATGAACCTTAGTTTTGTCGATAGAACCCTCATAAATCCAAAATTTTATTTCTCTGGATAGTGATCCTCTGAACTTCGCTCACAATGTTAGGTGGAGAATTCATTTCCTCAAGAATAATGCTTTAAGTGAAGAAGTAGATCCTGATACAAGATGACATACACTGTCTTGTAAAGTAGGTATTTATAAGAGATTTATATGCGAGGATCGATGAATCAAAATTAATTGCCAACTACTGCATCTCATTACTCAAGAATAGACGTAAAGGCAAATAATACAGGAAGCTAAAGGTGTAGGCTATGAAATCAATCAATCTGTGGATGTACGACTACGATTTCCAGATTACATATTTACTTCCAAAGAAGGAAGTTCAGATTCTGAGATTCCAAAAATGTGAATCATATACAAGTGTATGAAGTGTACAGTAAGGGAAACTACACTATCATGTTCTGTATTTCAAGACTGGAAAGTTAAAGCAATTTCATTTCATTAACAAGAAGTACATTACTGAAGAAAAAAGTCTACTATGTACAAAGGAAATGAAATATCGATTCCAGTTAGTGAGAGGGACGAGGTCTCGATGGATGGAATTCAGAATCTCTGATTTTGGACGGGCCTTACACAAGGGATGGGAATTCCTGCTCTAGGAGCCAGCTCAGCTGCATCCCATAAGGAATTGGGACGTCAGGCAGGAACTCCAAAGACTCCCGCACCTGGTTGAAGACATAAGCAGCCCAGTCAAACCTCCTCCTCTTCATCAAAGTCCATCATTGCCTTCCATGCGGGCGGTGAGAAGTCCAGATCCAGTAGAGGATTACCAACGATCATGTGATTAATGATATCGAAAACCACTCAATACTTAGGCATCAGCTAAAGTGCTGAGACCCTTAGGTGGAAATCAACATCAGCATCCCTCCATTTGCGCCAAGCAGACCATTCAGGCGCCCTCACACCCTAGAGACAGTTCAGGATTGGAGTACAACCTCGAGGGAGTCCCAAGTCTTTGGAGAAGGATTCAGGAGACCAGCGAACTAGTTGGCCGTTGATGATGCCGATGATTTTGCCCTCCCCCGAGAAAAGGCTAGAGAAGGCGAACGTCTTCAGCACACTCTCTTGGAATTTAAATTGCCTTTGGCTCACGAGCGTCTCAAGTTTGCTGGCTCATAAACCCTTCATTACATCATCATACTACTGAGGATCAGCCAAATATTCGACCTTCAGCCCAATCCTATGGAAGATCTTGTTAAGATCAATGGAGATGGCATTTGAGGAAAACATGTTTGTGGATGAGTGCAGTTAGGTTATTTCACAAAGTTATGGGAAGTGATGATTGAGGATATCTTCGTGAAGAAATATTTATGGAAGAGATCCTGCGATGTTCGAGATGATGTCCTTTCATTTAAATGCAGGGAACGACATTCAAAGAAGTTACAACGTTTTGGGATTGATATTCAGAATCTGAAGAGTCATGGATAGAAAATGTGACAACTGTCGTGTGCAAATAAAAACTGGACATGTGTTAGACAAGATCGAAGGAAACAGGCGTATGTCATCAAGTTGTCAGAGGATAGAGATACAAAATTATAGCCTGCACATATAATCTTAAGGAAACATAACAACGCATTCATTGATCACAAAAGATGATACAAAGTACAGATTAAAAAAGAAAAGACAAAATACAAAGTATAGTTTTCTTGGAGAGCAGTTGAGGGAAGCAGTCAAAGGACAACAGTCAAGGAGCTATCATCCATCAAGAAGGGTAGAAGTTTGATCCCACTAGATTCGACGGACCTTCCTTCAAGTATGGAATGTGTCTCTCGAGGAGCCAGCTCAGCTGCATGCCATAGGGGACAGTGACTTCAAGAAGTTTCACTAGGGCATTCTTCAGGCGATCAAGACAAATCGTGCCCAGTCCACAACAGCTTGGTTCTTGAAAGCCAACATTGCCTTCCAGACAAACGGCGAGAAGTCAGTATCATCAGGAGAATTGGAAGCCACCATCTGATTAATGATATCAAAAGAAACTCTATAATGTGGTTTGAGAAATCCACTCGACATAGTTAGAAGGAAATCTATGTCCCACACTTTCCATCGTTGCCAAGCTGACCACTCGGGTGACGTCTCCTCCCATTGATACTAGATGACAGACGCTCCACCTTGCGAGGGCTCGATCACATCAGCAAAATAATCAGCTGACCAGATGAATTCCTCCCCATTCATGTTGCAGCAGATTTTCTCATCTGTAACCATGGCAGTGTGAGTCACCAACTTGAGAACATCTGCATGGAAGGAATTGGGTCTTACTGTTACAAATTGCTCAAGATAATTTGCCCTTATGTTCTCCATCACGTCAACGGGAACCTCAGGGATTCTCCAGTACCGAGCACAAAGCTCATTCTCATCCAGAATCTTAAACCTCTGGATAGAAATCCTCCTCATTTCTCTCGTAAGATTAGACGGAGACGGAGACGAAGATGAGGACGACATCATTTTTTTAAAAGATCGATATATTTTATTAGATAGATTGTGCGGATCTCCAACTCAGAAAGAAAGGCATTTATAGGGGATTTGGTGTATAAATAAAAAAGATAGCGAATCACTTAAATGCTGGATACGACTCCTACAGTTCAAAGTCAGAGATTAATGTGCCAGCATTCAATGCCCACCAATCACATTGAGCATACAACATGGAGATATGAGAATTAAATTAGAAGGCTACGAACTCAGATTCATTCAAGGGATCAAAATCACAGTCATGTCACTGCCCAAACGTCATTAATGTCGTTGAACAAAGCTCAAGAACTTATTGCACACTGCACGAAGAAACTGTCAAGGCCACCATGCCATATGTCTAAAGGAAAGACAGTTCCTAACTAGCAAAGGGTTTCAGCTGCTCAGTTTTTTTTTTCATTTTGAAAATAATTTAAAACTATTTTAAGCAGTTTTTGGAGAAGACAAGGGAGAGAGAAAATTGTCGAAGTCAAAGGTGCAATTTTTTTATTGTTGCGAAGGTTTCGGCTGCATGTCACATTAAATGCAAACTGCACAACAACGTATTACTCAGCGCCACATCAACCTTTCCATGCATGGCTACACAACGTGCCAGATGATGTGAACAAGCACCTACGTCAGTATTAATCTCAATCATTCAAGGAAAAAAGGGATTTTAATCTCAACCTATGATTTTGATAGAAAATCGATCACCAAAATCCCTAAAACCTTTTCTTATCATCGTCTTGAACACTCCACTCACTGCAAGTCAATCAGTCTAGATATCTAAAGGTGCCTACTCCAAGCTTTACCAAATCATCCATATTTCATCTCTAAATCATGCCGAAAGAGAAGAATCAACTCATGGATGCTAGCACATCTGATAATCCCGAACCATTCATCATCACCGAGGAGACATCTCAGGACGAACTATTCCAGATAGTTGATGACTTCAGGATCACCAATCGACAGCTACTAGCATCTCAAACCGTGAAGGAGAAAATCCTGAATTGGAAGAATTTCTTCTCAATCACCACCAACGAGGCAATTGCTGCGAAGATCATAGAAGAGAAATTAATGAAGTTCTTAACAGCATGTCCCCGGAGATTCAACCCAAATCGTGTAGCCGAGTTCTACAAAAATGATACATTTGACGATAACAATCAATTCTTCGAGACGATGGTTGCCTCAATGGATATAAGGGTTGATCCCGCTCTAATAGCTCAACATTTTCATTTACCTCACACAGGAGTACACATTGCCAGCCATCTTCATGACAATAAGAAGGAATTGATGACTCATTGGTTGAAATGGAAAAAGCTCGAGGTTGATGAAAAATTCAGACCCGCTACTAAGGTATCCAAACTGAACCCATTCTATAAGACACTTAGTGAGATCACACTAAGGATGATACACTGTGGGATTGGATCCTTATCTGAGTTAAGCAGCCCCAAATACTCTTTGATGATGGTTCTTGATGATTGCCCTGGAGGAAATTGGGCAACATACATTTTTGGGCGATTGCTGGAGAATGCGAAGAAAAACAAGGACATCCATATGAAGGGAAAGTTTTCTTTGAGCGTCAGCTTTGTATTGAAGGTTAGCTAACTTCTTGAGAGTATTCTAGTAATATGAGATGAGGGAGAAGATCTCATACCGTCAGACTTTATTCCACCAAAGGATCCAGTCTATCGTTTGACTTAAAGAGATGTTGGGGATGACAGTTTTGACAACAAGGAAGTAGATGCTGAGAAAACTGAGGATCTCGCTACCATTCCACCAGTTCGACCTGTTGAGGGTTCCAAGAAACCAAAAAGGACTGGCACCTCCGCTCAAAAGCTCGAACAAAGGCGAAACAGGAGTAAGAGGATACAAACGGAGATAAGCTCTGGAAACATCTCACAAAAAATAAACAACATGTTCCTGAACATCTCCAACGACAGAAAAGAAAGAAGACATATCATGATAAACCAATCCGATCAATTTCCAAGAAATTGCATTTTGATGCTACGCTTGAAGGGGCAAGTCAATCCTCCAAACCATCGAAGACAGTTCCTAACCCATAACTAAAACACCCTGCAAAGATGGAATGCTCTTCGTCATCTAGCTCTGAGCCAACCACATCTCGTAGACAAGTACCGCTGGAGGATAACCACACCACCTCTAGAGATTTCGATAAGGAAGAAAAATCATTTAAAGAAGCCAAAAATGAGAACGAACCCCTCTTCAATTCAGGGGGAATTGATCATTTTGTCTTTCAACAGGAGACTACTACAAGCAAATTAGCATCAAGTCTATAAATCTTCAGAAGAAAGATCATTGAATATCACTCTGCTCTTGATCAACTAGATACCCAGTGACAAAAGTTAGATGACAAGGAGTAAATGTTCAGAACACGTCTCTCTTAGCTTCAAATTAAAGAAGAAAAGCTAATAAAGAAGCTGGATGAGGAAGCCAAACGTAAGAGGCTGGAAGCCGAGGAAGCTGTTGAACTGAGAAGAAAGCAAGTTGAAGAAGCAGCAGCCGAAGTAAAAAGAAAAGAAGAAGAAGCAAAAGCTGCTGAGCTCAAACGAAACAAAGAAGAAGAAGCAGTAGCTGAACTAAAGAGAAAAGATGAAGAATCAGTAGCTGCTGAGGCACATCAAAAAGCAGAAGAAGAGGCCATTGCTGAAAAGGCAAGAAATGAAGCAGCAGCAGCAGCAGCAAAGCAAAGGGAGGAAGAGACAACAACAAGCAGAGCTCCTCCTCCACCTGAGCTTTCTACTGCTACCTCTCAGAGTCAAACCCATGAAGACTCTAGAGAACTGGCTACATTTGAAGGAACAATGTCTCCCGATCCCATTTCTGTGGTTGCACCTCTTCTACCCTTTGATGCTCTCAAACAGGAGATTGATCAGCGAATAGCTACTATTTTTGATTTTTTCAAAAAGGGGAAAAAGAGAAGAGATGAGACTTTGAAGCTACAGTTGACATTGATGGATAGGCGAGTTGAGGAACAGAGAAGGCGAGACGAGGAATAGAAAAGGCGAGACGAAGAATACAGAAAGCAAGAAGAAGAACACAGAAAGCGGGATGAAGAATTAAAAATGCAGATGGAAGCAATAATGGCTTCCAGAGAACAAGATTTGAAATACTTGACAGAAGTAACCGCAGTTCTTAAGGCACAAGTTGTTTTGTCTTCCACGTCTGCCGCAACCTCCTCAGAGCCAAAGAACGCAGTTTCCTCGAATCAAGAAAGGGAGAAGGACAAGGATCAAGACAAGTAGTGCAGAGGTTATGGATTTTTGTGTTTTGTTTTGTATGTCTTCTTTTATTACCGTAGTTTTAAAGCTTTTCATGTACTTGTAATCGAACATCCCTAATGAAAAGTGAAAAACTTTTGGTTTGAAGATAACTACTCATTGTCTCTTACCTTGATTCTTGACTGACTGAATTCACATATTATAGTGTGATCAGCAACCTTTCTTCTCTTATCGCTCTAATTTGATTGATTTCAATCGAGAACTATTATCCCATTAAGGGTGAATATCATTTAGAGTAGGTCGAGTGTAGAAGAAGAACAGTTCTTAGCAGTGTTAGATAGAAAAACTTTGTAAACTCAGATCAACTGCAACTTCTCGTCGACTTAGATAGACTTGGGGGGCGTTTGGTTTAAGTGTCAGAATCACTATGGGTATGAGTTTGAAAGTAGAGGGAATGAATACGAGTTTAACCATTTCAATAAAAGTTTTTGGTTTATAAGATGGGTTCGGGAATCATTTTAAATTATATATTTAATTTCATAATATAATTAAAAAAAGAATTAAATATAACATAAATAATAATAATTAATTTCTTAATAATAAATTAATAGATAAAATAATGTAATAACAATATTACTTTGAAATATTTATCTTCTTACATATTTTATATAATATAAAAATGAAAGAATAGTATAAAATATTATTTAATTATAGAAAATATTTAATTATAATAATATAAAATAATAATAATATAAAATTATTAAAATATAATTTTAAAATATATATTAATAATAATTACATTACTTAAAATTAATATTTTAAAATAATTAATATATATTTAATTAATAAGTTAATATTATAATATTAATTACGTAAAAATAATTTTACTAGTGTTATTATATTAATAATAATATATAATTAATTACTTATTTAATATTATAATATTAATTATATTATTTTATGATTAAAAATAATTATTAATAATATATATTTAATTAATAATTTAATATTATAATATTATTTATGTAAAAATAATTTTACTAGTCTTATTATATTAATAATAATACTCCCTCTATCCTGGTTTAATTGTCCCGGGTTGACCGAGCACGATAACCAAGGAGTGTGAGTGTAAAGTAAATTGAGTGGAATTAATATTTTATTGTTGAGTCTGAAAAAGTTGCATTTAGAAATAAAGGCACAATTGAAGTCGGATAGACGAAAAAGGAAAGTGGTACGGAGGAAGAAGTATATAATTACATTACTTAAAACTAATATTTTAAAATAATTAATATAATTTTCTATCATAATTAAGAATGTATTACTAATAATAATATAAAATTAATTACTTATTTAATATTATAATATTAATTATTATTAATATATATTTAAATAATTTAATATTATAATATTGAGTTTGTAAAATAAGTTTGTAAACAGACACCCGGAGCTTGGTATGAGACGATGTCTCAGTGTCTCCTCAAGAATAGTTTGCGGAAAGGCAAAATCGAACAATGCTGTTCAGAATTAATAATGGGTCAGACATCGTTCTGGTGCAGATCTACATCAATGACATTATATTCAGATGAAGAAACTTTCAGATCTGTGAGAAGTTTGCCAAACTGATGCAAAGCAACTTTCAGATGAGCATGATGGGCAAACTGGCCTATTTCTTGGGTTTTCAAGTTATTTAGTCCGAAAGAGGAATCTTCATCAATCAAAAGAAGTATACAAAGGATTTGATCAACAAGTTTTGCCCGAAGAAGACCAAGCCCTTGAGGATTTCAATGAGCTCAAGTGCTCAGAACAATCTTAATGAAGAAGGCAAAGCAGTCAACCCAACAACATACATAGGCATTATTAGGTTACTCCTATACTTAACTGCCAGTAGGCCAGATATCTCCTACTCAGTTAGAGTGTGTGCGAGAATTCAAGTTAATCCAAAAAAATTGCACATGGAGGCTGCCAGAAGAAATGTCAAATACCTCAAAGGGACAGAGCCACTAGGTATTTGGTACCAAAAATCTGATGAGCTTACTCTCAATGCTTATTAAGACTCAGATTTTGGAGGATGCAGAATCGACAGGAAGAGCACAAGTGGAACATGTCACTTCCTAGGTCACAAGCTTGTAAGTTGGTTCAGCAAAAAGCAACACTCAGTTGCCACGTCTACAACAGAAGGTGAATATGTTGTTGCAGCAAGCTGCTGTGCTCAAGTGCTTTGGATCAAGCAACAACTGCCTGAATTTGATGTCGAAATTGGGTGTGTGTCAATCTATTGTGATAATAGCAGTGCAATGTGCATCACAAAGAACCCAGTTCATCACTCCCGAACCAAGCACATCGACAAAAGACATCATTTCATCAAAGATTATGTCAAGAAGAAGGATGTTTCCGTAGAGTACATATGAACTGAAGATCAACTGGTTGACATCTTCACAAAACCTCTCCTAGAGACTAGATTCAAGAAGCTCTCCATAATACTTGGTCTATTAGAGATCGATGAGATCCTTGTTGAAGTAGAGTAATGCTGAATAAAATTGAGTGCGAGCTCTCAGTTTTCTGTAAATTAAGGGTAGTTCGGCTGAAGAATAGAACGGAGTTCCAACTCTCAAATCTGTACAAACATGGTGTGTTACTAAGCAAGAAGACTTTGTACTTACTCTTGGAGGATCCTCCCTCACAAAGTGTCAATGCAAATCAGTATGAAGCTCACCATACAACAAAGCACAACAGAAGCCACTGCCTATGGCATCCAAAGAAGATGAAACTTACTCCGATCTAGTTTCGAACATACTTGCTAATGGAAACCAAATTCGGGTTTTCACACTTAGAAGAGTTCTGAAGGACGGATGCGGAATTAAACTGAGTTCCTACTCTCAGTTTAGCAACTGACGCTTTGTCAGTTTTGGATTTTGAAAGGAGGGATTTCGAATTTCAGAGGCGATCGTTGCGGTTACATCGCTATTAATGTGTATCTTGCATCGATGTATCAGGATTCGACACATGAATAATACTCCTTCTCACGTCGCTCCAGTCACATACCAAATGTGCATCAGGAGGCAACGAATCTCAATCGTTGCCGATTATCAGGAAACCGAAAGGTTATAAGGTACACCAATCTTTCTAAATGACTTTTCTCTCTGCTATAAATAGGGTTCATATGTTTCCTCTGTGAAACACTTTTCTCATTTCTCCATTGTCGAACCCTTCCTTCCAAGTTTATACTTAATCTTCAACCAAAATTTCCCTTATATCTGGAAAAATAGCGTTAAAGCCCAAGCCCCCAGACATAAACTCACCACCCTTTTTGGGTGCGGTCAAAGAGGGGGAAAAGAAGTATGGCAGGTGCAAAAGACATCAGAAGCCTGAGCAGAGCATCCCTTCATACCACAGAAAAAGTCTTCTGTGAAGTGTCAAAGTGGCACAAAGTAACAGTGGAAGTCTACTCTGAAGTCTCAAGAAGATACGGACTGCTCTCGCTCGTAGAGAACTCTTCGCTGCATGATGCGCACAAACTATAAAATTAGTTAATGTAGTCGAATGAGTAGAGATGCTCGGGGGTAAGATAATCATAAGGGATACTCTCTTTTGTTCATCACTGAATTAGAGAAAGAGTGTCTGAGGTGTCTTGTCATTTATGCTATGGCTTACGTTTGCCAACGGCAATGCCATCCAACAGACCTCTGAAAAGCACAACTACAGTAAGCTACTGCTGTAGCCAGATTAAAGAACATCATGAAGACTGAAAGCAACCTAGTATAGACTTGAAATTAGTTCTGTAATACGTTTCTTTTTGTTAGTTTACCCCTGTACTTATAATGAAAATCATTAAAGGGTAAACTGACTTGTTGATGACAATCTCTCTTTGTCAAACAAAGGTCTTCATTCTTCATACGCTAAACTTACACAATACAGTGTAATCAGCAGGCTTCTGGCTCTCTCCTACTTAAGATTTAACTGCTCTAAACTGACTTAAAAAATCAATCGAGCAATATCTCTCCGAATCTAAAGAGAAGATCTTAAGTGAAAAATTGTTTGTGAGGGGGAACTATTCAGAATTTATGTGACTAATTGTGAAATTTCTAAAAACTGTAAAGTTACCCACACCTCACTGGCTTTGGTTCAAGATGGCTTTGACCACACCAAAAAGGGGGAAATTGTTAGGATTTTTGTTGAAGAAATCCATCCTTACTTTTGTGCGTTGGTGGGTCAAAGTTGAAAGCCATCTTAGTCAGCTTTTCAGAGTCTAGAGTTCTAATTTTTAATCTTTGTATAGGATCGAGTTGAGTTGTAGTAGAACTTAGGCTGAAGACCGAGAACTGACTATCTATACGCCTGAAACTTGGTTTTCACCAAGTACAACCTTAACCTAAAACTGAGATGAAGCACTCAGTTTAAGGTCTACCATAGTGACAAGGAGAGGTCAGTATGAGGGCTTCCCCATACTGACTAAGGAGAAGTCACTATGAGAGCATTTTCCATACTGACTGTGGACAGTTAGTGTGAGGGTTTACCATAATGACCTAGGGAACTCAGTTTGAGGGCTAAGCTGTACTGACTTTTGAAAATAAATACGAATGCTTCTAACTTTAAACATCGAGCTATTCGAAAGATATTGAAGCTCAGTCCGACTTAGACATTTAAATATCCCCAAGTGTAAGTCACTACGAAGTTATCCAAACTTGGGTTCCTCATACTGAGATCTTAGTTTAACATAAAGTTAGTGTATGGTACACTAATGCAGCAGAGCAGAGCTGGTCGGAGACCTAAGGCATGGGCTACGATTGGACAATATTTTCCATGAGTCTAATGTCTTGATTTATGTGTCTAATGGGTAGAAATTCAAAATGCCTTGAGGAAATCCTCTATAAAAGGGTCTGCACCTCAACTTTCAACAGTTAATGATCAACGCAAAAACATACGAGGTTGAGAGAACTCTGTGAAAAAGATCATTCCTCTGCAATCTCCCTGGGTTTTCGTGTTTCCTTACACGACACTTGAGTCTCCGACTCAAGTTATACTATGCTCACTTCTCCTAGCACAAGGCTGAACCTGTAAAGCTGAAGCTCTTCTTTGGTGAATATATCTTTCTGAGATATATTCATAGCAATCAGTTTCCTAGTCGGGAATTCTGATTCTCACGGGCGTATGCCAACCACCTGAGTTCTGGAAATAACAAGTAAACATCCAACCACTAGGAAGGATGCTGCGGGGAGCGACCCTACTTCAACCTGAAGACTGAGTCTGCAAGGATTTCCTAGGTGAGTGCCACAGCTGACCGGAGGACGGATGTGTCGACAGATTGAGTATAGATCGTAAGGAGGCTTGTATCTACTTAGTGAATTATCCAGACCTTGGGTCTGAAGAGTGGATGTAGGATATTGAGATACGAACCACTTTAAATCTCGTGTATTTTTTACTGCTTTCTTTCATAATTGCTTTGTTTTTTTGTTTCACAAACTGACTTTTGAAACCTTCAATACTTGTCCAAGTATTGAAGAGTATATGCTGTGAAACTGACTTAACTGAAACAAAGACCTAAGCTTAAGTCTTCTACACACAAAACTAACTATACTCTATTTATGCGAACCAGTGCAACTGTAATTTAATACTTCCACTGCATGCACAAACCTTCCGCTGCACAGTTTTGCACTCAGATTTTGGGACCAAAAGAATAAATATTCAAGAAGGACAGTGAATGGAATATGGAATAAAACACATTGGCTCAAAAGGGCCGACTAGGGATAAATATTCAAGAAGGACAGTGTATGGAATATAGGCTATCAAACATAGCCTAAATTCACTTCCTAGACTTGTGCACACTTGATGAGTTTATATTTTCACTGATTATTGATTTGATTTATCTTTATTTTTTATTGTATTTTAGTTATTTTCTTTATTTTTGTTGCATGAGTCTATTTAGAATGGTATTATGCTTGTTGTACTTGATTTTTTATGTTTTCAATTAAAATATGTGAAAAGTGCTGAAAAGGGCAAAATTGTAATTCTTCCGAATTCTGTGTTGACATACACACATTTGTGTTGATCGACGCGAATATATTTGGTAAGTTCTAGAACCTTTGCATGTATTTTGGTCGAGATTTAGTCAAGATTCAAGATATATATCAATTTGGAAGTCGTGAAGACTCAAGAATGAAGATATATTCAATATAAGATAGAAGAATTTAGATATACATCAAATCTAATTCTATTTCTATATAATCTGAAACTGTACTTTAGTATATAGGATTATTTGCACATCTTTTCCCTGTGGCTTCGATATTCAAGTTTATAAATATTTTTTACCACTATATTTGCAATTAATCTCTTAGAAATAGAAGTGATCAAATTGTCGTCGTAGCCGGGGAATATATAGATTTAGCGCCTATTACTAATTTTGTTGAGGATTTTTGGATTGAGTTGTATTTTATTTTTAATTTTTGCTCCATTTTAGTACTTTGTGTTGGTCTCCGCTGCATGCTATGGTCGATGCTTGATTTTTTGTCTCATGTCGGTCGACATAGAGGCTTTGTTTTTACTATTTTTTTAATTTTGTGCTTAAAAACTAAAATTTTCTTATATCTTTTGCATGTAGTGCATGAACACAAGACAAAAAGGGGAACCACTTGAACCGTTTGACCCCAAGAATGAATCAATGTGCAGAAGGAATAGAAGAAGAAGAGAAAAAGAGAGATTACAAGAAGTTAACATGGAGCAACCAAACAAACTACCAAATCTAACACTGGAAAAAGCCACAGTCCTTGCCGAAGAAGTATAACAACAGCTAGATAGAGTGATAGAGATGAAGGCTGACTATGCTGAGTGAAATGCTAAGTTATTGCTATTGCAAAATTAAGGATGGCAAGACAGTGGAGCACAACCAAGAAGTACCATCCAACAGAGGTTCCAGCCCCATCATGAACAAGGCGGATTCAGAATTGGCATCAATGCCCATAATTTTGAATTGAAGACTGACCTTATCATAATAGCTCAATAGAACCAGTTTGGGGGAAGAGTCACGAAGGACCCCTATGTGCACCGAACTCAGTTTATAGATCTTTGCAACGTAATCAAGATCAACTAAGCTAGGACGCAATCAGATTTAGGCTCTTCTCATTCTCCCTTTGAGAAAAGGTGAGAGCATAGTTAGCCGAAGTAGACCAGACTCAGATTGGCACGTGGGAAGAATTGAGGTCTCAATTCCTACTCAATTTCTTTCCTCCCAATGTGACTATGAAGAAGAAGGCACAAACGACTCACTTCACCCAGCAAGCTGATGAGACAAGGTACAAGGCTTGGGAGATATTCAAAGAGCTGCTCAGAGCCTGCCCTGGACATGAAATCGACTTAGAAGAGCAAGCTTACAAAGGGTTAACATCGCGAATGAAGGAAAATGTGGATTCTTTAGTCGGAGGATCCATCACCTAGAAGACCACGGAGGAAGCCATGGAACACTTTGCTGGGATGGCCAAGAACAACTATCAATGGCCCACACAACAACAGTTAGCAGTTAAGTCTGTGGAAGTTAGTAGGGGATCAAATCTATTACAAGAATAGAAGAAGCTTCACGAAGAATTTGCGAGATTGGAGGCTGGCCAAACCTTTGCTGCTTTTGAGCCAACCTAATATCAAGCCATCGTGCCTGTGGATGCTGATTATGCAAACCAAGGATGCTGTTTAAATTTGGAGACGACAATGATTTCCTCTTAAGTGAATTGTGTTGGCAATTATCAATGTTCCAAGGGAACCAATACTTCAGCTCCAACTCTGAATGCAACCTTCCTGGATTCTCCTATGCCAATGCAAGTGGTGCAGAGATGCCTCCACCGGGGTTCGCAGCTCAAAATAAAGCAATCATGGAACACAAGAAGCCGAACATCGATGATATACTTTCAAAGTTCAATCAAAATTTCGATGCAAGGTTTGGAAGAGTTGAGCAGGAAGTAAAGAACAGCAGTGGCCAAGTTTAAAATTTTTCAAAACACATGCAAATGTTCGACACATAGTTGGGGCAGATTTCCATCTCCTTGAGCATGCAACATAAGCTCGGAGAGCTGTCAAACAATACTGAGGTCAATCCGAAGAACAAGCAGGTAAACGCCATCAAGTTGAGATTTGGGATGAGGTACGAGGGTCCGGAGAGGCCGAGAGATGGAGAAATTGAAGAAAGGAGCAAAATCCCCAATTTTTGCATCTTTGTGTCGACCGAAACACAGTTTGTGTTGGTCGATGCCCATGATGTCAAGCCAACGGATGAGACATTGATCAATGAAGCCACATCAACCGATGCACCTCATGTCGATCGATGTTAACCTCTAGCTACAAATTGATCGATGTTCGTCCACTGCGATCGACACAGAGAGCTCCCATTGGTGAGAAGTCCCCTTCCAAAGCTAATCCGACCTCTCACACCCTTTTCTCAGCAATTTCTGAAGAAGAAAGAGGATGACGAATTCGCAAGGTTTGTGGATACTCTTAAATAGTTAAATATTAATTTACCATTGATAGAGGTGTTGCGAGAGATCCCAGGTTACATGAACCAGAAGCTTATGAGTGAGAAGAAACAGTTCATCGAGAATGAAACAGTTCCCATCCCTACTGATGAAAATTTAAGGGATAGAGTTCAAGAAGATGCTTTGCGACACTAGTTCTAGCATCAACTTGATACCCTATTAAATCTAGAAGAAGCTCAATATTGGAGACACGAGACCCACTAGCATCACACATCAGATGGCGGATCGCACAATCTCTCGCCCTAAAGTAATCATCGAAGATGCACTTATTCGCGTTGGTCACTTGATCTTCCAGGTGGATTTCGTAGTCCATGATATGAATGAGAGATGAGAGAATGCCCATGATCCTTGGGCGTGAGTTCCTTCACACAAGTGGTGTAAGGGTTGGGAAATTACACTCCGAGCGTACAACAAAAAGATCACATTTGTGATTGACAAAAGCTGAAAAAATAAGGAGTATAATTGATTTGATTTGGAGGAAGAGGAAGAGATGATGAAGATGAGGCCGAGGCAATAGAGTAGGAGCGTGGAAATGAAGGGGTGTAATCAATAATTAAGCTTTCCCAATACGAGCTCATCACTATTGTTCGTGATGGACTCATCTACACTAGGGACGCAATTGGACGCCAGGTTTGGACCCACCCTCCTTGTTGATCTCATGAGGTATCTTTGAGCTACGACGTAAAAAAATGCACTGATTGGGAGGTAACCCAATTTTTCCTATTTAGTTTACATTTATTTCCTTTTATTATTTTTCTGACTTGGTCTTGTGGTTAAAAAATAAAAGAATGTCTGTATCGATCGATACACATGTGTGTCGGTCGACACAAGGATTCAATGAGACCAAGTCAACCCAGTCTAAGGAGGTCGAAGGTGAAATCCATGTCGATCGATAGAAGCTTGCATCGGTCAATGCGAGTAAGATCGACAGAGATTGGTGTCGAGCTAGTCTAATACTCGATGTGTAGATTTCGTGTTGATCAACGTG
Organism: Plectranthus barbatus; assembly: GCA_026898455.1. Classification (NCBI taxonomy): domain Eukaryota; kingdom Viridiplantae; phylum Streptophyta; class Magnoliopsida; order Lamiales; family Lamiaceae; genus Plectranthus; species Plectranthus barbatus. The sequence continues at coordinate 518,430 of JAPKLW010000326.1, forward strand.
AGTTTACGTCGATTTACGCGAATAAAGGAACCGCAACAGCTTGTATCGCTGGCAAATAGGAGAGAGAAGGGGATAAAAAGTCAACGCCTGAGGTGGACCACAAGGTTAGTGTTTTAAATCTTTTGTCTAATTCTCAAACTTTTCCCACTCATTGAGTGAAATAAGTTTGGGGAGATGAGCACATGAATATAACCCTTTACTCCCTTTTATGTTAAGTACGTTTCCTGCATTTAAATTTCTGCATAAAAGTTTTAGTTAAATTTTTGCCTATACAAAAAAATTTCAAACTTTTTTTAGTTTAATTTTTGAACATTGTCTCTTCTGAATGCGATTTGCAATTGAGGATTGATCTTTAGATAGTATGAAGTGATTGTGATTGTGATTGAAGTAGCCTATAAATGTAGAATACCACATGCAAAGTTTGATTTTGAAACGTGCACTTACATGATGGATTGAGTTTTGATTTGATGTTTACGAGGGAAGAACAAAATTGCAGTTAAGTGCGGATTTTTAACTTTTTATTTCATTTCATGTGAGTTTCGAATGTGTGTAATCTCTAGTACTTGCGTTGTTTTTTTTTTCGAGACTGAATAGTGTCCACAAGTCTAGAAAATGATTTTAGGCCATCTTTTTTAGCCAATTTATCCTAAACACTATCCCTTATGATATTTTATCCCTAGAATAGCCCCTTTGAGCCTATTAATTTTTCTTTCTTGGTCTATAAGTTAAGAAAAAAAATTATGGTTTTGTCTTATTTATGAAAGAATACCATAAATGAGTGAAATTATATCTTATCTACGAGATTTGGTGAGAAAAAAAAGGATGATTGATGTGAGTAGATGATAAATTCTTAGAATTGGTGAGCAAAAAGAAAATTTGAGCTCTAGAAAATTGATGATGAGAATCATCAAAAGTTCTTTCCAAAAAGGAAAAAAGAGAATTAAAGAAAAATTTGAGATTATGTAAGGATTGAAGAAAAAATTGAGAAAGAGCAACGTGGTTTGAATTTTCACATTATTGGAAAATGCTGGATTTAGTTAGCGATTTGAATTGCTGAGAGTAGCTAACTCAATTTAATTTAGTCACTTGGCCAAAAATTCCCTACCCTTCACAAAATCCTACATTACAACCAAAAATAAAATCCTAATTGATTCTTGGTCTTGTGTGCACGTTTAAGCAGTGGAAAAAGAAGAATATTAGCAAGCTTATGTTAGATGTAAATCATACATGATGAGTGTATACACATTAAACCCATAAATACTTGAGTGATAAGCGAAACAGTTTCCTTGTGAGGTTGTTCCAAAGCTTACTGATTTTCTATCTTGATTTAGAACGTTTGTGTTTGTGGAGATTTTGTACTTTGATTGTGATTAATCTTGTGAGACATTGCACACTTTGATTACATGGACTTGAGATAAATTCTTTTCTATCGATTGAGGACAATAAAATATTTAAGTTTGGGGGATTGATAGGTTAATATTTTCACTCATTATTTGTTTGACTTATCTATCTTTTTTATTGCATTTTAGTTTATTTTCTTTATTTTGGTTGTATGAATCTATTTAGAGTGGTATTACGCTTGTAGTTCTTGGTCTTTTATGTTTTCTGGTGAAAATAAGTAAAAATTGTTGAAAAGGGCGAAATCGTTATTTTGTCGAATGCTTGTGACAACACAGATTTGTGTTGATCAACAAGAATGTATTTGGAGAGTTTCAGGAAGATTTGCACTCAATTCGATTGAGATTTAGTCTAGATTAATGATGTACATCAAATCTAATTTATCTCTTACAGAATTCATCCCATGTAGAGCCCAAACAAACACTATAAATAACACTCTAGTTTAGACCATTCAATATCTCTTCTTCACCTCCATTTGTGTTGATTATTTTGAGTTTTAGTATTTATTCTTATTTCAATTTTGAATTCGTTTTTTTTTTAATGCAAGTTTATTTTATTTCAATCATGTCTTTTCCTTTAATTATATCTAGGTAAATTTGTAGCAGTTTCTAAGGTTTGAATATTATTTTGGATGCATGTTTAGGATTAATTAATTAGGTTCATGATTCTTGTGCTTATTTTATAAATCTAAATTGATTTAAGGACCGAGAGGTGACGATTAATTTAGATGTCTAGCTAATGATAAAAGCTCTGATAGGTGAATATTGGTAGTGGGATTAGGAATGCATGATGCCACTTATACTATACGACCAAGAAGTATTAGATGGTAGGAATTTGAACTAATTTGCATATGAGATTGACTAATTTTGTGTTTTTGAGACCAAGGGGAGATAGTCACTAATTAGTAATCTAGGTTATATACATCTAGGTCCTATTTTCCTGACCGAGAAAATATACAATGGTTGCAGTAGGAACCTATTAATCTAATTGATTCTTGCATGTCATCCAGAATAACATTTCTTCCCTAGGATCTGTGTTTCATTTTATTTAAATTAATTTTCTATTTTATTTTAATTGCTTCATTTAATAAAATAAAACTTGATTTCTAAATTACTCAAACAACTAATCTGAAACTATGCTTTTGTATATAAGATTATTTCACATATTTTTTCCTTGTGGGTTTGACATTCGAGTTTATAAATTTATTTGACCACTATATTCGCAATTAATCTGTTAGAAATAGCAGTGATCAACACTATGCAGTCTTGAAACATAAATTGAGCAAGTTCTAGAGATATTTAATCATGCAAACACACTCACAATCGAATTAAAGACTTAAAACTCACACATAGGACAAAATTTCTTCCATGGAAAACATCAAATCATCATGCCAATGCAAGTATCAAATCAGTAAATCATGCGGTGTTCTACTGTCAAAGGCATTCTCAATCACAATTGAAATTAGTCTAGATAACTGTCAATTGATTCTAATCTCATATTCAAACTAGGGTTCAATCATAACTTACGACTATCCACAAAATCACAAAATATTTGCAACTTTCCACAAAAATTACCTAGACAAGAAATTAAAACAATGGAAAGAAAATAAAAGGATAGAAAGTAATTTCAATCCCCTTAGTTTTCCTCCCCCCAAACTTATTCGAAATGTAGAGAGAATAAGTATAAAATCAGACTTAGGAGATGAAACTATACCTTAAATGTTGGTCTCAAACACTAACTTTTTATCTTTTTTCCTTCAGACCTCGTGTGACGTGAACTTTTGGATGCTAGCACTCCGTATCAACCTACACAAACCCACGTTGGTCGACTTGGAGCCTTCTAAGTCGACCTCTCCATCGATCAAAGTGTGTCACAGTGCAACCTTCTACTTCAATCGATATGAAGCTATGTCGATCGACACAAAAATTGAATTTTTTTCCAAAAGAGACAAAGGTAAAAGAAACAAAATAAGAAAACTTGAATGATAATTGAAATAGAGAGCAATTAGTTAATAGGTTACCTCCCATAAAGTGTCTTAGTTATCGTCGTGGCTCGACACAGCTTCAGGTCACCAAGTTGGTTGAGTCCCGACTCTTCAACCCCTTGAATCATAAGTGTACTCCTTCCGGTCCTTCACAATAGTGGTGAACTCAGAATTAATGTAGATTAATTGCCAATTTTAGTCACTAATTGCCTCGTTCCCACCGAATTGCTTCTTCTTCATCTTCCAGTTGATATGTGTGTAAAATGACCTATTATTCGATGTGTGTGCATGATTGTTTGTGTTCATTTCACACCCATATCATATGTTTTTTGTGTGTTTTTTTTTGTTTTAGTGTTTTGTTGTGTTTGTGTTGTGTAGGGGAAGAATTGAGCATAGTTTGTCAAGTTTGGCCAATTTTTGGTAAAATACCGACCTGAATGAGGATCTAGAGTTGGAAATATCGACCCTGATGAAACAGAGGAGCAATAGGGGGAATTCATAGGCATATATTGACCGAACTATGCAGAGATCGACTAGTATTTGCTCTATAGAGCAAAATACCAGTCGAACCTGATCGGTCCCGGGCGATACCAAACAAGTTGATTTGGCAGTTTTTCAGGTTTAAATGATCCCGGTCGAGACGATCTCATTCGGGGCAATCTCTGAGGCTATTAACTTAATATAAAGGGGGAAAACCACAAATTGGAAGAACTTTTGACTGGGAATCGACGGTTACTCACCTAAATTACACCTCCCATTCATTTTAAATATCAATAGAAGAGCTTCAAAGGCAAATCCATTAAAATTGATGAAGAGATGAGGTTCTAAAGAGGAGATCAAGATCAAATCAAGTCAATTGGGGAAAATCTCTCGCTTACTTCTATTTTGTTATGGCTAAGAATTGTGTTTATATTCATTTGAGCCAAACTAGAGGTAAGCGTGGCTACTCTCTTGGATGTTGGATTGAAAAAGTAGTGGAAGGTTTTGGTTGATGAATTGATTGTTTACCTCTCCCTATATGATTAAGTCATGCTAGATCTTTTTTCTATTCAAGTAATGCAGATAGGAGTCAGTTACTTGATATTTGACACTGAGATTGAAGCCAATACGCGAGTTAAAGTGTCGTAAACCAGTATGTTCTTATGTATCTCTCGATCCAATCCATGTGGGGAGGAAACATATAGGTTAACTGTCCACGAGCTTTTGGGAATGTAGTAGAATTTGAAAACGTAACGGTATAATAATTCTAGTGCATCAACGATTAGTTTGTCAGTATAAAGAGGGTTAATTATTTACGTGTGGATTGACCATCAATAGGGAGATTAAATTGTGTTTACAACATTCAATTGACCTAAATCATTCACTACCTAGTTCTATTCAACATCCTACTTTTCCTTATATTGAGAACTTTGATTTGTTCTTGTTTCTACATATTGTTGAGGTGATTGAGGTGTGTTTGAGAGAATGAAAATCATGATGAATGTTAGTTTAGATTTATGTTCGGTAAGTGTTGCTTAGTAGATAGATTTAATTCATTGCTTAGCTAAAATAAATACTCAACGATTGATTTTACCTAGATATAAGTCATCACACAAGTATCTAGTACTTTAGTGGGTGAAGTGAGAAGGAACTGGATTGATACATTTATTCTTGCATTACACTAGGGATTCAATTGATCTTATTGATTGAATCTTTGGTGTGACCAAGTTTTGGCGCCGTTGCCGAGGACTTAATTGAGTAGGTTGCTAGATATTGGAGAAAGTGTGAAGCTTGTAGTCTAGGTGTTTGCTCTTTTGTTTGTTTGATTGATATCTTTTGTTTGTTTGATTGGTTTAAGTTTTTGTTTGGTGATTGGAGCTTTTGGATTCTGGTAGGTGTTAGTACGATTACAAGATCCAAGGCTTGATTCTTGGAAGAACAAAGGAGAAATCAAAGCTTAGAAGAGGGGGAAGCTAAAATGGAGAATCGAAGAGTAGTTAACATGGAGAGATTGGATAATTTACAAAGGCAAATGGAGCAGATGAGAACAAAAAAGTTAGAGAGGCAATGGCCACGGAGGACACTCTAAAGTTTGTATGAAAAGATGTGGGAAGGTGATTATCATAGACCGAAAAATGGAAGAGAGAACCATATGGTGACAACCGTAAAAGAGTCTAGTGAAGATGATTGGTTGAGAAGAAAATTAAAATTAATGCAAGAGAAACTAGAGTTGTTGAGGAGTTCTAGTAGAAAGAGTGAGGCTTGCAATGAAAGAAAATTCGAGAGTAATGATATGATACTTGAAGAGACTCGAATGCAAATATCGACTGTTGCCAAGTTAATGAGTCCAACAACTCAAGAGTAAGAAGCTTCAAAGGACCCGAATATAATCCCGAAGATTAGTGAATGTGCAAGCAATGTGATGAAATCCGAAGAAAGAATGATTAAAGTTTAAGAGAATAAGGCAATGGAAGATACAAAAGTGAAGAGGTTAGAAGAAGTGAAAGAAGAGGAGATAGTGGAGTTGCAGGAAGAGGAACAAAAGAAGGAGGGCGAAATGTTATCTTAAGGAGATGAGGAGGATCTAGGCACCAATGAGCTGGTGCAACATGTTGATGATGTGAAGAAAGGTGGAAATGAGATGCCTTCACCCAAGAAAATTCAAAAAGTTCCGATTTTTGCACAAATTTTTGGAAAAAGGGAGCTTGGAGAAGATAATGCCGGGAGATCCATGTGAAGAGATGGTGTTTACCCTATCTTCTAAATTTTTAGACAAGGTTGAAAAAGACGCGATACTAGGAGACATGGTGAATGAATCTTGTGATTTGTTTGGAAAAGGAGGTGACATGAAGTGAATGATTAATCCAAATGAGGTACTTGAGGGTATTTTGTAATTTCGATTCGTTTGGATGATGACTCGGAGATTAAATCAAAGAAGGAAGCACCACCATTGCCATTCGAGTTTGTCAAGGCATTCAAATTTCCATGGAAGGATGAGAGGGGTGCAAGAAACATGTCAATGGACAAGCTGCTACCGATTAAGTTCCGAACGAGGGCGAAAGGTATCCTCAACATCCACAAGATCTTTGATAATGGATGAGCATGGTATGGTCATCAAGCTACCGACGTAAACCGAAGCGCTTGTTGGGAGGCAACCTAACCAATTTTCTTTCTTTTGTTTATGTGCTTTTAATTATTTTGATTTTGAATAAATGTTTAGTTTGCTTGGTTATGTTGATTAGGGTATATATGATGTTTCAATGAGGGATGAATGATCTTTTGTGATGTTTTTGCAGATATATTATGTTTGGGAGTTGAGAAATTGAAGTTTGGGGGATACAATTTCACCCTATTGATGAGAATGTGGTTGGAAAGAAGCAGGGGAGATGAAAAATAGAGAGAAATTTTTCCTTGGACAGAAAAATCTCACCCCAAAATACAAAATATCGACTGAACTTGGCCTTGTTCTGCCCTGAGTTCGGTCGATATCGACAGGGATTTCAAAATTGTTGGGGGATAGAGGAAAATATCGACCTAACCCCACTTTGTTCTATCTTAGGTTCGGTCAAAATTGGTCGAAATTTTAAAAAATGATGTGGACGACTTCTGGTTTATTCTTCTCCCTGTCCTACTCTATCTACCTTGCTTTTGCATTATTTAGCTATGATTCCTTCGATCTCAGGATCAAGAACCTATAGTGTTTTACCCTTCGCTCTCGTGTTCATGCACCTATGAGCGGAAGAGAGAGAAAATAAGTCAGCGTCAACAACCACGCAGTTATGTCGCCCGACGTGAATGTTATCAATGTGATGACCAACGATGGCGTACGTCGATCGATGCAGAGAAAGCATTCACATGCACGTGAAAATAAAAATAAAATCTAATCCAGAAAATATCAAAACAAAACAATAACATAATATGATCTGACTATCCCCGGCAACGGCACCAATTTGACCGATTCTAGAACTGCATAAGAATTATGATGGAAATGTTTAATTAAAGCATTGTTATTAGTATATTATGTACAAGGTACATTGGTTAATATACAAGGAATCGTAAATGTTGTATGTGTTGGGATTATATACTGAAAGCATATGTGATTAAGTGTTTTGTACACTGGTCTTCATATATGTTGCCGCAACAATACTCGCTGTCTGATAGAACAAACATACAACGAACCATAATATCCTATTATCTCGCCTATAGGGATGATCATATGGTGTGTAGGAGATCACAGAGGATCATATGAATCGTTTGACCTAGCGAGTTATAAACAGTATCACAGCTGAGACGGTCCCTGGATAGGCTGTCGGTCTAAGCTGCGGCACATCGGTTCATAAGTGGGCTTATCCTAGCTACTTGATGTGTCGGTACATAGTTATGTATTGATGGGATCAACAGTGGGATGTGCCATTCTCATTGACATATGAATGAGCCAGATCCCTAACATACTTCCTATGATCTTAAACCTAACTGAAGGATAAGGGGCACACACAGATTGACCACACTTTGATTTACCATGGTGGCGAGTCTTACATGTACTCTTATACCCGTATTTTGGGTGTTGGCAATTTGTGTGTGGCCTGCTTAGTCTGGACGTTTAGGTAAGCATATCCGTTTCAGGATGGTGACATTCCCTGAGGAGCTCACAAGGTTCATTATGCTAAACCCTGCAGGTTAAATTATTTAATTCATGCATAAGTGAAAAGGAGTGAGTGGCATTACTCAGGAAATAAGAGATTAATTAATTGTGGCTGATTGTCATAAGCCAAATTAATTAATGAATGTCTATAACCTTAAATATGTGGATCATGTTAGTTTGGTGCAACCCGTTCCTAATAACGTGGTAATAAAGGGGCGAGTCAGCATTGTTACCGTGGTGAAGGTTAAAACAATGTTTTATTAATTAATTATGTTCTGGGTTGAACAAGGAAGGATTAATTAATAAAGAGGGCCCACTTTATTATTTGCATCTGATCCCTGGTCTGGCCCATGAACTGCTCAAGCCCAATAGGGTTAGGGTTTCTCAAAACCCTAACACTATATAAAGGCCTTCTCTCTATCAGATCATTAGTTGTTGTGAAACAATTAAGATTTTCAGTATATTGAAACAGAGGGAGAGAACGGCGGCGGCTATCTGTGGGAGGAATGGATCGATTCCTCCAGATCTCGGATTCAACTTGGTAGATAATCCTCACCAGATTTCCAAGGAGCAAGGGAACAGATCAGAAGATCAGATCTGTAGGAACAACTGTTCATCGCCGGCGTTCAGATTCAGATCAAGATCTATTTCATCGTTATTGGCTCCGATCTAGATCTGTAGATCAAACGGTGAAATCAGGTATTCTCTAGATCCATCCTATGCAATTAATTTTGTAGGAGCATGCATAGGATCGCATGGTTTATTTAATTGAAATTTATTCCTGGTATCCTAAGAACGATCCTTGGCAAGAAATTCATAATGGCAACTCGTGTTGTCCATCGTAGACTCAAACCCTACAGTATGTTCATCTCCTGTCTGAATTAACAAACATGTGTCGCAAATGCAAGTATCCTCTTATCTCGTTGATAGGGGGATCATATAGTGTGTAGCATATTACGGAAGATCGTATGGATTGGTTAACCTAGCTAAATATAAACAGCATCACAGCTGAGACAATCTCAAGATAGAATGTCGGGCATAAGCTGCAGCATACATGGTAATAAGTAGCTTATCATGGTTGCTTGGTATGTCTTGTTCGTGTGGTACGCACTGATGGGACCTAAGTAACATCGATTCTTTTATCTGACATTAAAAGAATCTTGATCTTGAAGCTCTATGTAATTTTATGCCTAAATGAAGCTACAGAATTATACACAAATTTGTGTATCACTTTGAGATATTGTGAAAAGTTCTAGTCGAGCTTGTATATTTGTATCTTGGGTGGTAGCAATCTTGTATGACTGTCTGTTACTGGAACTAGGTAACCACAACATTTTTACGATGGTGACATTTCCCAAACAGCTTAAAAGGTTCATTATGCTAATTCATGCAAGCTGATTAAGTTCAAGCATAAGTGAAAATGGTTGAGTGGATTGATCCGTCGGCGATGGTGGGGACTTGGGACGGAGGTGACATAGACATGGGCGGCCGCTAGTGAGCGACGGCGCAACTGTGGGTGCTGCAGACCATAGGGTTTGTGTGCATCCTGTGCGGGGTTGAACCGCGCCTCCTATGTATTTTCCAGCGAGCCACAAAAGAACTAGGCGGTGGTCGGCGATGGCAGACATCGGGCGGACCGGGGCTATTGTCGGCGAAAAAGGGTGACCACCGGAGGAGTTGGAATGTTGGCTGCAACTCATCCAATGCTTTGTGCGATTGCAGCGTGTTTCTGCTGGGTCCTACGATGGCGGCAAGCAGTTGTCGGTTGTGGGTCGTAGGTGGTGGCCCGTCGGGTACACACGAGCTTCGGGCTTGCAGATCTCAGTCTAAGTGGTGGGAGCCCAGTCCAAGATCTGTAAAATAAATCCAACGTGTAATAGAGAGGATTGATTCCTTAGTGGCATGAATCAATATTAATTAATTAATTATATTGTGGGTTAAATATGAGAATTAATTAATTGATAGGCCTTATTTTCTATTTGCATTCTGGTCCTTGGTCTGGCCCATTAAAACTCAAGCCCATCTGAGACCAGTTTTCTCCTATAATCATCCCTCAGACGCTCAGGTCACAACACACCTCAAGATCATAAGTTACTAAGCAATAGACCAGTAATTGGGAGTAGATCATAGGTGACTGATTTGAGAAAGAAGGAGGAAACTCCGCTTCTGAACAGGCAAAGGAATCCGGAGGGAATCTTCACCTGATTTCCAGATCCGAGCTTGGATACAGATTTGAAGATCTTATCTGGAGGATCAATATCTTCTTTCTCTCTTAGTTTTCAAAATTATTGTTATAATTTCAATAGATTTAATTTCTAGATCTTGTAGGATTAAATCTTGTTGCGCAAGGAAGAGGATTGAGGATCATATCCCTGCGCACCTGGTTCAACAGTTTCTACAATCAAGGTATTCCGCATAAACCATCTTCTACATTTTAATAGGAGCATGCTAAGATTATTCATAGACATATAAATTTATTTTGATATTCAATCTTTACATGATTCATGGATTGGCAATTCAATTTGGCAGCAATCCAATCAAATTATAGCACAGGGCAAATAAATTTATAGTTATCCCGAAGGTTGTCGAACCCACAAGGATAGTGCAACAAACATATTTTACGTATTGAATATAGTTTAAGAATTATTTGTTTGGGCAAATTCAATTTTAAGAGTTTTGGGTTTTGAAAAAAATAAATTTATAAAAGAAATTCAAATAAATGAAAGCACAGATCATAAGGAATCTACCAAACTGATCAATATGCATGAAACAAATCATTCATATCAAGAAAAGATATATGGTGGAAAAACCAGTTAAAGTAGAATTAATTCCTTGGTCGGGCAATGAAAACAAAACTAGATTACTAATTAGTTATTATCTCCTTTTGGTCTAAAAATACCAAATAGTCAATCTCAATAAATATTCAATTTAGTCGTACAATTCAATTCTTCTTGGTCGGCCATAAATTAAATTGTATTAAATTCTATCTTCCTATTATTAATTTTCACCTCTCGGTCCATCACTTAACAAAGAAAAACTATTCTAATTTTCATCTCATGTTCATACAATTGAAAATAGATTTGCAATTAAATTAGAGAATTTAAACTAATTTAGGGGGTGAACAATTTGAATCAAAACATGAATTACAGATGGAGAACCATAGAATCTGACAAAGTTCTAGCCTAAAATTCTGCAATTAAACATTGAAAAAAAAATTAAAGTTTGCATTAAATTAAACTTATAGAATTAAAATACATGAAATAAGGTTCTTTTATCCAGCTCTTGAATAAGAAAACAAAAATATAAAACTGAATTAAAGAGGTTGGAATAGATATTGAAAATTGAACTAATCAGAGTTTATATAGAAGTAGGGTTAGTCATTGTAGTCTTGAACTTTAGGATTAAGTTGGAAAGGTAATTTAGATCATAAATCTCGCCCACATCTTTGAATAGAACAATTTCCTTCTTGAGATAATTTCGCGGCCACCGACACAAGGGTTGCGTTATTCAACACGAATTCTTCCATGTTAATCCATCCTTGAGATCGAACTCCTGAACCGATCATCCCCGTGTCTACCGACATGAACTCCGTATTGGTCGATGCGGTCTTCTTTCTTGATTTGGTCGATTTTCTTCCACTTTGGTCAAAATCGACACTCTTTTGTGGCGGATTTCTTCATCTATTCATCAAATTTGCCCGTATTGAAATTATTTTCCTACAGAACGCAGCACCACTAGCATAATACCCTTTAGAATACACTCATGCTCAATTTATTAATGAAAACCAACTAAAATGTTGAAAAGAAATATGAAAATAATGTTATAAGTAAGTAGATTTATGAGCTTATCAATGTACGAGATCATGAATGATTAAAATGTCAGCAAGATGATATAATGCTTATGGTCTAATGCATAAATTGTGTAAGAGACTTATGTGTCTACATGTCGTTCATGGTAAGTGAAATAAGCTTGTAAAACATGGTAGTAACTAAAAATTATTAATTATGTGCCGGTGAGTTGAGTAAGGAACCATAAACTAGTAGAACCAAGTAGCTATTCACACACCATTCTAAGGTGGGTACCACTTTATGTATGAAAAACATATTTTGCTAAATGGTTTTCAAATGAAAAATTGATGTTTTTAATAATGTTTAAATGTAAAAATGTTTCATACCATTGCAATTATTGATGATGACAGTGAATGATAACGGAGGATAATAGGGAGAAGGGGACTAGTTCACCCGAGTGATGGATTGTGAATGTTAATGGAAGATAAAGTTGGGGGAGGGATAACACCCTTTTGTTTGATAGTGAATATTGAAGGAGAATAAGGTGAAGGGGATTAATTGATGAAATTATATGCTGAAAGCATTATGATTGGTATATTATGTGCAAGGTTTATTCGTTAAGAAACATGTTTTGCAAACGCGCAAACGCGCTTATCCTTTTATCTCTTTGATATGGAGATCATACGGGGTGTAGTAGATTACGGAAGATTGTATGGATCGTCTAACCTAGTGAGATACAAATAGTTATCATAGCTGAGACAGTCCCAGGATAGATTGTCGTTATAGGCTGCATCATATGCGGTAATAAGCAGCTTATCTTTGTTGATTGGTATCCTGGTGCATGGGGTATGCATTGATAGGACCTAAGTTAAGACAGATTCCTTTATCTGACTTTAAAGGAATCTTGATCTTGGTGGCTTGATGAGATCCTAAGCCTAGATGAAGGTACATAAGTATATACAGAATGTGTGTCACTTTGAGATACATTGAGAGGCTCTAGTCAAGCTTGAATATCTGTTTCTTGGCTGATAGCAATTTGCGTATGACTATCTGGTACTAGAACTAGGTAACCACATCCAGTTTAGGATGGTGACATTTCCTGAGCAGCTCAAAAGTTTCATTATGCTAAAATCCTGCAGACAAATTAAGTTCGAGCAAAAGTGAAAAGGGTTAAGTTAATTGACTCAGGAATATTAGATGTTAATTAATTTAATAGCTTGTCAGAGCTTAAATTAATTAATGAATGTCTGTAACCTTGAATGTGGGGATATACCGAGCTTATGCAACCCGTTCCTCAAAACTTAGTAGCAAATAGGTAGAACAATATTGATTCTCTGGTGGCATGAATAAATATTAATTAATAAATTATATTATGGGTTGAATATGGGAATTAATTAATTGATAGGCCTTATTTGTTATTTTCATACTGGTCCCTGGTCTGGCTCATGAAACCTCAAGCCCATCTAAGATCAGATTTTTCCTATAAATAGGCCTCAGGTTCTAAGATCACAGCACACAACAAGATCTTAAGTTGCTAAGCAGTAAACCAGGATTTGGGGACTGTGATTGGCGATTGGAGATCTGAGACCAAGGAGGAAATTCTACTTCTCGATAGGTGCAGAATCCGATGGGAATCTTCACTATATATTCAGATTGGAGTTGGGATATAGATCAGAAGATCAGATCTGGAGGATCTTTTTCTTCTTGTCTCTCCTCAATTTCAAAATTAATCTTTATTGTTTTAAAATATTTAATTTCTTTATCATGTAGGATTAAATCTTGTTGCGCAACAAAGAGGATCAAGGAACAAATCTCTGAGCATCGCGTTCTTCAGTTTCTACAATCCAGGTATTCCGCATAAAACTTCTTATGCATATTCAATAGGAGCATTGTAGGATTAATCATAGGCATAGTAATTTATTTTGGTAGCCAATTATTGACTTGGGCTTATATTCATTAAGTGATTAAATTCACGTCAACGGAACCCCTTCAATTGAACCTTGTAAAGGACCTTGTTTGCAAGAAGATGACTTAGGGCAGTTCGGTAATTCTGCATTTCATGAACAAATTGAAGATCATGAGAAAGTACAGGATGAGAGGTGGACAATTTAATGCTCGGGCAGAGATTAACATTATCTTGAACTCTCTTTCTGAGTCTTTTGATGATTTCATCAAGTTTCTTATTGGCAGGCGTGAGTTTTCTCTTAATGAGTTACTCAGGGAACTGATGTGAGAACAGTCTGAGATCATGATATTTTAACTAGCTCCAACTTTGTCAGCTTTCTACAAGGCAGTTGCTGAGGCTAAGAACATGCTTAGAAAGTTAGACAATGATGAAATGGCACAAGTCATCACCAGGCCATGCAAGCGCAAGCGAAGTGGAAGAGTAAATTGTCTAGTGCCCAGCACAGAAGGACTAGGTACGTCATGTGCATTTATAATGAAAACATGTTTTGCATCGGTTTCTACCTATTCGTGGGTAGTGGATACTGGAGCTACTAATCATGTTAGTCATACTTTGCAAGGGTCCATGCCCACAAGGCAACTGAAGCATGACGAGGTTACCATGTCAATGGTAAGCAGAGAGTGAGTCTGAGCAATATTCATTGGAGATTTTACTTTTTGATTTGAAAACAATGTTTTGATTTTGAGATATATTTTATATGTGCCAGTGTTTTAGCAAAACTTAATATCAGTTTCCAAGTTATTTAATGATGGATTTTTAGTTATTTTTTATAGTGGTGTTTCTATCATTGGTAATAATGGTGTGATCTGTCATGGCAAACATATTCACTCTCTCTATATCATTAATTATATGGATAAATCTTCTATGAATGTTGTAACAAACTCATCCAATAATAATAATCATTTAAAGAGAAATTTTTCTTCCAACGAGTATCAAACATATCTCTGGCACTTGAGTCTAGGTCACATCAGTCTAAAGAGGATCACACGAATGACGAATGATGGTCTCTTGGATTCATTCCAAGTGGTACCTCATAAAGTCTGTGAATCCTGTATTGAAGAAAAGATGACGACCATTCCTTTTAAGGTAAGTGAGTCTCGTGCAAAGGATGTGTTAGAACTGATCCACTTTGACTTATGTGGACCATTGTCCACGCAAGCTCGTGGAGGTTATGAGTACTTCATCACATTTATTGACGATCACTAATGGTTTGGATATGTCTATTTGCATCGCTACAAATCTTAATGTTTTGAGAGATTCAAAGAGTTCTAGACAAAAGTAGAAAATAAGCTAGGTAAGACGATCAAAACACTATAATCGGATCGTGGTGGGGAATGTAGGGTTTTCCGGTGAACCGAATCACCAAAACCAAAATGAACCGGATCGATTTATGGATTTTATGCATAATTAAATACAAGACAAACCCTAGCATGCTACTATGAATTTAATTACCAGAATTGTGGATTGAGGAATTACCGTTATTCCGTCGAGTCTGAACCAATCTTTTGCGTATGAATTTCCAACTTGAATTCAACCACGCAATCCGATTTTATCTGCGGAGTCAAAAACTAGAAATCTAAATTCTTAAATAAAATTAAAAAAACAAAGAAGAAGAAAGGAAAATCTCGTTCTCCAGATAAGATCTTCAGGGCTGTGTCCCAATGCTGTTCAAATCTACTATTGGTGAGGACTCCGTAGATCTGTGTTGTAGGCCGGAGCAGAAAAATCCTTCTTCTCCCCTCTACAGGCGCCGCCCACTCTCTCTCGGCCTCTAGGGTTTCACTGATTTGAATGTGTTCAATAGTGGCTAGGGTTTCCAGAGAGAATGGTCTATTTATAGAGCCAGGGTTTTATCCCTATTGGGCTACTAGGCCCTTTTTCAGCATATTAAATTGGGCTAGTCCTGGGAACTAATGCAAATAATAAAGTGGGCCTATAATTTATTAATTCCCATGTCCACAACCCAGGAAATAATTAATTAATTAATATTAATTCTTTTTCACCACAGAATTAATACTGACCTACCCCTTTATTACCACGTTATGAGAACGAGCTGCATTAATTGATAATCCCCATATTTAAGGTTACCAGACATTCATTAATTAATCGGAGCCTCTGACAAGCTCTAACTACAATTAATTAATATCTTATTATTCATGAGTAGTACCAGTCAATCTTTATCACTCGTGCCTGAACTTAATCATCCTGCAGGACTTTGACACGATGAAGGTTATTGAGCTCCTTAGGGAATGTCCCCATCCTATTACTCAGATATGGTTACCTTAACCCAGTCTCAGGCAGTACTACATGAACTGCTGTTACCCAAGATGCGGATATACGAGCACGTTACTTAGGCTCTCCACCATGGCAAGTCAAAGTAACAGTCAATCCGTGCAAACCCCTGAACCTTCGTTGATGTCAGACAGACTACTTATATTCGCTGATGTCAGACAGACAAATACATCTCATTGCGGTCCATCAATACACCACCTCTGCGTACCAGTATGTCAAGTAACCAAGACAGAATACTTATTTTGACAATGCCGCAGCCATCCGGACAGAGGTATCCTCATATGTTGTCTCGGCTGTGATCAGGTTTATGTCTCACTGGGTCAAGTGATCATACTTTCTTCTGTGATCTACAACACGCCATATGATCGTCCCTATCGGTGAGACAAGAGGATACCATTGTTCATACATGTAAGATTGTTAACAGATAGGAGAAATAAACCGCTGTATAATCATTATAATAAATGCTTTCAGTATACAAAACACATCAATCTCCCACTTATACTCAAAGCATAAATAAGCTATTATAGAGTATACAGTCCGTCTATCTAGTCTGCTGTCTCTTTAACCACTACCAGTGGTCGGCATCCACCTCAAACCTAGCTCACGAATATGTCTTTCGTAAACTTTCTGCGGCAAGCTCTTTGTAAATGGATTAGCAAGATTGTCAGTAGTGTCAATCTTCTTAATTTGCACATCGCCCCTCAATAAGATTTTTTGTATGATATGGTACTTTCTATCTATGTGTTTGCTTGCCCTGTGAGACCGCGGTTCCTTTGAGTTTGCCACTGCACCAGAGTTATCACAATAAATTTTGATGCTCCTCGGCAAAATCGGGATCGCACCCAACTCTAAAAGGTAGTTCCAGAACCATACCCCCTCTTTCGAGGCATCGGTGGCGGCGACATATTCCGCCTCCATGGTGGAGTCAGCAATGCATTTCTGCTTTGACCTCCTCCAAGATATAGCTCCACCTCCCATGGTAAACACATATCCTGAGGTCGATTTCTTCTCATCCTGGTCTCCTTGGAAATCCGAGTCTGTATAACCCAAAGGGCACAAATCCTCACTTTGATAAACTAGATAGTAATTCCTAGTTCTTTTCAAATACTTGAGGATGTGCTTTACAGCAGTCCAGTGCGCCTGTCCAGGGTTAGACTGATATCTTTCTACCATACCAATGACATAACAGATATCTGGCCTGGTACACAGCATCGCATACATGAGGCTACCCACTGCCGAAGCATATGGTACAAGACTCATCTCATCTTTCTCCCTCTGTGTCTGAGGACACTGCCCACTAGAAAGATGAAAGGTAGCAAGCCTTTCTTGGTGAATTGCATGCTGAACCGAGCTATCACAGTATCCACATAGGATGTTTGGGATAAGCTCAACATTCTTCTCTTACGATCTCGTAAGACCTTAATCCCAAGAATGTAGCCAGCTTCTCCCAGATCCTTCATTTGGAACTGTTCGGATAACCAAGCTTTGATTTCGGACATCACTCCCTCGTTGTTTCCAAATAGGAGTATGTCATCAACGTAAAGTGCAAGGAAGACCACGCTCCCACTGACACAGAGTCGGTAAACACAACTTTCGTTTTCCAACTGTGCAAATCCATAGGATTTAATCACATCGTTGAAACGTAAGTTCCACGACCTTGAAGCTTGCTTAAGCCCATACAAGGACTTCCTAAGCTTCCAGACAAGATGTTCTTCGCCCTTGCTTATGTAACCCTCGAGTTGCTGCATATAGATGTCCCTACCTTCTTCAAGGTAACCGTTTAGAGAAGTGGTTTTGACATCCATCTGCCAGATCTCGAGGTCCATATGCACAGCTATGGCAAGGAGTATCCGGATGGATTTGAGCATGGCTACGGGTGAAAAGGTTTCGTCATAGTCAATGCCCTCTTTCTGACTATAACCCTTTGCCACCAGCCTGGCTTTAAAAGTTGTGATTTTTCCATCTGCCCCTTTCTTTCTCTTGTATACCCATTTGCACCCTATGGCCCTAAAGCCATCCGACAAATCAGTTTTCTGGTATACATCCATAGCAGTTATGGATTCAATTTTATAATCTATGGCGACACGCCATTTGGCAACATCCTTGTCCTGCATTGCCTCTTCGTAAGTCAGTAGGTCAGAGTCCTCATGTCCGTCTTCCGGGCTCAAGCCCGAAGATTCACCCACGAACATGTACATTTCTGGCTGGAAAATAACTCTCCCACTACGACGAGGCATCGGTGCCGTGTCAGTAGTAGGTGCAGTAACTTGTGGTCCTGCACCTTGCACTGAAGAACGTGTTTGTGGTGTTGTACCTCTCACAGGTGCACCCACATTTACACGTTCCCCTTCCCTTGGAATTTCATTCTCGTTCTCAATTTCTTGAAGAATGATATCACTCCTTGACTTGTGATTACTCACATACTCGTCCTCCAAGAATCTAGCGTTGGTGCTAACAATGACTCTTTGACTCTCAGGACAGTAAAACTAACCACCTTTCGTTTGCCTGGGATACCCTATGAACAACATTACTTTTGACCTGCTTTTTAACTTATCAGGTTCCTTCGATAATACGTGTGTCGGATAGCCCCATACTCTAAACTTGCACAAACTTGGTTTGCGACCAAGGAAGAGCTCAGAAGGCGTCTTGGGAACTGATTTAGAAGGCACCACATTAAGCACGTATGCTGTTGTCTCCAATGCATAGCCCCAGAACGAAATTGGTAAGTTTGCATAACTCATCATTGATCTTACCATCTCTAGAAGAGTCCTATTTCTTCTTTCAGCTACACCATTTTGTTGGGGAGTACCCGGTGCAATCCACTGGGATGTAATCCCATTTTCTGACAAATATTGCAGGAACTCGTTATCGAGGTATTCGCCACCGCGGTCAGATCGCGGCGACTTGATAGTTTTCCCGACCTTTTTTTCTACCTCAGCCTTGAACTCTTTGAATTTCTCAAAGCATTCAGACTTGTAGCGAAGCAGGTAAACGTATCCGTACCTTGAGTAATCGTCAATAAAAGTGACGAAGTACTCGTACCCTCCACGAGCCTGCGTGGACATCGGTCCACATAATTCAGAATGGATCAATTCCAACACTTTCTCTGCTCGAGACTGACTAGCCTTGAAAGGCCTAGTTGAAATCTTGCCCTTGATGCAGGATTCGCAGACTTGATAAGGTACAGCCCGGACTAAGTCCAATGTACCGTCATCTGCAAGTCTCTGAATCCGCTTCAAGCTGATGTGACCCAGTCTCAAGTGCCAGAGATATGTAAGATCCTCATCGGAAAAAGTAAGTTTTCTCTTTCTAGGATTATGAATTACGGATGAATTACATGCAATATAAAGGACATGTTTTGATCGAAATAACATAGAGATTGTAAATCAACATTCCATAACGGATAATATTGTTAATACCAATGATAAAATCATAAATAACAAATATCCATAAAAGTTGATAAAATTTGTCCTGCTGATAAACCACGACTCACAAATAAACTCTCAAATGTACTTAATTCATCAAAACATAAAGAAAAGAAAACTCTATGAAGATCCATCCTAAGACGTTGCCTTCATCCAGTTTGGTATCTTCTTGCCATCACTCACCAGCCTTGTCGGCACGGTCCCCTGCAAAGTACGACAACATGATCAACAAGTCAGTGCTTACAGCTCTAGGAGAGCAACAACGGACTCTAATCATGCTTACAGTTATACATGCAAAATGGCATACCTTGTCTAGCTTTGTTGGCTTGACAATCTTTCCTCCAGTGTCCTTTCTTACCACACCTGCAGCACCTGTCCCTTTCAGTCACCACTTTAGGCTTTTTCCCAGCCCCACCATCCTTCCCAGGTGTCTTCTTGGCCCATTTCTTAATCCCTTTCTTCCGCTTCATACTTTTCGATACAGCAGAGAGATTACCAGAAGTGGCCAAGGCAACCTTCTGAGGATTCATGACCGATTCCGCTGCCATCAAGTCATTGAGTAACTCGTTAAGAGTATACTCTTTCTTTTTCATGACAACTTTCAGCCTAAAACTCTCAAAGGACTTGGGTAGAGAGTTCAGTATGATATCGACCTTAGCCTCAGCTTTGATACCTCCATCATGCACAGTTAGCTCATCCATGAGGTGAGTCATGGTAACTACGTGCTCTCTCACTGAGGTGCCATCAGTCATTTTCTTACTCACGATTTCCCTCATGAGATTGAACCTGACGGCTCTATCAGTTTCCCCATAGGTCGCCTCCAGACTCGTCATGATGCCATAGGCGTCCCTATGGTGTTGATGCTGCTGCTGTAAGACTTTCGACATAGTGGTCATCATTTATCACTTGACTACATTGTTCGATTTCTCCCACTTGTTATAAAATTCTATATCCATTTGACTGGATTCAGCAGTTGGCACTTCGGGACGAAGTACTTGCAGAATGAACATATGTTCTTCTGCAATCAGGAGGTACTCAAGATTGCACTTCAATTCCAAGAAGTTCGGACTAGTTAGAGTGTTTTGTGCGAGAATATTAATGACATTAGACATAGACATATCTGAAACAATAAAGAATCTTAAATAAGAACATACATGTAGAACTTCGAAAACAAATGTATTGAAAACCTTTTAATAAATCAAATACAAATGTTTTCCACTAATTGCCCAAGATTTCCCACCGCAAGCTACACTCGTACACGTTTACAATGTCACCTTCAACCAGAACTGCGGGTTTTAAGCCCCAATCCTTTTAATTTCACTACCATGTCAGGAACCTTTTGACACTAGAAATTAATAATTAGTGAAAACCTTAGACCAAGCCATATCTCAAGAGCAGGGATGCAATTCTTGCATTATATTCTAAGATGCTTCTAAGCAATTAACCACAAATTTAATACAAGCCCAAAAATTCCCAAAATATAATCCAATAAGAAATTAATCACGTAAGCATGCTTGGAAAGTTGTAAATAATAAAAGCGATAAATCATGTTTTTCCTATTATCTACACAAGCTTAATTGAGCACATAAATAAATCACATATCATACGAGGACAATTCAGACAAACAAAAATTCCTCGTGGCCCCACAAAAATAGAAAAATAAATTCTATCTATTACAATTTGAATTTGAATCTAATTTGGATAATTCCAAATCTTTTCAAATCTTTCCAAATCTTCAAGGGCCTCCAAATCTTGATTCACCAAATCTTTTGGGATTTAGGCCTTTGTGATCTAATGATTTGCTCTAACCCTAATTCAAACCCTAGGGTTTACACAGAATTGCACAAACCACCAAAACACGAGTCACCGCCGCAAGGACAGCAGCAGCCGACGACAGCCACCGCCGCCGCCGTTGATATGTGTGTAAAATGACCTATTTTTCGATGTGTGAGCGTGCATGTTTGTGGCCATTTTACCCTCATATCATATGTTTTTGTCGTTATTTTGTCTTGTTTTTGTGTTTTCGTGTTTAAAATGATGTAGGATACATTTTGAGCATAATATAGCGTAATTTGGAGAGTTTTGGAGGAAAATCGTCCAAGTATGAAGTCCGAGGAGGCTATGTTCGCCCAAGCGGTGTGCAGGCTCGGCCGAGCTGCCCGACAGAGAGCTCGCTCGGCCGATCAGCGTGCAGGCTCGGCCGAGCCAGGTCGGGTTTCCCATTTCCCCGCAGATCTTCTGGAGGCTCGGGCGAGCCAACTTCAGCTCGGGCAATCCGAGGCCCTGCTAGCTCGTCTATAAAAGGGGGAAAATTAATTAAATGAAAAACTTTTGCCCAATTTGAGAATAGCCGTCACGAACTTCCATCTAGATTCATCTCTACACTTCCTTCCCCACCTGAATCAAGGAGAACCAAGGAACATTCCATCATCTTGGTGGAATTTGATGAAGGAGAATAGGTGGATTGGATTCAACGAAGGCAATCGTAGAAGATCAATTTGAACTTGATGCTTTGTAATGTCAATTCTTATTTCTCAACTTGTATTGCTTCTAATTCAAGGTATGATGAATTAAATTCCCAAGTGAGTGTTGTAATATGGATATTGTGATGGATTGAATCTACTATTCTTGTTTACTTTCCTATGAAGGCTTGATTTGCACATGAGCTTGTTCAGACCTATTAGATGTAGGTAATAGCCAATCTATAGATAGTTGATGTGAACGTTGCATCCAATACGCGGACGGAATCGTCGTGAAAAGTGCATAATCATATACTTTTAGTTCCAATCAATGTGCGGGGCTAGGATTGTAGGGTAATAATCGACGGTCGGTTGGGAGTGGCCTCGGAGTTAATAATGTAGCTGTTTTAAACTTTGAGAGTCATCTACCGCTAGTTATCCGTAGCAAGTGACTAGCGAATATAAGAGTCGGTTGCTCAACTTCATAGGAATTAAAATCCGTTTACAACATAGCTTGATTTAATTTGGATCAATTGAAGTTTACAAACACTCACTTACTTCTAAGATTGTCGGACTTGTAACTCTAATCTACCCAAACATTTGATAAAAGTAAGTGATTGGTAAAGTTTGCAAATTGTTGAATGCGTGATTGTGTGCATTTGTAGTTTATTTTGCAATTAATAGCTTGATAGATAAAGAAAATCAACGACAATTGTATTGCCTAGCTATTATTACACCTTCATACGAGTAAATAGTTTCCATGAGAGCGAATTGAAAAAGAACTCGGATTGATAATTTAACGTGGAATTGTGTGTCACTTCACACGACTGTCACATTTTCGAGGCAGGCTCGGCCGAGCCAGGTCAGGTTTCCCATTTCCCCGCGGATCTTCTGGAGGCTCGGGCGACCCGTGGCCCTGCTAGCTCGTCAATAAAAGGGGGAAAATCAATTAAATGAAATACATTTGCCCAATTTGAGAATAACCATCATGAACTTCCATCTAGATTCATCTCTACACTTCCTTCCCCACTTGAATCAAGGAGAACCAAGGAACATTCCATCATCTTGGTGGAATTTGAAGAAGGAGAATAGATGGATTGGATTCAACGAAGGCAATCGTAGAAAATCAATTTGACCTTGAAGCTTTGTAATGTCAATTCTCATTTCTCAACTTGTATTGCATCTAATTCAAGGTATGATGAACTAAATTCCTATGTGAGTGTTGTAATATGGATATTGTGATGGATTGAATCTACTATGCTTGTTTACTTTCCTATTAAGGCTTGATTTTCACTTGAGCTTGTTCATACCTATTAGATGTAGGTAATAGCCAATCTATAGGTAGTTGATGTGAACGTTTCAGCCAATACGCGGACGGAATCATCGTGAAAAGTGCATAATCATATAGTTTTAGTTCCAATCCATGTACGGGGCTAGGATTATAGGGTAATAATCGACGGTCGGTTGGGAGTGGCCTCGGAGTTAATAACATTGTTGTTTGCAACTTTGAGAGTCATCTACCGCTAGTTATCCGTAACAAGTGACTAGCGAATATAAGAGTCGGTTGCTCAACTTCATAGGAATTAAAATCCGTTTACAACATAGCTTGATTTAATTTGGATCAATTGAAGTTTACAAACACTCACTTCCTTCTAAGATTGTCGGACATATTACTCTAATCTACCCAAACATTTGATAAAAGTAAGTGATTGGTAAAGTTTGCAAATTGTTGAATACTTGATTGTGTGCATTTGTAGTTTAGTTTGCAATTAATAGCTTGATAGATAAAGAAAATCAACGACAACTGTATTGCCTAGCTATTAATACACCTTCATACGAGTAAATATTTTCCACGCGAGCGAATTGAAAAAGAACTCGGATTGATAATTTAACGTGGAATTGTGTGTCACTTCACACGACTGTCACGTTTTTGGCGCCATTGCCGGGGAATCTTTTAGTAGTTCTAGTGTAATTATTTAAAGTTGAAGTATGGTATGCTAGGTGTTTGAGGAAATGCTTGTGTGAATATTTTTACTAACATTGTTTTGTTTGTTATTTGTGTTTGTTTGTTTTTTTGGATTGTTTACTTGTAATTGGTTTTGTGGATTTTTCCTAGAAAGTTAATAATCACTCGATCAAAGGCTAGAGAGCTTGAGGCAAGGAAACTTCAAGAAAGAAGAGCACATATTCAAATTGATTTTGAGATGGCTAACCATGGAGAAGACACGGTTAGGATAGAAGAGTTGGAAAGGCAACTCGAGTTGATGAAAGCTATGATCAATGAGAGGAATGGTCCGAGGAGACCATTACAAAATCTTTTTCGACCTCAAGGTGAACCGTTAACGGGAGATTTTCGGTTAGGAGTAAATGCCACGCAATTTGAGATAAAGCCACAGTTGGTTGATATGTGTGTAATTTGTGCTATTTTATTGTGTTTAATTGCATAATTGGATGTGAATTGGGTGCACAAATCACACACATATCTCTTCTTTTTGTCGATTTTACCTTCACTTGGTGTTTGGGAACCCGAACAATGCTATGAATCCACCTCCTGGATTCGAGCATAAAGGAGAAGGATCGAATCAAATGGGTGGAGGTGATAACTCGAGAAGGCAATATGTGCAGCAGGATAGAAGATCTCAGAGTTCGAAAGATGAAGAGATCGAGAAGAGATTTGACAAATATGACAGTATGTTGATGGAGATGCAGAACCAGATCTCAACTATTGCGAAGCATGTGAGTGGGAAACATCAACAGGGGCAATTTCCCAGTGATACTGAAGCAAATCCGAAAAAGAATGTTAGTGCTATAACCACTAGAAGTGGTAAGTCTTATGAGAAACCTCGTGATCCCACGTTGAGTAAAGAGAAGAAGGAGCACAAGGACAAGGTTTCAGAAGAGGAGGAGATTGAGGTGGAAGTGACTCCCCAACTAGTCAAAACACAAAAGGGGAGCACATCCGAGGAAATTTCAAAAGGGGGCAATTTACCCTTTCCTTAGAGATTTGCAAAGCAGAGATTGAGCAAACAATTTGCAAGATTTTTGGATCATTTAAGCAAGGTTCACATCAACTTGCCGTTGCTGGAAGTGCTACAGGATATTACAGGGTACACTAAATTCTTGAATGAAATGGTGACACAAAAGAGGAAGTTTGGGGATTTTGAAACTGTAAACTTATTTGAAGAATGCAGTGCGGTGATACAGCAGAAGATGCCTTTCAAAAGGCAATATCCCGGGAGTTTCACGATTTCATGTGTCATTGGTGGACTGGAATTTGGCCATGCTCTATGTGATTCGGGTGCGAGCATCAATTTGATGCCACTTTCCATTTTCAAAAGGCTACAAATTGGGGAGATCAAACCAACAACCATCACTCTCCAAATGGCGGATCGTTCCATTTCATACCCGAAATGTATTGTGGAGGATGTTTTAGTAAGAGTTAATGATTTTATCTTCCCCGCAGATTTTGTTGTACTTGACATGGAGGAAGATAAGATTGTGCCTTTGATCTTGGGGAGACCGTTCTTGGCCACTGGAGGAGCACTGATTGATGTAAGGAAGGGGGAGCTGACACTCCGCTTTAATGATCAGAAAGTCTCATTTTCCATTTCCGATGCGATGAAGAAGCATGACGGAAGGTATGAAGATTGTAATAACATAGAGGTAATATCTACTCCTTTGTTATTTGGTGATGTAAAGAAAGATGCATTAGAGGAAGTAATTCATGATTCTTTGAATTCTAATACATGTTTTAATGAGCTTTATTAGGTTTGTGATGAGTTGTTAGAAATGGTGAATGCTTTGGACAATACAACGGAGGTCAAATCCAAGCAGGATGTCAAGTTTTTGGAGTTGAGGACGAAAGAGGAGGAACACGAAGCAAAGTTGAAGAGGGAAAAGAACAAGAATGAGGCTCCGGTGGTGGAGCTGAAGAAGTTCCCGGACCACCTCCGTTATGTGTTCCTTGGAGAGAATGATACATATCCAGTAATTGTTGCTTCGGCGTTATTTGTTGTAGAGGTTGAAAAGCTCTCAAGGGTTTTGAAAATGCACCGGCCAGCTATAGGATGGCAGGTTTCCGACATCAAGGGAATCAGCCCGTCAATAGTCATGCATAAGATCATCCTTGAAGAAGGGACCAAACCGAAGAGACAACCACAAAGGCGATTGAACCCAAAGATGCAGGAAGTGGTGAAAAAGGAGGTTTTGAAGTTGCTGGATAACAACATCATCTATGCCCCTAGCGATAGTGAGTGGGTCAGTCCGACTCACATGGTTCCTAAGAAAGGGGGGTTTGAGAAGGTTATCAAGCCAGGAGGCGAGGAGGTGATCGAGAGACCGACTACCGGATGGCGTTTCTGCATTGATTACAGGGCTTTAAACACTGCAACTCTTAAAGATCATTTTTCGTTACCTTTTATTGATCAAATGCTTGATCGTCTTGCAGGTAAATCTCACTACTGTTTTTTGGATGGATACTCCGGCTACAATCAGATTGTGGTGGCACCTGAGGACCAGCAAAAGACATCCTTCACTTGTCCTTATGGGATTTTTGCCTACCGGAGGATGCCTTTCGGTTTGTGCAATGCACCGACGACATTTCAAAGGTGTATGATGTCCATTTTTTATGATTTTATTGAAAATATAATGGAAGTTTTTATGGACGATTTTTCT
>JAPKLW010000326.1:550036-569730 GCA_026898455.1 Plectranthus barbatus
ATCCAAAATCTTTTCTAAACATCCTAAATACCTCAACATATCTCTCTATGGTTATTTCTAATAAGAAGTGTGGAGTTTGATTTATTTAATAGAATTGAGTTTATAGAATTTAGTGTTTTAATAATTGAAAACCTCAAGTTATTTGATCACGTCTAGATATTAAAGTTTTAAAATCAATCTCTTTTATTCGATGCAATGGGCGAGTTGAGTCTCTGTGTTCGATAATTTACTTGATAAAAAAAATACTGCATCATTGGTCCAAATGATACAAAACAACCAATTTGGGGGGCAAATAATCGAGGATCCAAATGTTCATATCTCTCAATTTTTGGAGATTACTTATACTATAAAGATCAACCAAGTGCCTCAAGATCAAATACGGCTGCGGTTATTCTCATTTTCTTTGACAAATGGTGCTAGGAATTGGTTCGAAGGCTTGGACAAATCATATATTGTCACTTGGGAAGAGTTGAGAGAGAAGTTTCTATTCAAGATTTTCCCACCAAGTTTGACTTTGAAGAGAAGGGCTGATATCACATCATTTGGGCAAAGATACGATGAACCTCTATACGAGGCATGGGATAGGTTCCGAGAGCTTCTACGAAAATGCCCAAGACATGGACTTTCTCGGAGTCAACAGATTTGCCAGTTCTATGGGGGATTAAACTATGAAAGGAAAGTGATGTTAGATGCTTCATGGGGAGGAGCATTTCTTGATCTTGAAGAGGAAGAAGCTTGGAGGACAATTGAGAAAATGGCTGAGAATACTTTCCATTGGCCTAAGGAACGCAAGGACTATCGATCGGTTAAGTCGGTAAATGAGGCTAAGGAAAGTGAAGAATTCAAAGAGAAAATTACGCTCATGCAAAAGAAGCTTGATGCATTGTCTACATCGGGAAATAGAAATGAGGATATGATGGTAGTTCGGCATGAAGAGTCACATCCAGAGAGTTTGAATTTTGTGAATCAAAGAATGGGGTATAATGCTCGTCCCCAATACAATCCACAGGGGAACATGTACTATCATCCGTCCAACCGTTTTCACCCGAATGTTTCCTATGCTTATCCAAACAACGCTCTCAATCCTCCATTACAAATTGAAGGGGGAAGTAGTAGCCAAGGATATGCTGGGGGAAATAGTAGGTATGCAAATCAAGAACCAAGAAGAAATCCTAATGAGGAATTGGACAAGAGATTTGAAAAGTATGATGGCATGTTTTTTGAGATCCAACTTCAAATTTCCTCGATTGCAAAACAACTAAGTGGGAAGCACCAAGCTGGGATGTTTCCGAGTGATACGGAAATGGTGCAAAAGAAGGGTTGTAATATGGTAGAAGGAGAAAATAGAATGGAGGAAAATTTGGAAGTAATGATTCCTAAGTTGGAGATGGTCGAGGTGAGAGGAGAGTTGGAAGAAGAAATTGATGAAGGGAAGTTAGTTGAAGTCAAGCAAGTGGAAGCAAATGAGGATGTGAGAATCGGAGAGGTTAAGTTTTTTGAGTATGTCAAGAAGGGAGACATCGAGATGCCTCTACCGGAAGAAATAGAGAGAGTGCCTATGCTCGATAAACTTGTTGGTAAAGAAGAAGTATTTGAAGATGGTATTAGTGAGTTTGAAGAGAAGAACATTGCTAGTAAGAAAGAACCCGGAGGTTTTGTAGTTGGATGTAAGATTGGAGAGAAACATATTGAGAATGCCTTGTGTGATTCCGGTGCAAGTGTCAACATTATGTCATGGGATTTGTTTAAGGAGTTGGAGGTTGGAAACTTAAAACCAACAAGTCAAATGCTTCAATTGGCTAACCAAGCTCTATTTTGCCCAAAAGGGGTAGTAGAAGATGTCCATGTTGAGGTTTTGACGTTTACCTTCCCGGGGGATTTCCTTGTTGTAGATATGAAGAACAAGGGGGGTATTCAACTTATTTTTGGAAGACCGTTCTTGCAAATGGCCGATGCTCTTTTCGATATGAAGCACGGTGAACTCACGTTTCGTTGTTGTGGCAAGGAAGTGGTGTTTTCATTACCTCCGAACAACATTGATGTTGGTGAAATTTAGAAGGTTGTAAACAAAAAGAGAATGAAGGATGTGTTGGAACCAAACTTGAAGAGTATGAATGAGGAAGAAGAAGTATGCAAGGATCCGGGGGATAAGGAAGTTCTAAATCAAGTTCGACCCAAGAAAACTCGTGTGGATACGGATCCACCAAGGAGCACTAGAAGGAAGCTTCGGTTCCCTGAAGAGTGCGTTGAGGTATGCCAAGGTATGAGTTCCGGTTTCGCACCTTTCAATCATGATTGAGATAAGGTATGATCGTCGAGCTTTCGACGTTAAACAAGCGCTTATTGGGAGGTAACCCAATTTCTTAAATTTTGTTCTTTTGCATAGTTGAATAATTGTTAGGTTTATGATTTTTGTGGAATAATATGTTTGTTGTTTTGAAGGATACTTAATTGTTGTGGTGCTACAATTTCGTGTGAAGAATGTGTGTATGAAGGTTAGGAGAGGAGGGAAGGCTACATGATCGAGAAGATGTTGGAAAAATGGCGGAAAAATAGGCACGAGCAGGGAAGCTTGGCCGAGCGCTTGGCAGGCTTGGCCGAGCCATGCAACAGAGCGGTTGCTCGGTCGAGCGCGGGGCAGGCTCGCCCGAGCCTTGCAACAGACCCCTCGCTCGACCGAGCTATCTCGAGCTCGGTCGAGCTTGTTGCTCGACCCATTTGCATTTCGGTCGAAATTTCACTTCTCAAATTCTCTTATATACTTTTGTTCATTGAATTGTACCATCCTCACCCTCCAATTTTGTCATGGCTAGCAAGAGAGCGAGGAGCGAATCGTCTTCTTCAAGCGGGCGTCCCAAGGGTTTGGATGATGAAGAATTCGCAAAACTCAAAAATTTGGGGAATAGGCAAGTTGTGGGCACCAAGTATTTGTGCAAGGAGACGTTGAGAGCGTTAAAACTCAAAGATGATATGTGGAGTCTCCTTACGGGCATCTGTTGGAAGAAGGTGCTCTCGGCGAAGTGGCCCGGCTATATGGAATTGTCAAGGGAGTTCTTGGCATCGGTAACAATCATGAAAGGAGCCAGAGGTATCCCTTTATCGATGAAGTTCAAAGTTCAAGGTAAGGAACATTTTTTTCCAACGTGCTCAAGTTGATGAAATATTTGGTTGTGGCCTTGAATCTGTTTTCTTGCATGATGATCTGAATTTTAGGGACTTTTAGGAAGAAATTTCGGGCATTTCATCTGGTTCAAAGTTTAATATTAAGGATTGTCGTGGTACAGCTATTAAGAATCCTGTGATTAGATACATTCATAAGTTTGTCGGTGGTTCGGTTTGTGGGAGATATGAGTCGAGTAATATTATTACTGTTGAACTGTCTATGCTTTATGCTTTGATGCATGGGATTAAATTCTCTTTGGGGGGAATGTTAATGGATGCATGGAGTAAGGTTGCGAGCACAAGAACTCCTACTTTTTGTTGTGGAATGATTACTCCAATCTTTATGAAACTTGGTGTTGAATTAACGGGCAATTATGCTCTTGTTGTCTAACTAGATACCCATTCTTTTTTGGCCAGGAGATTTCTGGTGCCTGACCCTCGTGGTACTAGTTAATATTATAAGTTTGGGGATAAGGTGTTGGAGCTTCCTTGTGAGGAGTGGACAACAGTTAAAGATTTGGGAGACCATTCGAATTGGTTGCTGGATTCTGAGGATCACCAGGGTTTCGTTGGAATTCTGTCTTCCGATGGATATTTCTTTTCGTTGTCTTGGTTGAGAGAAAATGGTCAGTTGCAGGATGCCGGCCCGAGTACACTAGTTCCCCCACAACATAGACATTCTTCAGTCATAGATTGGCAGCAACAAATGATGACGATGCTCACGAGGACAGCTGAGTCTGTTGATTCTTTTTCTTCTTCTTTGCAAGGTATGGACATGAGGATATTCATGATGATTTTGCCACTTTCCGCGAGGGTTATATGGTGGATCAAGCCACTATTACTTCTAGATTCGACAGACTTGACCGGAATGTGGAGACCTTGCAGGAAGATGTGAGTGAGCTGCAGCGCCGTGTACCTATTCCTTATGCTCGCCGTCCTCGTCAACCGCCTCCAGCAGACTAAAGGGTGTGCGAGCGCACCAGGTACCTTTTTACAAACTTAGTCTCACTTGACTAAGTTTGGGGGGACTGGTCGGTATCCGGTGCACTCTTCTGGTTCACTTCTCTTATCTCTATCCTTATCTTTAGTCTAGTTTAGATTTAGTTGTTGAATTTAAATAACATTGATCTTCGATATGGTTGTAATTCGATATTGATATACTCTTGTGAGGATGGATGTTGATTGATTTGCTTTTATTTTTATGGAATGTTTTGATGAATCATGGCGAGCTTGCATGTGTTTAATTCTTTCTATTTGGTTTTGGTATGTGGATGTATAATGGTAGAAATGAATGGTGGTGCTAGTGGATTAATGTGTTAATTTTTGTTGAAAGACTGGTTTGTGGTAAGATGGTGGACATGAGAACTTTATTGGTTTTATTATGCTCAAATTGTTTGGTGGTGTTGTATTGTTGTTTAGTAGGTACAAATAAGGAATGGAGAGCGGTGATCGTGTCTACCGATGGGTAACGCTTTCTATCATTCCTCTTACTATTTAGTTTCATATTGAATTGTGTTGGCATGTAGAATGTTAGTTAGGTTGTTGTGTGCTTGTCGTGTGTGCATGATTAACCCAAATGCGAATTGGAGATTTGAATCATGATCTACTTTGTAAGGCTAAAATTTGCTTCGACCAGTGATAGGGCATAATCTAGTTGTTAAGGTGTCCTTAAATTGAACTTTTGAATTGCCGAGTTTTGTGCGAGGTTAATGCCTAGGACTTGACAAAAGCTGAGAGTTTTTGAGCTTTGATATTGTCATATTCTTTTTGATTGTGAGTGGCAATTTTGAGAGCACACAATCTAGAACTTGAATATATTCTCTATCTATTGGGCATGAGTTTGGTAACTAAAAAATGATCTTAGGCCATCGATTCTTAATTCCTCCTTTCACTTTGGAAGTATAAGGTTGTTGATATCATACCCTTGTTTCCCATGATTATGCTTAAATGGAGAATTTTCTTTGAAATTATTAGGACAAAATCTTGGGGGGAATGAGCGTATGAGGGTGAATACGGAGATGAGAGTGGGATGGGAATCGATTAGAAATCCTTAAGTTTTGATTTGAGGCAATAAAAGTATTGAGTGTAGGATTGATTTGAATCCTAGAAAAATGGGTACCAACAAAAATTTGGGTACTTAAAAAGGAAAAAAAAAAGAAAGAAAAGCACCATGAATGAAAAAAATGAGGGTGCTAGAAAAAGAAAATGAGAAAAGAAAGAAAAAAAAAAGAAAAAAAAAGAGAAAGGAAGAAAAAAAATTATGAGAATTGTGATTGAAAAGCCTCAAGGTCAGAAGTGGATTGAAGAGAATAAGTTTGGGGGTTTTGGGATTTGGAGAAGTTCGTCACTTTAGCCCAAAATCACCTACCTCTTAGTAAGCCATGTTATAACCAAAAACAAAGACCTATTTGATTTTAGGAGCTAACTCGTTGTAGTATAGTGGTGAGAATTGTTTCAAGGCTATGGAAATTGTGCTCGATATCTTGTGAAGGAGAGGATTCATCAAACCCTAAACACGTAAGGGAGTGCTTTCATTTCATTATCCAATATTGATGAGTGGTTTGAGTTGTTAGCATTAACCGTGTCACAAAGTTAGGTGATAATCACGTTCGATAAGAGCATGCCAAGATGACTATGATGAGCAATGAGGTTGTTTGATGAGGTTTATTGATTGCTTTACTTTGTTTTGATTGAGAACAATTAAAGGTTCAAGTTTGGAGGATTATGATATTTGTGTAAAATGACCTATTTTTCGATTTGTGAGTGTGCATGTTTGTGGCCATTTTACCCTCATATCATATGTTTGTGTCATTCTTTTGTCTTGTTTTTGTGTTTTCGTGTTTGAAATGATGTAGGATACATTTTGAGCATAATATAGCGTATTTTGGAGAGTTTTGGAGGAAATTCGTCCAAGTATGAAGTCCGAGGAGGCTATGTTCGCCCGAGCGGTGCAAAAGGAGGAGTTTTGGGAGCTTGGAGGAGTTGCCCGGCCGAGCGGTGTGCAGGCTCGGCTGAACTGCCTGACAGATAGCTCGCTTGGCCGATTGGCGTGCAGGCTCGACCGAGCCGTAGAACAGAGACTTCGCTCGGCCGAGCAAGGCAGGCTCGGCTTAGCCAGGTCGGGTTTCCCATTTCCCCACGGATCTTCTGGAGGCTCGGGCGAGCCAACTTCAGCTCCGGCGATCCGAGGCCCTGCTTGCTCGTCTATAAAAGGGGGAAAATCAATTAAATAAAAAACTTTTTCCCAATTTGAGAATAACCGTCACGAACTTCCATCTAGATTCATCTCTACACTTCCTTCCCCACTTGAATCAAGGAGAACCAATGAACATTCCATCATCTTGGTGGAATTTGAAGAAGAAGAATAGGTGGATAGGATTCAACGAAGGCAATCGTAGAAGATCAAGTTGACCTTGAAGCTTTGTAATGTCAATTCTTATTTCTCAACTTGTATTACTTCTAATTCAAGGTATGATGAACTAAATTCCTAAGTGAGTGTTGTAATATGGATATTGTGATGGATTGAATCTACTATGCTTGTTTACTATCCTATGAAGGCTTGATTTTCACTTGAGCTTGTTCATACCTATTAGATGTAGGTAATAGCAAATCTATAGGTAGTTGATGTGAACGTTGCAGCCAATACGCGGACGGAATCATCGTGAAAAGTGCATAATCATATAGTTTTAGTTCCAATCCATGTGTGGGGCTAGGATTATAGGGTAATAATCGACGGTCGGTTGGGAGTGGCCTCGGAGTTAATAACGTAGTTGTTTGCAACTTTGAGAGTCATCTACCGCTAGTTATCCGTAGCAAGTGACTAGCGAATATAAGAGTCGGTTGCTCAACTTCATAGGAATTAAAATCCGTTTACAACATAGCTTGATTTAATTTGGATCAATTGAAGTTTTCAAACACTCACTTCCTTCTAAGATTGTCAGACTTGTAACTCTAATCTACCCAAAAATTTGATAAAAGTAAGTGATTGGTAAAGTTTGCAAATTGTTGAATTCTTGATTGTGTGCATTTGTAGTTTAGTTTGCAATCAATAGCTTGATAGATAAAGAAAATCAACGACAATTGTATTGCCTAGCTATTAATACACCTTCATACGAGTAAATAGTTTCCACGAGAGCGAATTGAAAAAGAACTCGAATTGATAATTTAACGTGGAATTGTGTGTCACTTCACACGACTGTCAGCCGCCCCGACAGCACGGTCCGCCGCCGGATTTTCAAATCTACACTAATCATGGATTTTCTCGTGATTTTACAAAAATAATTCAGCCCTACACGGATAAATCACCGCGGGCTGAATCACACGAGTTGCCACGAGGAACAAAAATCATCCACAACAATAAATTCATACATACATGCATATTGAATTTAATTATACACAAAAGAGCCATAAATCAAGAACCTTGCTCTGATACCAATTGTAGGGTTGTCCAGTGAACCGAATCACCAAAACCAAACTGAACCGGATCGATTTATGGATTTTATGCATAATTAAATACAAGACAAACCCTAGCATGCTCCTATGAATTTAATTACCAGAATTGTGGATTGAGGAATTACCGTTATTCCGTCGAGTCTGAACCGATCTTTTGCATTTGAATTTCCAACTTGAATTCAACCACGTAATCCAATTTTATCTGCGGAATCAGAAATTAGAAATCTAATTTCTTAAATAAAATCGAAAAAAAACAAAGAAGATGAAAGGAAAATCTTGTTCTCCAGATCAGATCTTCAGGGTTGTGTCCCAATCCTGTTCAGATCTACTACTGGTGAGCACTCCGTAGATCTGTGTTGTAGGTCGGAGCAGAAAAATCCTTCTTCTCCCCTCTACAGGCGCCGCCCACTCTCTCTCTGCCTCTAGGGTTTCACTGATTTGAATGTGTTCAATAATGGCTAGGGTTTCGAGAGAGAATGGTCTATTTATAGACCCAGGGTTTTATCCCTATTGGGCTACTGGAACCTTTTTCAGCATATTTAATTGGGTCAGTCCTGGGACCTAATGAAAATAATAAAGTGGGCCTATAATTAATTAATTCCCATGTCCACAACCCAGGACATAATTAATTAATTAATATTAATTCTTTTTACCACAGAATTAATACTGACCTACCCCTTTATTACCACGTTATGAGAACGAGCTGCATTAATTAAGAATCCCCATATTTAAGGTTACCGGACATTCATTAATTATTCGGAGCCTCTGACAAGCTCTAACTACAATTAATTAACATCTTATTATTCTTGAGTAGTACCGCTCAATCCTTATCACTCGTGCCTGAACTTAATCAGCCTGCAAGACTTTGATACGATGAATGTTATTGGGCTCCTCAGGGAATGTCCCCAGCCTATTACTTGGATATGGTTACCTAAGCCCAGTCTCAGGCGGTACTACACGAACTGCTATTACCCAAGATGCAGATATACGAGCACGTTACTTAAGCTCTCCACCATGGCAAGTCAAAGCAACAGTCAACCCGTGCAAACCCCTGAACCTTCGTCAGGGTTTGGACTCAATCAGTATAATGTGATCTTATACTCGCTGATGTCAGACAAATGAATACATCTCACTGCGGTCCACCAATACGCCACCTCTGCGTACCTGCATGTCAAGTAACCAAGACAGACTACTTATTCCGACAATGTCGCAGCCATCCGGACAGACGTATCCTCATACGCTGTCTCAGTTGTGATCAGGTTTATGTCTCACTAGGTCAAGTGATCATACTGTCTTCTGCGATCTACAACACGCCGTATGATCGTCCCTATCGGTGAGACAAGAGGATATCATTGTTCATACATGTAAGATTGTTAACAGATAGGAGAAATAAACCGTTGTATACTCATTATAATTAATGCTTTCAGTATACAAAACCCATCAGGGAATACCTCCGTAACAATTTCTTGTAGTATCTGTCAGAAAATAGGATTAGATCCCAGTGGACTGCACTAAGATCCTCTCAACAAAATGGTGTAGCAGAAAAAAGAAATAAGACTCTTTTGGAAATGGCTAGGTCTATGATGAGTTACACAAGCTTGCCGATTTCGTTTCGGGGACATGCATTGGAAAACACCGTGTATTTGCTTAACCTGGTACCTTCTAAACCAGTTCCTAAAACGCCACTAGAACTCTCGTATAGGAGAAAGCTAAGTTTGACTAGAATGAGGGTTTGGGGTTGTCCAGCATATGTGCTGACAAAGGAACCTGATAAGTTAGAAAGTAGGTGTAAGCTAATGCTGTTTGTAGGATATCCCAAGCAAACAAATGGTGGTTACTTCTATTGTCTTGAGAATCAGAAAGTTGTTGTAAGTACCAACGCGAGATTCTTGGAGGACAAATTTGTAACCAATCATAGATCCAAGAGTGAAATTATTCTCTCTGAGCTTGGAGGTAATGAAGCGATTCCATCAGGAAAGCCCACTGTATTGGTAGATCCACCTAGAACAGGTGAGAGAATACCAACACTACCATCAATGCCATTGTGGGACCAACAAGTACTGTGCCAACTACTAACACAGCTTAGATGCCTCGTCATAGTGGGAGGGTTGTTCGGCAATCAGAAAGGTACATGTTCATGGGAGAGTCTTCTGACTTGATCCCGAAAAATGGACTGGATGATACCGACCCATGGACATACAACGAGGCGGTTTCTAATAAGGATGCAAACAAATGGCATGTCACCATGGATTTGGAGATAGAATCCATAACGGCTATATATGTATACCAGAAAACTAAACTGGCTGATGGCTTTAGAGCCATAGGCTGCAAGTGGGTATACAAGAGAAACAAAGGAGCGAATGGAGAAATAACGAATTTTAATGCCATGCTGGTGGCGAAGGTTTATAGTTAGAAACAAGGCATAGACTATGATGAGACCTTCTCACCGGTAGCCATGCTTAAATTCATTCGGATACTCCTAGCCATAGCAGCACATATGGACCTAGAAATCTTACATATGGATGTCAAAACCATGTTTCTAAACGGGTACTTGTAGGCAGGTCGAGACATCAATATGCAACAACCTAAAGGATATGTGCAGAAGGGCAAAGAGCATTTGGTCTGGAAGCTCAAGAAGTTCTTGTATGGACTCAAGAAAACTTTACGATCATGGAACTTACATTTTGATGAAGTAATTTAATCATGTGGATTTTCACAATGCACAAACGAGAGTTGCGTGTACCATCTCTATGTGAGTGGAAGTGTGGTGCCCTTGCACTTTATTTACATGATATTCTCTAAATTGGCGACAATGTGGAGGTATTGTCGAGCATAAAGGGGTGGTTATCGGAGCAGTTTCTTATGAAGGAACCTGGGAATGCGGGATACATCCTAGGGGTAAAAGTATTACGGGAGCGCAAGAAAAGGATGCTAGCATTTTCTCAAGCTTCATATGAGGAGTGCAAAGCAGAAGTGCATTGCTGACTCCACCATGGAAGCAGAATGTGTGGCAGTTTCAGAAGCTTCGAATGAAGCGGTATGGTTCCGAAACTTCCTTCTGGAGTTGGACGTGATTCCTAAGTTGCCCAAGACAATCATAGTATTTTGTGATAACTCTGGTGTTGTGGCGAACTCAAAGGAAACAGGAACTCACAGAGCAACAAAACACATTGAGAGGAAGTACCATTTCATACGAGAAATCGTAGCAAGGGGTGATGTGCTGGTAGAGAAGATTGATACAAAGGATAATCTAG
Source organism: Plectranthus barbatus (assembly GCA_026898455.1). NCBI lineage: Eukaryota > Viridiplantae > Streptophyta > Magnoliopsida > Lamiales > Lamiaceae > Plectranthus > Plectranthus barbatus. The sequence goes on from JAPKLW010000326.1 coordinate 560,905, forward strand.
CAGATCCATTCACAAAAGCTTTGCCTCAGAGGGTCTACGAGATGCATGTACGTAACCTTGGGTTTAGAATACACCCAGTCACGTGAGATGATTGATGTAATAGCTAGATTAGTTTAGACATGTTATACTCTATAAAACACATATATAATGCTTTGAGTATAAGTGGGAGATTGATGGAATTATATACTGAAATCATCATGATTGGTATAATATGTACAAGGTTTATTGGTTAATATATATACTGGGAATCATGATCATCTCCTGTCTGAATTAACAAACAAGTTTTGCAAATGCTCTTATCCTCTTATCTTGTCGATAGGGAGATCATACGGTGTGTAGTAGATCACAGAAGATCGTATGGATCATATGACCTAGCGAGATACAAATAATTATAATAACTGAGATATTCCCAACATAGAATGTCGGTATAGGCTGTAGCATACGCGGTAATAAGCAGCTTATCTTGGTTGCTTGGTATGCAGATGCGTGGGGCACGTGATAAGCTTGTTTTTCTACTATCTTATCGCATTGTTTTTCTTTTCTTTTGTGCATTTTAGTTTGTTTTCTTGAATAAACTGAGCATGAGTATATATAAGAGGGTGTTATTCTTGTCATGGTAAGATTTCGCAGGTTGTAGGCCAAATCCAATGGAGAACCCGTACCGAAAGCAGCAGATGTTCGATGAAACAGTCACAAATTATTCCACCGATGGAATCAGAGCTAATGGAGAATTGAATTTGTAAGATCTTTGAGTTAGCTTTCCAACGCAACTGGAATCGGATCAATCGGAGTTCGGATGCGAAAGTTATGGCCAAAACCGTGAGACTGCGCAGAAGGGTCAGAAGTGGCGAAACGTCTCTGTTTTGACCGAAATCAAAGCCATCTCGGCCGGGCCGAATTCTCCATCTCGGCCGTGGCAAGGGCCATCTCGGCCGAGACAGACTGTTTAGGCGAGATTTTGCGAGATTTTCATATATTTTGGGCGAGAATTGCTTGGGGAACAAGATATACATCAATATGGAAGCAATAAATCATACCTTTTGAAGATATCCATCCAAGGCCTCAACCCTACTTCTATATAAACTCATTATTAGCTCAGAATTAAGGACCCTTCTTTTATTAGCATTCTGTTTATCTTTTAAGTTTTGAATCCTTTATTTTATGTTTTCTTTAGAATTCCTCTTTACTTTTTGTTGAACCTTTACTTTTTAATGCAATCTTTATTTTTCCCTGCAATGTCTATTTTAGGCTAGAACCCTAAACAGGTTCTAGGGTTTCTCCATCTGTGATGCTTGTTTAGATTTATTTATTCAAACCCTTTTTATTGGTTAAAACTCTTTGATTTTATTTCAAATCTATTTTCAATTGAAGGATCGAGAGATGAAAATTGGAATAGGTTTTAGTTATTGATTGAAGGACCGGAAGGTGAAAATCGATAATAGAAAGTGAGAGTTTAATACTTTTGATTATCTGTCCGACCAAGAAGATTTCAATTTGTAGGAAAAATCTAGATCTTTATGAAATTGATTAATTGGTGTATTTTGAGACCGAGAAGAGATAGATCACTAATTAGTAATTTAGGTTTTAATTGCCCGACCAAGGAATTAACTCCACAATAAAAGGTTTTCCACCAAAATTGTGTTTTATGGGTTTGAATATTTAATTCTTGCATGTTGATCAGTTTGGTAGATTTCCCTAGAATCTGTGCTTTTTAATATTTGTTTTAATCTTTTTAATTATTTCTTTTGCAAAACCAAAACCTAAAAATTGATTTACCCAAACAAAAGTTCTGAGAACCATGTTCAGTATATGATTGTCCATCGTTGCACTATCTCTGTGGGATCGACCAACCCTTGGGTTGTCTTATAAATTTATTCGCCCTTTGCTATAATTTGTATGCAGATTTAGCATCGATCAGCACGCATTGATAGGACCTAAGTTAAGATCGATTCCTTTATCTGACATTTAAGAAATCTTGATATTTGTGGCTTGATAAGATCCTAACCCTAGATGAAGGTATAGAAGTATATACATATTATTAACACTATCCAGGCAGGAATTTAAAACAAATGAAAGAAAAACGGTTGGGTTGCCTCCCAACAAGCGCTTCCTTAACGTCGGTAGCTAGATTACCTCACCATTCTCATCCATTATAAAAAATCTTGTGGATTTTTAATACACCTTCTCCCTTGATCAGCATTTACTTAGAAGCAATTTGTCAATGGCACTGTTTCTTTCGCCCATCTCATCCTTCCAAGGAAGATTGATTATCTTGACAAACTCTAATGGCAAAGGTGGTGCTTTTGCCTTTAATGTGATTTTAAAGGTATCCTCTAGAATTCTCTTCATCATAAAATCCACCACACATTCTCCACCGTGCTTATCATCTATGTCAAAGATAAGAACATGCACCTCCGTTAGCTCCACAAGCTCTTCCTCACACTCCTCTTCAAAAAGCTTCACCGAGGCCAGAGCTTTTTGCATTTCCTCATGTGAAAGTATCTTAATCTCACCATTTTTCTCATCTTCAATGACTTGCAACTCCTCCTTGTTGCCTTCATCCTCTTCATCTTCTTGGAGTAAGGCTTCTCTTTCCTTCTTTGGTTCCTTTTCTTGAACCTCCACTATTTTCGTATCTTGAAATCTTACTTCCTTAAGCACCATTACCGCATCCTCACATTCACCTTCCACAATTCCATTAATCTCCTCACAATTTCCTTTGAGACCTATGTCTGTGTCAATTGGATGCTCTTCCACAAGAGGCTTCTCACTCACCTTCTTCAAGATTTTGGATAATTGCATTTTTAATTCCAAAAGGCTTCCCTCGAGCTTATCCTGTCTCCTCTGCAAAGCTTCCCAAGATGATCTCGCTTCTCTTACTCGTTCATGAACATGGCTACCCCATTCATCACAATGAACTCTTGTCATGGATGGATTCCAAGTATGGTTCTCATAAAGTCTACATGGAGAGTAGCCATTAGATGGGGGATAATTCCTATTGTTTCGGAGGTTACAATTCCCCCATTTATCTCCATATCTTTCATTTCTACACTCCTCTTCTTCATATCCCCAATTCGACTTCACCTTCCAATCATGTCTCCTCTCTTCCTTCCATGGGTAGCTCTCTTCAAATACCAACCGGATTGGCCTCCTCGGTCGTTGTCTCTCCAACATCTTTGCTCTCATCTCAACCAATTCCCTTTGGAGATTGTTAAGCCTCTCCGAGTGAATTCCTCGATGATTCTCCATTTGACACCTACAAAAGTCCAACAACCTCAAAGTAACACAAAATAATTATTAACAAACAACTTTCTACAAAACATATTTACAAACACCTAACATACAATATCCATACTTTCAACAATATCCATAGACCTACTAAAAAGATTCCCCAGCAACGGCGCCAAAAACTATGTCGTGCAAAAATACTTGTCAAGTTAAAATTATCAATCAAAGGATCTTTCTAACTTCGCCCTATAGATTACTCTTTACTCGTATGGAATTTTATAGTTAGGTAAATTCATGTCGTTGAGTTTTTCTATCACGAGGCAAAACATAAACTAGACTAAAGCGTAAACCAAGTAAGATAAAATGACAATCATGTTTGAACAAAAATTCATTAATCAATCAATCAATACTCTCCAAAATAGGTAGACAAAGTAGCAAGTTCAATCAATGAGACAAGAGTGAATGATGCTTGGAAATCCAATGTGCTCCAAATATATCAAAATATGATGCAAACTCAATTTAATTCCTATGCGGTTGAGCAATCCACTCTAAGGTAGCTAACCCCTTGTCACGGCAAGTTAACCGTAGATGACCTAGCAATCTCAAACAGTAACGTTATGGATTTTTAGTTCACTCCTTCTAGCACGTAGATTCTAGCCCTATGTCCTATTTCTGCACATGGATTGGATTTAGGATCACAAGAATACACAGTATTCACGACGATTCTACCCGCGTGTTGGCTGCAGTATTCACGTCTAGTATCACCTATGTTGGCTAATACCTACACCTAGGTGAATGAGATTGAGATCTAGTGTAATTCAAATTAACATAGAAAGGTAAACAACCAAAATTGATCTAAGTTTCACACATTTTCATTCCAAACAACATTCACATGAAGTTTAGTTCTCCATACCTTTCAATTTGTTCAATACAAGAGAAAATGAAAGACAATCCATTACAAATTTGAAAGATGAATTGAATTCTTCCCCAATTGTTGTCCTTGCACTTGATCTACCCTTGATTCTCTCTAATCTTCACCAATTAGTTGTAGATCTTGCTCTTGATCCACTTGGATTTGGATGGAATGAGGATGGAAGATGGAATCTGGAAGAATTTCTAACTTGATTTTATGAAATTTCGGCAAAAGTTTTTAAAAGTTTCCTTCAAATCTTGAAATTCCCCCTTTTATAGAAGAGCAAACAGGGCCTCGGATCGCCTGGGACAACTTGAAAATGGAAGAACTGCCAGAATTTCCTGCTCCGGCTCAACCAAGCCAAGGATGGCTCGACCGAGCCTGCTCACTGATCGACGTGGCTCGGCTGAGCGGTGCAGGACAGGCTGAGCCTACACTCTATCCAACGTGGCTCGGCCGAGCTTGCTCTCTAAAATCCGGTCTGATACTCTTCTCTGCTCCGCTCGGTCGAGCCAGCTTCCCTTTGACTCCCAGCTCGGGCAAAAATCCTCCAAAACTAAGCCAAAAATGTTGTTTTATGCTCAAAACCTAACTTACATCATTCAAAACACGAAAACACAACAAAAACATATGATATGGAAGTAAAATGGCAAAAAACATGCACGCTCACACATCAAAATATAGGTCATTTTACGCACATATCAAGCAACACACAAGTAAATCTAGAAAATCAGAAGAATACGTTCAATGTTATCACTCTCATATATGGAAAATCATTCCAGGGCCCAAAACATCAAAAAATAGATTCTCCAGAGGGAACAGAGGGTGAACTGGTCAAAGATGTTGCAGAAGAGGCCTCTATTTTGATTGATGTAGCTGGCATCGGTCGACGCAGAGGCAAAGGAGAGATGGCTGCAAATAAGTCTACATTGACCGACGCAGAGCCATGTAGATCGATGCAGACTCCCAGCCCACCTATCATGAAGCCCCTGTAGGGTTTGAGTCTACGATGGACAACATGAATTGCCAAATTTCAATTAAATAAACCATGTGATCCTATGCATGCTCCTACAACATTAATTGCAGAGGGTGGATTTAGAGAATACCTTATTTCACCATTTGATCTACAGATCTAGATCGGAGCCAATAATGATGAAATAGATCTGGATCTGAATCTAAACGCCGGCGATGAATAGTTGTTCCTACAGATCTGATCTTCTGATCTGTTCCCTTGCTCCTTGGAAATCTGGTGAGGATTATCTACCAAGTTGAATCCGAGATCTGGAGAAATCGATCAGTTTCTCCCACAGATTGTCGTCGTCGTTTCTCTCTCAATTTTCAATATATTGAACAGTCTAACTAGATCTGATAGAGAGAAGGCCTTTATATAATGTTAGGGTTTTGAGAAACCCTAACCCTAATGGGCTTGAGCAGTTCATGGGCCAGACCAGGGACCAGATGCAAATAATAAAGTGGGCCCTCTTTATTAATTAATCCTTCCTTGTTCAACCCAGAACATAATTAGTTAATAAAACATTGTTTTAACCTTCACCACGGTAACAATGCTGATTCGCCCCTTTATTACCACGTTATTAGGAACAGGTTGCACCAAACTAACATGATCCACATATTTAAGGTTTTAAACATTCATTAATTAATTTGGCTTATGACAATCAGCCATAATTAATTAATCTGTTATTTCCTGAGTAATACCACTCACTACTTTTCACTTATGCCTGAATTAAATAATTTAACCTGCAGGGTTTAGCATAATGAACCTTGTGAGCTCCTCAGGGAATGTCACCATCCTGAAACGGATATGCTTACCTAAACGTCTAGACTAAGCAGGCCACACACGAATTGCCAACACCCAAAATACAGGTATAAGAGTACATGTAAGACTCGCCACCATGGTAAATCAAAGTGTGGTCAATCTGTGTGTGCCCCTTATCCTTCAGTTAGGTTTAAGATCATAGGAAGTATGTTAGGGATCTGGCTCATTCATATATCAATGAGAATGGCACATCCCACTGTTGATCCCATCAATACATAACCATGTATCGACACATCAAGTAGCTAGGATAAGCCCACTTGTGAACCGATGTGCCGCAGCTTAGACCGACAGCCTATCCAGGGACTATCTCAGCTGTGATATTGTTTATATCTCGCTAGGTCAAACGATTCATATGATCCTCTGTGATCTCCTACACACCATATGATCATCTCTATAGGCAAGATAATAGGATATTATGGTTCGTTGTATGTTTGTTTCATCAGACAGCGAGCATTGTTGTGGCAACACATATATGAAGACCAATGTACAAAACACTTAATCATATATGCTTTCAGTATATAATCCCAAAAGTCCCCGATGCCATTTCCACGGTGCTTTGCCAAATCAAAGATGAATGAACAATATGCACGTTTTTTGGAGAACATGAAGAAGGTGCACATTAAAATTCCACTGGTTGAAGCTCTGTGGGAGATGCCCGGTTACATCAAGTTCTTGAAAGACATGGTTTCTAATACAAGGCCATTCCTGGAGCATAAGATTTTAAATCTGTTTGAGGAAAGCAGTGTTGTGATACAGAAGAAGATGCTGCTAAAGAGGGAGGATCTCGCTTATTTTACCATATCTTGCATCATCAGAGGAGAAACTTTTTGTAAGGTTCATTATGATTGTGGTGCATCCATGAATCTTATGTCATTGTAGATTTTAAAAAGGCTGGAAATTGGGAACATTAAATCGACTACCATATCACTTCATATGGCTAACAGATCCTGTCCTATCCTAGGAGCATAGTTGAACATTGATGAATTCATATTTTCAGTCATTTCTGGTTTGATTTGTCTTCGGTTTTCAAACTATTTTTGTTTATTTTAGTTGTTTTTATTGCATGAGTCACTCTAGAAGGGTATTATGCCTGTAGTGATGAATTTCTGCAGGTTTGAGGTTAAATTGACTGAAAATCCATACCAAAAGTAGTGGATGTTCAAATAAATAGTCATAACTTCTTTCACACATGTAATTTGAGCTAATGGAGTATGACAATAGAAATATCTTTGAATTAGCTTTCCAATGCAATTGGAATAGGGTAAATCGGATTTTAGGAGCAAAAGTAATGGCGTAAACCGTGAGGATTCGCAGGAAAGGTCTACGCAGGATAAATCGGTCGACATGGAATTTGCGTCAACCGATGCAGCATCACGTTGACCAATGCGAATGTTTTTGGTGATTATCTGGAAGATTTTCACGAATGTTAGGCGAGATTTGGTCAGGATTGATGATTCGGAAGCCTTGAAGACTCAAGAAAGAAGATATATTTAATAGGATATGTGGATAAATACATCAAATCTAATCCTATCTCTTATAAAAATTCAGCCCTGTAAAGCCAAAATAAACACTATATAAATACCCCTCTAGACTAGTTTAATTAGTGGACCTCTATCCCTATATGAACATTAGTTCATATATCCTTCTCAACCTAAATTTCTGTAGTTAGAGTTTTAGTTTATATTATGCATTTTGAATTCTAGTTTTCATTTTAATGGAATTTAATTTATGTTTTATTATTTCTTTTATTTTCTTTATGTCTAGCTAAATTCCTTACAGGTTCTAGGATTCGAATATTATTCGGATGCATATTTAGGATTAATTAATTAGGTTCATGATTCCTGCGTTTATTTTATAATTCTAGATTAATTTAAGGACCGAGAGATGACGACTAATTTAGATATCTAGCTATTGATAGAAGGATCGAGAGGTGAATATTGATAGTGGGATTAGGAATGCTTGATATAATCTATATTGTCCAGCTGAGATGTATTAGACTATAGGAATTGAACTGATTTGCTTATGAGATTGACTAATTTGGTGTTCTTGATATCAAGAGGAGATAGTGACTAATAAGTAATCTAGGTTATGTTTGCCCAACCAAGGAAATATATCATTATTGCAGTATTCCACATGTTAAGTTAATTAGTTCTTACATGTTATCCATAATAAGATTTCTACCCTAGGATCTGTGTTTTGCTTTATTTAGTTTGAAGTCAAATTTTATTTTATTTGCCTAGTTTAATAATCCAAATCTGATTTATGAATTACTCAAACAAGTAATGTTAAATTGTGCTTTAGTACATAGGGCTATTTCCCCACATCATTCCCTTGGGTTCGATATTTGAGTTACAAATTTATTTAACCACTATGCTATAATTAATCTGTTATAAATTGCAGTCATCAAATTGGCGCCGTTGCTGGGGAATAGATAGATTTATTACCTGTTACTAATTCTATTGAGAGTTTTTGGATTGAGTTATATATATATTTTATATTTTATTTTAGCTTTTGTTTTTGTTTTGTAGTAAAAAGAATGAGTGTGTGTATCGATTGACACACGCCTGTGTCGATCGATACCGAGGTGTTGACGGAGGCCAGTTTGACCCAGTTTTAAGAGGTTGAAGGTGATAATTGATGGGTTTTGTATACTGAAAGCATTTATTACAATGTGTATACAACGGTTTAATTCTCCTATCTGTTAACAATCGTACATGTATGAACAAAGGTATCCTCTTGTCTCACCGATAGGGACGATCATACGGCGTGTTGTAGATCGCAGAAGACAGTATGATCACTTGACCTAGTGAGACATAGACATAATCACAGCCGAGACAGCGTATGAGGATAC
>JAPKLW010000326.1:569740-614226 GCA_026898455.1 Plectranthus barbatus
AACCCGTTCTCACAACGTGGTAATAAAGGGGTAGGTCAGTATTAATTCTGTGGTGAAAAAGAATTAATATTAATTAATTAATTGTGTCCTGGGTTGTGGACATGGGAATTAATTAATTTATAGGCCCACTTTATTATTTGCATTAGGTCCCAGGTCTGGCCCAAATAAGTGTGCTGAATTGAGCCCAGTAGCCCATTAGGGATAAAACCCTGGGTATATAAATAGACCATTCTCTCTGGAAACCCTAGCCACCTTTTGTGATTATTCAAATCAGTCAAATACCTAGGGCAGAGAGAGAGGGGCGTCGTTTTACACTGGGAGAGGAGGAGAATTTCGATTCTGGTCCTACTCATATTACAGATCTACGGAGTCCTCACCAGTAGTAGATCTGAACAGCACCGGGACACTGATCTGAAGACCTGATCTGGAGAACAACGGATTTCTTATTTGCCCTTTTTCTTTATTTTTTAATTTTGTTTTGAAATTAGGGTTGCTAATTTCTGTTTCCGCAGACAAATTCGAATTGCGTGGTTGAATTGGATCTTGGAATTCAAACGCAAAAGATCGGTACAGACCCTACGGAATTACGGTAATCTCTCAATCCACAAATCTAGGAAGAGATTATGAACTCTTATATGATGCAGGAATGGGGTTGTGGACACTTCTAGAAGGGTGCCTGCTTCTTGCAAATGCCCTGGCCATACTAAATGAAGATCGGTTCCTTGCCCCTAGAGGATGGAGCTTCCAGGAGTATTCTGGCATTAAGAGAAACTCTTTCAAGGGACAGATACTTGGCCTTATTTATGCAACCCAGTACTTAAGAGTGCCCTTAATACTTCTCAATTTGCTCTGCATCATTGTGAAAATGGTATCCAGGTGATGCTAGTGTTCCTTAGTTCAAGGGATTGTTTGAATTGGTAAGCAAATCTATTTTCAATTTTTTTTGTTGATCTATTTTTCGTCGTTTAATGGGAGAAAAGTCATGAAGGAACTAGGATGTGTTTTAATATGTTGCAATTACATATCTCTATCTTTATACTGGATGATTAGAATATGTTTGCAGTACTTGTGAAAGAATATACTTTCACTTTTACAAACCATTCATTGTAAACTTGTTCAATACTATGTGCTTGACATTCTCTCTATCTCTCTCTCGCTCTCTATGTCATGCAAAAACATGGCTCTATATTTCTACTCCAAAAAGTTCTGAGAATCGATCCTTTCATTAGGACTGGATAAAAATAATTCCTATGGGTTGAAAATGCTCTATATAACCTGGTTTGAGTTTTGAAGAGTGCCTTCATCTCTCATCTTATTTAATTTACGTGACAAGAAGGCTGTAAATTCTTTTCTTTCTATAAAGTTATAGTAATAATTTTTTCTATAACTTCTTAATAGCATTTTAATCCAAAAATCTACAATTTTAAGAAGGCATTCTGTTACTAAAATTGCTTGGCTTCTAGGCTCTGCGCTCTCTCTTCTGACATAAATTGGCATCCAGATTGATCTTAGGTCATGTAGATGATCCATTGTCTACTGACGGCTCCTATCCTAAAGTATATATACACATGTCTTGTTCACGTTTGAACTTGAAGTACCCAAACCATTAGAGAATAATTCAAGTAGTTTACTAGTTTATTTCTTAAAATATTTCTGTAGAAAGGTTTCCTACATTTATGAATGTCTATTAAGATAGAGCTTATGATCTCCAGCCCAACAATAACGATAGCAGCAGGCATGTTGGATATGGAAGCAAGAGGGTTGAATATGGATTATAAAGTTGTTGCAGTGTCTGATATTTGTAGTTTTTTCTTTATATTTAAAATAACATATGTCATCTAAATAATTGTGGGGACAGGGATGTTCTTTAAGTAGAATAATATTTTTAACCTTCATTTTTGATATCAGATTGTTGCTTTAAATTCATTGAATATGAAGAGGGGCATAAGTAGGGGATAACTTAAAGTAGAAGAATAAAGTCCAACTTGTTTGTATTGGGGTCATTTAAATTATTAGATACTTATTCGTGAATCTTCAATATGTGCAGAAAAGATGGTAATGAGATTTAAGTAGTTGCAAATAGTATTTAAAATATGATTTTCTACAAAGATAAATGAATGAGTATATTAATTAGGAAGAACTATATATTAGAATGTTTACATATAAAAAAATCTTTAGCAGTTAACCATTGGTCTTCCATTTACTTATTTTTAGTGCAAACTCAATGAAAACCAGAACATTGTACTTTCAACAAAAAATTTAACCTTAAAAACTTAAAAATTTTTGTACTTTTGCTTATGGGGTCAGGTAGAACCTCAGATTTGGGGAGAGAACATTTTTTTTCATCTGGAAAAATCATCTATAAATTATGTTATGCCACTTATTTATAAAGGTAAACAAGTTGATTAGAGTGACGTGGCAACTAAAAGCAACGGACTATATCACAATTAGCCGACATCATCTCACTTGCTGTATTCTTTGTATATATGCCCTTCCTTTAGTGTCATTTCTCCATATTTTGTATCAGTAGAATTGCTTCCTTCTCCACCTTATACAGCAGCTGTCCCTGCATCTTCTACAACTTTTACTTAAGGGGTTGAGTTATGGGAATAGTTAAAAGAGTCATGGGAATTTAGATTTCAGGTGTTAACTGGAGGTTTTTTTTTTATTTTTTATTTTATGACCAATCAATGGTTAACGTGGTTCTTCTAGTCTTCTCAGATAACCAATACTTATCCGGTTAATTATATATGGTTTCATGTTTGACATGCTTATGTTTATTATACCATGTAGTTTATTGTTAGCCATCATTGAATAGGAACTTGTTTCTCTCATGGTCAGATATCTTGAAAGAGCACAAGTGTTCTGAGTGGTTCTTTCAAGAAGACATTTCTCTGGAGGATCAGGACTATCTGTTTGAATTAGGTTGTGAGCTCCTAATAGTGTTTGGTTGAGAATTTGTTCTAGAAGTTTATTACTGTCTCACATTCATTGAATTTCCTTGGGCTGCTGTATTTGGTATTGAGCATCTTTAAACCATTTACAAACATCCCATGGTAGGATACACTTTTGTTGGAGACAAGATGGAATGTTTAATGCAATCATCATTTATGTGAGATAGTAACTATCCTTTTTCCATGTTTCTGGTTAAGATACTGATCTTCTATCAATAAATGTGTTTTTTAATGATACTCTTTGTCTTTGGCATGCTAAACTTTTTTCTTTTTTTGAAATTGGATTAAATTATTTAAATGGGGAGGAGGTGTCTATAAATGTAATTCTAATCCAAGTACTTTACCATTTTTCAAGGTTCAGGATGCATGTTTAAGGTGATGACTATACATGCTTCTTTCATATGATATGATGTGCTAAACTCATTCTCCTTCTGTCAAACTAGGTCATGACGCCTGGGTTTGTTTCTAAATGGAGTTTCATCTGGGCCTACATAGTAAGTATTGACCATTTACAGTCAGTATTGACCAAATGGAACTGGATCCGGGATTGTATTTCTACGGGTCAAATTAAGTTCCAAATTCCTTGAACTATTGAACTAGCGGTTCTGATCTGGCGGGATTATTTAAAATTTTGAAAGTTAAAAAAAAATAAAATTAATTACCGTTTGGAGCCAACAATCCTTGTTCCAGGATGTTTTTAAAAAAGAAAATGGACGAATGAGATTGCGTTATGCAACTTGAATTGGTGGTTATGAAGCAAAACCATTGGTTCAAACAGTTACTTTTTAAAAAATTAATAAAATTATTGAACTGGCAATTTAGAATCGAAACTAGCAGTTCACGATTCTAAACCATAATTGTAACCATATTTTTGTGTGCTTGGTTTAGATTCAAGAATTAAGGAATCGGAACCGTGACCATCACTATGTAGAGTTTGTATTGCTGTACATATTTATTTTATATTGTTCTTGGAGGGATTCAGATTGAGCCAAATAAATTTGTTTCTTTAATATAACATAGTGAAATGTGAAGACTAGTTTCTCTATATTTATTGACTACTGTTATAATGATAGTTTTATTTATATGCGAAGATTCTTAAATGAGTTTGATTTGTATTATTTCTCTATATTGATAGATCACTTGCTACTTATAGTCTCTCAGTATATATTTAGATTATGGTAATCTCACATCTAAAAACTTTTAAATGAGAGATTTTGAAGTTAATCAATGTTAAATAAATGATAACGATGAAATAGTGATGTACATGAAAAAAAGGAAAAAAAAAATACAATGAAAAAGCTTCAGGGCAACCGGCTAATTTCAACTAGTCGACAATCAAATGTAAGTCCAAACACATCACTTGAAAAGATAAATATTGCGAGACAAATTTTGAATATTCCAATGGTCCATAAAGTGAGAGAAAAAAGGGTCAACTCCAAATAAAGGAAATTTTAGGTGTTGGTGGCTGCATGACATGTTGCATGGAAGTGTACGTATTCGCATATGTGTGCATTTTTGTGAAGCTGGCTGGAGGTGTAAAAGTCGCTTTCACTTATAGAAGCGTGTTTGTATTTTTTTTGAAGAGAAAATAAACACGTGGAGGTATAAGATTGGAAGGGGTGTGAATCTGTTAGTTAGTTGCAACAGTTGGGTCGTCTTCCTCATTCCGTTTTCTGAAAATTTCTGTGTGAGAGCAGTGAGATCTGATTCTTTAGTGAATCAGTGAGAGTGTGTAAAGTTTGTATACTTGGTGCATCAATAAGATACTCCTTTACCTACCCGTGGACGTAGCCAGATCTCCGGTGAACCACGTAACACGCGATTCTTGAAGTTTTGTGTGTTTATTGTGTTTGTGTTGGTGTACGTGCGCGAATCACAACAAGTGGCACCGTCTTTGGGAAACTCTAAGGCGCGCACGTCGATGATCGAGGAGTGGAAGGATCTACTGAGATCGATCCGAGGCTGATGCGAAACCAAGTAAGAATTCTTCTGAGAACAGTTTCTGAATCGATAATCCTGCTGATCTGTGAGCTATCGAATTTGAGTCTCTATAGCTTGTATGAAAGATTCTTTGTGTGTGTTGCTCGCTATCTCTGTGTAGAACTGATGAGTAGTTCCCGGCCCATATGAGATTTATCCCTGTTGTTCTAATTTCTAGTCTTCCCTGTTACTGGAAGGAATAAACCCTATCTGCCTGGTTTTGTTGTGGTGTCTTCTTGTTTTGGTTGAACGGTGTGAGATCAAGATTGTGCATCTTGAGAGTTATAGCCTCGGGAAAGTATGAGATTGAGAAATTCACGGGTAAGAATGACTTTGGATTGTGGAAATTGAAGATGCAAGCAATCCTATCTGAAAAGGGTTTGGAAGAGGCTATATTACCTGATAATGCGGGTTTCAAAACCGAGACGGTTGAGCAGAAACTCAAGCTCTTAAATAAGGCAAGGAGCGCCCTTATATTGTGTCTAGATGATAAGGTTCTCAGAGAGATATCTAAGGAGAAAACTGCAGCCGATATCTGGAAGAAGTTGGAATCTCTATATCAAACCAAATCACTTGCAAATCGACTATATATGAAAAAAAGACTGTACTCCTACAGATTCTCAGAAGAAAAGAACTTGCAAGAACAACTTGATGAGTTTAACAAGGCTGTGGATGGTCTGGAAAGTATTGGAGAAGAGATAGCTGATGAGGACAAGGCCATACACCTCTTAAATGCCCTACCCAAATCATACACTAACCTGAAAGATGCTCTCACTTATGAAAGGACAGGAAAGCTAACCTTAGATGAAGTGTTATCTGCCATTAAGGGAAAGGAAATTGAAATGCTATCTGAAAACGTTGGGAATGAAGCATCCAATTAGGGGTTATTTGTCAAGAAGAATCAGAACAATAAGTTCCAAAAGAAGACCTATGGAAATCAGAAACCTGCAAGCTTTGATAAAAAGCCCTACTATATGAAGAAGGATTCGAAACCCGCTATGTTTCAAAAGCAGGATAGAGGAGCCCCACAATACTTAGAGCAGAAGGCTCCCTTGCAGCTACAAGAAGGGAGGAGTTGTCACTACTGCAAGAAGGTTGGTCACCTCATTAAGGACTGCCCTGTCTTGAGAGTGAAGAATCAACAAAACCGAGGGCCAAACACTATCCAAATGAATACAGATGAAGTGCTGAATATTGTCAATTCTTCATGTGATGGCTGGATCTTAGATTCTAGCTGTTCTTTCCACATGTGCTACAAGTTGGATTGGTTCTCAGACATTGAAATGAAGGACATGGGCTCAGTGGTTTTGGGTAATGATCAAGTGTGTCGAATTCATGGTGTAGGCTCCATTAAAATTCAAAATCACAAGGGTGAAGAGAAGGTACTGTCCGCTGTGAGGTATATACCTCAAATCAAGAGAAACCTCATCTCCCTTGGCACTCTAGAAGCCAAGGGATACAAGTTTATAGGGGATGGAGGCCAGATTACTGTCTGCAAAGGGGAGATGGACATCTTAAAGGGCAGAAGAATTAACAGCATATATTACCTGTTTGCTAGGACAGTTTCTGGACAAGTTGATGTTGTCCATGAAGAAGATATTAAGATGTGGCATTTGAGAACCGGCCACATAAGTAGGAGAGGATTGGAAGAGTTGAGGAAGCAAGGGCTGATCAAGTACAACCCTGAAATTGATCTGGGAAATTGTGAAGAATGCTTGCTGTCAAAAAGCAAGAAGCTTCCTTATAAACCAAGCTGCTATAGGAGCAAGGCTCCTTTGGAGTATATTCATGCCGATATATGGGGCCCTTCAAGGACAGAGACACTTGGAGGTGCAAAGTATTTTCTGTCCCTAATTGATGATCATACCAGGAAGGTATGGGTAAACAAAAGATCAAGCAGCGGGTAAGATTAAAGACTGGTGCAATTTAGTTGAAAATGAAAAAGGCTTGAAAGTAAAATGTCTAAGAACAGATAATGGACTTGAGTTCCTATCTGAAGAACTAGATTCCTTCTGCAGGCTAAAAGGAATTAAGAGGCACAAAACAGTCCCATACAACCCTCAACAAAATGGGGTTGTAGAGAGAATGAATAGGACACTCTTGGAGAGAGTGAGGTGTTTGCTTTCAGGTTCTGGTTTATCAAAGAGATTTTGGGGAGAGGCTCTTGCTATTGCATGTTATTTGGTAAATAAGAGCCCTTCTACAGCCCTAGGTTTCCAAGTTCCTGATCACTTGTGGTTTGAAAGGGAACCAGATTACACCATATTAAAACCATTTGGATGCCTAGCATATGTACATCTGAAACAAGATAAGCTAGATCCTCGAGCTCTCAAGTGTGTCATGCTTGGATATCCCAGTGGAATTAAAGGGTACAGGGTTTGGAGTTTGGAGAAGCAAAAGGTCATCACATCAAGAGATGTGATTTTTGATGAGGCTAGAATGCCTATGCTGGAGAGAAATGCGAAGCAAGGAAGTGATACATCTTGCAAAGGTGGTCTGGAAGATGAGCACAGAGATACTCAAGTGAATCCATCTGATGAAATGAACGAAGACACACAAATTACTACAGAAAAATAGTCTGAACAGCAGACTCAAGCATCCCAGACACCTGATGTGCCTCTTAAAGATTACATGCTAGCCAGAGATAGATTGAGGAGGGAGATCCACCCTCCCAGGAGATTCTCTGAGGCAGATGTGGTGTTCTTAAGTCTTAATATTGCTCAGAAACTCCAGGAATATGAGCCTAAGTTAATTGAGGAAGCCTGCAAGTGTTCTTAAGTCTTAATATTGCTCAGAAACTCCAGGAATATGAGCCTAAGTTAATTGAGGAAGCCTGCAACAGTTCAGAAAAGGAGCTGTGGATACAGGCAATGAATGAGGATATGAACTCCCTATAAGAAAATAAAACATGGGTATTGGTGAATAAACCAAAGGGTCAAACATGTGTTGGATGCAGATGGCTATACAAGAGGAAGGCTGAAAATACTGAGGAGAGGAAGGTGAGATACAAGGCAAGACTTGTAGCAAAAGGCTACACTCAAAAAGAAGGAATAGATTTCAATGAAGTCTTCTCTCCTGTTGTTAAGCATACCTCTATCAGGATCTTACTAGCTTTGGCTGTTCAGTTTGACCTCGAATTGCATCAGTTAGATGTAAAGACAACTTTTCTACATGGAGAACTTGAAGAGGTTTTATATATGGACCAGCCTCCAGGTTTTGTTGAAAAGGGAAGAGAAGATCAAGTATGCCTATTGAAAAGGTCTATCTATGGCTTGAAGCAAAGCCCTCGACAGTGGAACAAGAGGTTTGATTCCCACATGCTAAACATTGGCTTTTCAAGATCGGATTTTGATAAATGTGTTCACCTCAAGAAGTCCATAGATGGAAGCCTCATATACTTGCTGCTCTATGTTGATGACATGCTCCTTGCAGGGAAGCATGTATCTGATATTAAACAGGTAAAAACAGACCTCTCTATGGAGTTTGATATGAAAGATCTGGGAGAGGCTTCTAAAATCCTTGGCATGGATATTCTGAGGGACAGAGTAGGTGGAAGGCTGAAGTTAACTCAACTGAACTATCTGTCTAAGGTACTTGACAAGTTCAGTGATAAAAGATCCAGATCATTATCTATACCAGTAAGTCAAGACATTAAGTTGAGCCAAGATATGAAGCCAAATTCAGCTCAAGAGAGAGAAGAGATGAATAAGATCCCTTATGCTAGTCTCATAGGGAGTCTTATGTACTTGATGATATGTACCCGGCCTGACATCTGCTATGCTGTGAGCATAACTAGCAGATACATGGCAGAACCAGGAATAAGACATTGGGATGTTTTATGTGGAGTATTAAGGTATCTGAAGGGTTCCAAATATAGAGGGTTGATGTTTGAAAAACAAGTTGATTCTGGAGGTGATCCTATACTGGGGTATGTCGACTCTGATTATGCTGCAAGTGTAGACACAAGGAAGTCCCAAACTGGTTTCATCTTCAAGTTATTCGGTGTAGCAGTATCCTGGAAATCAAACTTACAGTCCGTGATTGCTTTGTCCACTACGGAGGCTGAATTCATGGCGATTACAGAAGCTTTTAAAGAAATTATATGGATCAGACGCCTGGCAAGTGAGTTAGGGATTGGTCAGCAGTCGATTACCATCCTATGTGATAGCCAAAGTGCTTTGCACTTGGCTAAGCATCCGGTTTTCCACAGCAAGTCTAAACACATAGACGTTCGTTTTCATTTTGTCAGAGATATTGTTGAGAAGGGTTGGATATGCCTTGACAAGGTGCATACATCTGAGAATGCAACAGATGCTTTAACTAAGCCGATTCCCTCTGCTTAGTTTCAGCACTGCATGAAGTTGATTGGTTTGGGCTGATCCTGCGGGATCAGTCATTTGGGTCCTGACATGTTGGTGGCTGCATGACATGTTGGTGGCTGCATGACATGTTGCATGGAAGTGTACGTATTCGCATATGTGTGCGTTTTTGTGAAGCTGGCTGGAGGTGTAAAAGTCGCTTTCACTTATAGAAGCGTGTTTGTATTTTTTTTTGAAGAGAAAATAAACACGTGGAGGTATAAGATTGGAAGGGGTGTGAATCTGTTAGTTAGTTGCAACAGCAGGGTCGTCTTACTCATTCCTTTTTCTGAAAATTTCTGTGTGAGAGCAATGAGATCTTATTCTTTAGTGAATCAGTGAGAGTGTGTAAAGTTTGTATACTTGGTGCATCAATAAGATACTCCTTTACCTGCCTGTGGACGTAGCCAGATCTTCGGTGAACCACGTAACCCGCGAGTCTTGAAGTTTTGTGTGTGTATTGTGTTTGTGTTGGTGTACGTGCGTGAATCACAACATTAGGGATTGATTACCTACAAATTCACGGTTGTTTGTCGAAATCATTGAAGATAGTTTGGAGTTGATTATGAGTTGTTAGGAAAATATTTAGGTATCCTTGTGTGAGTTCTTTCACATTAATGACAATTCCATGCACAAATGTATTCATCTTGATTTTCAAACCAATTATTCACTTGCCCCATCATCTTTAATTTATGAAGATTGGAGAGAACTAGATCCTAATAGAGGAGAAGCTCTGGATCTGGAATATCTTGAATGCGACAAAATTATCGCTTCACCCTCATCGAAGATGACCTTAAATTATTTCCCAAAAAGAAATGTGGTCAAGATCCATCGACACAAACTGTGGGGGACATAGGCCTCCAAATCCTCAGATGGGGACCAACAGAAAAGCATTTTATAAATCTAAAAGCGATAATAAAAATCTTTAAAACTTAAATAGATGAATGTGCAATTAGTTTAACTTACTATGGCTAGTCTTTCTTATGTTGCTCCGTCATTGTGATGGGCAATCCAGCCACTCTTTTCAAGGCACCCGCCTAGCCTAGCTACACCAGCAACACTTACATCTTCAACTTCTACAATTCAAAATCATTCAAACAAGTGAAGCATTCCACCTCGAACTTGACTAAACACATTGCAATCCCTTTTTTCATATTCAACATATTAATTTATTGTGAATTGAAAGGATTGTAAATACAAATAAAAAACAAATTGTAAAGAACATACATAATTATAATGGATCGAGTGTAATCTCTACATCCACTCTTCAAGACTCTCGGTGATGATTTTAATGGTGGATAAAATATTATTATGTGATATAATACAATGATAGGTAGCAGGGGCGGATACTAACACCGAATATCGTGGGAGCTCGATTATGTTTTTGGGATCGAAACTATATACATATATATATATATTAAAAATAAAAATATATGTAAATTTTTTTTAATGTTCATGGGGGCTCTAGCCCCCATGTGCCCAATGCTACATCCGCCCCCTGATATATAGCATAGACATTTATAAGGAGAGATCCACCTTAATATGGTAAAGATATTTCGTATCATAATATATCCACAAACAAATTAATATCTATTTAGATCCCGTTTACATATGGATAAATCTCACTAAACTAGGAAACTAGATACACCAAGTCTTTTTCATATTCAACAGTCACTCGAGCACTCCTCGAGTTCTTTGACCCAATCATATCAACCCACTACCTCGAGCCACTTCCTCGAGCTAAATATTTAGACTACAGTACAACAAAAGTGATCATTCTTTCTATGAGCATCTAAGTTCTAAAAATAAGGCCTCGAAACTTAATATTAAATCGCAAAACCATGCATGTGAAAGGTTTTCCATGAAATCATTTTGAATGAGAAGATGTATTCTTGAAATCTATTTTTCAACAATTTGAATGCAACAAGTTTATGCATTGATTTAAGCTTATGGGCTATTAGAGGCCTCGAACCTAAGAGGTCCTCGGTCCATAGCAAGTGTGAAAATTCATAAGTTTACATCATCAATAGTTTATTGAAAGAGATAGAGTTCTATAGTGGAAAGTGACTTCACTCTAGATTTGATCTCATTTGAGTCTGTTTTTATGTCTATTCTGTAGTGTCTTAGTCGTATTAAGTAGTAGAGTCTATGGTGTTTTTCTAAATTGTTCCAGGATGGAGAAAGTGGAGGAACTGGTCATTTCCAGATGAGTTTGGGAATGTTGAGGGGAATTTCCCAAGTGAGCTACTCCGAGGATTGGGAGGAATCAACATATCCAGATGCAATGGAAGATACCTCCTCGTATGGGGTAATTCGACAAAAAGACTGGAAATGGAAAGTGATGCGGTTACTGTGAGAATCAACCTGCCAAAATCCAGAACTCATTCAAAGGCTTAATCTGCAGGATTGAATTGGTTAAAGGAAGGAAGATGCTAAATATGGAAAGAGCATATCAACTGGGATCTGGGCATATTCCTTACGGGGAATTAGTGGTTGTTGTTTGTGGCGAATAAGGCTTAGTATAAAAGCAATAAACATCATATACTTTTTTATCTTATCATATCTCATAGCACTATTTTATATTTGCTTTTGTACTACATGAAGAACTGAATTATTGTAATTACTTGAAGGTCCTATTTCTTCAAGGATATTATGAAGTTTGGTAATTCATCTTCTCTTATTTATTTTATTTACTTTATGTCTAGCTAAATGCCCGATTCGGGATGAATGAATTAATATATTAAGAAGCTGAGATGTAGAGTGTGAGATTTCAGGTTTTTGAACTCGGTCGAGACAAGTTTGTCTCAGTTCATCATCCTTCCTTCTTGGTCTATTTATAGGGATTTCTAAGTATTTAGCAAACCAATCCATTTAGGCTATTCAGAATGACTACCTAAGTAGATATGGGGGAGTTGGGCAACCAAAGTGGGGTAGATTTAGCCAATAGAATTCACGAGTGGAAAAACCATTATGGCAAGGGGTTGGAATAGTAATACTAGGTTGAGCCAGGCTGGAAAATAATGTCGTTAGTCTAGTATTAGATTGGGTTCCCAGATCTTAATACAGTTGCAGAAACACTAGGGTTACCATGGCACGCTACGATAAAAGGGGAATAGGGCTACTGCGGTTAGCCTAAACTATTCGGGTGAACACGCCAAGTTATTAGGAATTGGGCATTTGTACGATCTCTAGGTAGAAAAACCTTGTTCTTAACTGGGGGAGAGCTATAGGAAGCATAGTGATAATAGGTATTTCATACAGTCCATTTTGTCTTAGGAACGCTCATTGTAGTGACAGTGCTTGGAGTTGAGATGAGTTCAATTTCTTAGAAGATAACTTGGATCTACCTACCTACCTACTACCATTTGGCTAATTACAAGAGACCAATGAACATTATTCTCAATAAACTCAATATTGATATTCAGTCACTCTAAACACTTTATTATATTTGATATTCTCTCTCGAGCATTTGCAGGTTTTTAGAAATTATAAATCATTTGCTTTTATTAAATTCTTTTGACATTGATGGTTGAACAACTTAAATCCACTCTCCGTGGGATCGACCCTGTCACAAATCGACTATCTACATATCATTTGGGCTAGGATAAACCTAGAGGTCGGATTTGGGTGCTTGGCATTCTTGACACGAAACAACACTGTGTCTGAATTGCCGCTATTGCCGGGAAGTGGCAACAAAGCCAACCTTCTATTAGCTTTCTTATTGGTTGGTTGTTTTGGTGTATGTCCAGGTATCGTACAACAAATCTAGTCTAGAAATCAAGAGGACTGCAACACGGAATAGGGCAAAAGCCAGATGCTAAAAATAAGAAAAAGAGAAATCTATTGAAGATAGTGTAGAAGAAAGTTTGGGAGAAAGTCTTGAAGAATTTCAACAACCTTTAGAAATTGAAACCATGGATGGAAATGGAGCAAATGGAGAAGGACATGCAACACTAAGAAAACTAAAGGAATTGACTTTTCCAGCCAATCTCAACATGAAACAAATGGACATAACGCTGCAGATGGAAAATCATGGGAGCTCAAATCGTACTTCATAAGGGTTTTTCCTGAAATCCACGATCATCCTGGAGAAGACCCATACAAACATCTCTAAGATTTTGAGATGATTTGTGCAACTTAGAGCAATGATGACAATATGGAGAACTATATTAGGATGCTCGTCTTTCCTTTCACTCTACAAGATAGAGCAATGGAGTGGTTATATTCCTTACTAGCGGGAAGTGCAACCACTTGGCAAGAATCGCAACAAAGATTCTTGCAGAAGTACTATCCCTTTGAGCGAATCCAGACATCAAAACGTGAAATTGAGCGCATAAAGATGGTTGAAAATGAAAGCTTCTATAATTGTTGGACCAGATTCAATCAATTGTTTGCGAGATGCCCACAACCTCGAATTGTCAGCGAAGACTTGGTCCAATATTTCATAGCCAATTGCATGGAGCTGAAAAAGATATTTCTAAAATACAACTTGTGGGGGCACAATAATGAACAAATCAGTTGATGAAGTGCTCAAACTTATCATGGATATGGCCGAAGAAAGAGCTATGGAGGGAGAGGAGTTTCTAGTTGAAGTGGAGAATTAAAATGGCCTGGAGAAAAAAGCCAAACAATTACGAGAAATGATCGAGAAGATGGCCATGAATCCAGCTCCTCAACCCAAAAGAATCATTACAACATATGGATTCTACAGTGATGTCACACATGCAACATACGAATGCCCAACTGTGGTCATGAATGAAGAAGTATAGGCAATTGATGGATATCAAAAGAAGTGGGATCTATATTCCAAAACCCACAATCCTGGATCGCAGGAGCATCCCAATTTCAGATGGAGGAATGATCAACAACCACAAAATGGATTTCAAGTGCAGTAGTTTCATCAACAACCACCATAGGGCAATCCAGTAAAATGCAGCAGCAACCCAAAAGATCGCTTAAAGATTTGGTGAAAACCTTAGCTGAAGAACAACCGAACGCTCATCAAGACGATGAAAATTTCAAAGAAAAAACTCGATAATGGATGATTCAGTTGGGCAATCAGATATCCCGATTGGCCAAAGAAGTTGCGAATCTAGGAAATAAGAATGAGAAACTACTTTATCAAGTTGAAGAGCCAACATCACATGTAAATGTTGTCCCAAGGAGTGGGAAGGAGATGCCTGATTTGTATCAAAATGAGAATACGACACATGAGTCAACTGAAGAAGCAGAGGATAAGATGCCCAAATGGAGACTTCGATGAAGAAGAAGAAGCAAATTGACCTAAAAGCTAAAGCATGGAGGACACCTCACTTTCCTTGCCAATTGAGGAAAAATATGAATGAAAATGATGACCAAGAGTTGTTGAATCTTTTCAGTGAAATATAGATCAATATTCCATTTTCGAAGGCCTTGTAGCAAGTGCCTGGATATGCAAAGCTTATGAAGGATCTCTATTCCAAAAAGGTGCGATTTGAGGATGAAGCTCAATTTTCGGTAGGGGAGAATGTGTCCTCCATGATCCAAAAGAAGTTGCCTCAAAAGTGTAAGGATCCAGGTTTGTTCTCTATACCTTGTGTTATTGGAAACACCTGTATTGACTAAGTCATGCTAGATTTAGGTGCTTTCATTAGCATGATGCCTTTATCTATTTACGAAGAATTGAATATTGACCCTTTGAAAGAATCTAAAACTGCTATCTAGTTGACCGATAGGTCAAGTGTGTATCCTAGGGGCATTTTAGAGGATGTTTTGATTAAGGTTGATGATTTGATCTTTTTGCTTATTTCTTTCTATTGGATATTGGACCTTGCACATCTAGGAAGCTCATTTTATTGCTAAGAAGGTTGTTCATGAAAACTGCAAAAACTAAAATAGATGTTGATAAGGGTACCTTTACTTGCGAATTTCATAAAGAACAAGTTACTTTTGATTTGTTCAAATCTATGAAGTACCCAGAAGATCTTGAAGAGGTTAATCAAGTTAAACTAGTTGACTCCTTGGCCGAGGAGCATGGTAGTTTGTTGTGTGCGCAGGATTCTTTTCAGGTTGCCTTAGAGAAAGGCTTGGCTGATAAAGATGCTGTAGGGAAGATGATGAGAATTTGAGAGAAGCGATCATGCAACTCCATGGTGTGGAAGAGACAAAGAGGCTCAACTGGTCGAATTGCCCAAGTTTTTGGGCTTCCGCAAAATGAAGTCGATTGAGGAGCGTCCAAGTTGAATCACAAATCGTTGCCCAAGCATCTGAACTAAATTGACCTTGGAGAAGGTGAGACTCTACCGGTGATTATCAGCGTGGACTTGACCCAGTCGCAGGAGGAAAAGTCAAAAGGGTTTTGAGCTATTTCAAGGAGGCAATGGGGTGGACATTGGCTAATATAAAGGGGATAAGTCCTTCTGTGTGCATGCATTGCATTTTACTTGAAGAAGAAACAAATCCTATTTGAGAGCATCGAAGAATGCTGAATCCGATGATGAAGGAGGTTGTGTAGGCTGAAATTTTAAAGCTTCAGGACCAGGGTATCATATACTCAATTTTGAATAGCAAGTGGGTTAGCCCAATTCATGCGGTCCCGAAGAAGACGAACATTGAAGTGGTGTAAAATAAGAAGAAAGAGCTCTTCCCAGTTAGGCTATAGATAGGATAGAGAGTTTGCATCGATTATAGGAAACTGAATGTGCCACGAAGAAGGATCATTTCCCTCTTCCGTACATTGATCAAATGTTGGAGAAGTTAGTATGCAATTCATTCTTTGGCTTTCTGGAAGGATATTCGGGATATATGGAGATTTGTCTTCCACAATAATATCAGGAGATGGCCACGTTCTTTTGCCCATTTGGCAGATTTTCCTACACAAGGATGTCTTTTAGTCTCTATAATGCTCCGAGGACATTTCAACGGTGCACGATGAGTATATTCTCCGATCTACTCGAGGATCTTATTAAGGTATTCATGGACGATTTCTCAATCTATGGGATATCTTTTGAAGATTTCATTGCTAATCTTAAGAAGGTGTTGCAACACTGTATGGAGAAGAATTTGGTGCTCAATTATGAAAAATGCTAACTTATTGTTTGAGAAGGAATTGTACTTGGGCATGTGGTGTCAGAACATGGAATTGAGGTGGATAAGGCAAAGGTGGAGCTGATTCAGAAATTGCCCTACCCCACTAATGTTAAACATGTGAGGGCATTTCTGGGGTATGGAGGTTTCTATCGTCATTTTATCAAGAATTTTACCAAGAGGGCACAACCATTGACAAGGCTATTGAAGTTATAAGTTAAGTTTGAGTTTGGAGAAGACTGCAAAGAGGCCTTTGACTATCCGAAGGAAGCCCATGTATTAGCGCCTATCATTCAACAACCAAGGTGGAGAGAACCGTTCAAGATAATGTGTGATGCTAGATATAGAAAAGTTGGAGCTGTACTTGGGCAAAAGGTTGGGAAAGTTGGGCATGTGGTGTACTATGCATTAAAAACTCTGAATGTTGCCCAACTAAATTATTCTACAACAGAGAAGGAGATGTTGGCTATCGTGTTTGTTGTGGAGAAGTTTAGATCTTATCTTTTGGGATCTGAAGTCACGGTGTATTCTGACCACTCGACAATTAGATACTTGATGTCAAATAAGGAGTCCATATCACGATCAGATGGGTTTTACTTCAACAAGAATATGATTTGGTGATCAAGGACAAGCCGAGGGTAGAAATCAAGGTGGCACATCATTTGAACAGAATTGTCAACTCGTAGGATGCAGTTGCTCAAATCGGAGAAGCGTTCCCAGATGAGTAGTTGTATGCAGTGGTGATGGAGCTGTGGTATGTGCTCTTGGTTGATCACTAAATTATTTTACTAGCTACTTAGCAAAGCTAATAATATAGTGGCAAATAAAATTATCGAATCCCAGGGGAAAGAAGTAACGAAAAACCTTAAGTACTAAAACATTGTTTCTTGAAATACTAGTTAGGGGAAATCAAATTTTGGTTTTGATGGTTTACGAAAATTCCAAAGATATTCGATTAAAAATATCTAAGGTGAAGAGAGAAAAATACTGGTGAATTCAAATATGAGAAGCACAAACTCCAGAGATATCTACTTATCAAGTATTACATGTATGGATAAATCGATTAATTCCCAATTTAATTCCTATTCGTAGTGAAACATCAGATAAGTATCATGAATTTCTTTGTTCGACAATTCACAAAGTTGATTAATTAATTATCTATCTCCTGTCGGTCTCAAGACTAATCAAGTAACTCCAGAAACCCAATGGATCTATTCCTATAATCTATTTCCCTTTTTTCAGACAAGAAATCAGTTTATATTGTGAAAACTCTTTCCGTTGAAAAATATCACAGTTACGTCTCTAATTCTCAACTAATTAATCCTAAGATGTGGTCAGCAACTCAAGATTACGAATAAGCACAGAATTCACAAACTACGATGGGAAGGGAAAATTAATTCAATTAATCACACATTCATACTTGATAGTTCAAAACCCTAGAATCTGAAAGATGTTTAGTTACACATATTCATAGAAAAATTCATCAAAGATAAATAAAACCTGAATTGCATAAATACTTGGGTTTGAAAATCTTCCCACAAAAATCTGTCTTCAATCATAAAACTCAACTATAGTTTGGAATCTCTAAAAACTAAAATCTGGAATGAAGCACACTTAAAATTTGAAATTACATGGCTTTAAATAGTGGTGATAGATGTATCATATAGTATCTAGGACTAGATCTATCTAAGTCTTCAAATCAGCATCAAACTAGGATTTCTCAGATTCACGTCAATCGATGCATGTTTCACGTCGATCGATGCGGGTTGTGCGTCGATCGACGTAGACTCGGCTTCCGCAGGTCTACATCTACCTCGGCGTCGATCGCTCCTTCAAGCCACTGCATCGATTGACAAGAGTCTGTGTCGATCGACGTAGATCTGGTGATCTAAACCTTTCTTAGTTCTTCACTATTTTCGACTCAAAAACCTACATAATTCATCAACCACGACATACAAGTACCAAAGCCATTTCATGCAAAAGAAAACACATAAATCTACTCTAACATCAACCAAATAGTCGAATAACTAATGGATAAGTTGGTGAAAATACTAATTTATCAACTCCCTCAAACTTAAATTATTGATCGTCCTCGATTAAATCGCAGATAAGAAATCAAATCTCGTGCAGATACAAGTGTGCAATGCCTCACAAGCTAATTCACTATCCAAGTATCACTAATTCATATAAATCATGCACTCCAAACAAAATTCGAATTGTTAAATCAATGAGGAGGAACCTCACAAGGCAGTGTTTGCACTCATCGCTCGAAAAACAAAAGGTTCTTGTTTCACTCACTCAAGATATTTGCTCACCTCTGAAGGAACAAGCCGGTGAAGGCGGATCATCCCCACGATCGATGTTGAATACCAAACGTACACATACATGGTTTAATTAAATTAAATCAAGGAGATCAAGGATTACCAATAGATCTATACAGATCTGATGATCGATACCACTGGAGATCTTCCTGCCTGTGCCCCGCGAACCACGATCGAATGCCGGGTGGACAGCAATCCTTCGAATCGTAGATGCCAACCAAAACTAAATCTACAATGTTTAAGAGAACTAAACCCTAACCGTCGCTCAACACATGAGCTTATGAAAAATGACAACTAGGGTTTTTCTCTCAACCATAAGATCCTATTTATAGGCATCTTCTAGGGTTTCTAGTTGGGCCAGACCAGGGATCTCTAAAAGGTATAGGATTGGGCCTCCCATAAGTCCAAACACATATATTCAGCCCAAAATATAATTTGAACTTATAACATTAATTCATTCCACTAGAGAATTAATGTTGCAAATGTCATCCTATCCCGATGTGAATCAGGGCTTCTATTTGACTTAATTAATTCCCTATGTTTAAGATAACACACATCCATTAATTAATTAAAAGCTCTGACAGCATTAATTAATTAATATCACAATCCTTAAGTAGTACCCGCTCAACATTATTATCGTATCGGAATAAATTCCACCTTTAGGGTTTAATACGATAAAACTTACGAACTCCTTTAGGGGATGTCATCAACCTGGATGTCCAGGACACGGTGCCCTAATGTGACTATATAAACACATACAAATAATGTTGTTACCCAAGATACGGAGCATATTGAATCATCCTTTTAATTCTCACCCATGGTAAGTCAAACTAACAAACAATCATTTGCATATATCTAAATATCACATCTAGGGTTAAGAATTATCAAAGTCGCCGAGACCTTGGTTCTTCATAGAGTCATAATAGAAGAACACGTCTCACCGCGATCCAGTCAATGCAACACCACGCACTAGCATAAACTAATAACCAATACTAGTTATCTCAAGTTTATACTACAACCTAAAACGATAGTTTATCCTGAACTATCTCAGTTGTGAATAAGTTTTATATCTTATAAGGAACCCAACAATGCGATCTTCAGTGGGACGACGCACCCACCACATTGTCTTGTCTATAATATAAGATAAGTGGATATACATTCAATCATAATAAAGCAACAATGTGATAAAATTTATTTCAGAATGATTTCAGTTTAATCAAAGAGATTGAATACACCAACAATCTCCCACTTATACTAAAGCTACACTTTTAGTATACACACATGTCATTACAATTCTCCCACTTACACTCAAAGTGTAGCTGCTACATATCGTAAACCAAGACCCTCCACGTGTTTCTCGAAGATCTTAGTTGTCAAAGTCTTCATGAAAGGATCAGCCAAGTTATTCAATGACGCAATCTTTTCCATAACAACGTCACCTCTCTTTACAATTTCTCGTATAATATGGTATTTCCTTTCAATGTGTTTGCTTGCCTTGTGGGCTTTAGGTTCTTTCGAGTTTGCTACCGTACCAGTGTTGTCACAATAAATTGTGATACACTTCGGCACACTCGGAATCACCTCCAAGTACAACAAGAAGCTCTTAAGTCAGACAACTTCTTTTGCAGCCTCTGAGGCAGCCACATATTCAGCTTCCATGGTGGAGTCCGCGATGCATTTCTGCTTCACACTCCTCCATGATATGGCCCCGCCTCCCAAGGTAACACATAACCCGAGGTGGACTTTCTCTTATCTCG
This sequence comes from Plectranthus barbatus, assembly GCA_026898455.1. NCBI lineage: Eukaryota > Viridiplantae > Streptophyta > Magnoliopsida > Lamiales > Lamiaceae > Plectranthus > Plectranthus barbatus. The sequence continues at coordinate 590,176 of JAPKLW010000326.1, forward strand.
GTCAGCTTGAAAATCTGAATCTGAATAACCCAAAGGGGTCAGACTATCTGATTGGTAAATCAACATATAATCACGAGTTCTTTTCAGTAATATGTTTTATCGCAGTCCAGTGCCCCTGACCAGGGTTAGATTGATATCTTGCCACCATGCCAACTACATAGCAGATATCAGGTCTAGTACAGAGCATAGCATACATAAGGCTTCCTACAACCGAAGCATAAGGAACTTTTCCCATCTCCTCTATCTCATCTGGCGTTTTGGGACACATGTCCTTAGATAGAGGAACTCCATGTCGGAAAGGCAACAATCCTTTCTTGGAGTTTTGCATGCTAAACCTGTTAATAACAGTATCGATATAGGCAGCTTAGGACAGACACAACATTCTTTTCTTTCGATCACGAATGACCTTAATACCAAGAATGTACGCAGCATCTCCCAAATCCTTCATCTAAAACTGTTCCGGCAGTCACACCTTTACGTCCGATAATACCTTCACATTGTTGCCAATAAGAAGAATATCATCTACGTACAGTACTAAGAATACCACCACATTTCCATTGCTCATTTTGTACACACAACTTTCATCTTGACACTGTTCAAATCCAAAGGACTTGATCACTTCGTCAAAATGAATGTTCCAAGATCTAGAAGCTTTCTTAAGTCCATAAAGAGACTTCTTTAGCTTCCATACAAGATGCTCTTGGCCTTTCTTTACATAACCTTCAGGTTGCCGCATATAGATGTCTTCATCCAGATTTCCATTAAGGAAGGTTGTCTTGACATCCTTTTGCCAAAGCTCATAGTCCATGTAATTTGCTATGGATAAGAGTATACGGATTGACTTTAGCATAGATACCGGTGAGAAGGTTTCATCGTAATCGATTCCCTCTCTTTGAGTGAATCCCTTCGCCACCAACCGTGCTTTAAAGGCAATGACTTTTCCGTCAGATCCTCTCTCGTACACACCCATAGCATCTATAGATTCAATTTCAGAATCCATAGACTTAAGCCAAGATGTTGCATCTATATCTTGGACTGCCTCTTTGTAAGTCCAGGGATCGTTTGCTTCATGTTCACCAATATGGACCAAGTTCGAAGACTCTCCCACACCCATGAAACGATCAGGCTGAAGAACAACCCTCACACTGCGACGAGGCAGTACCTGTGTAGGTACATTAGAGTCAACACGTTGTGTAGCCTCTTGTGGTATATCACTTAGTACACTCGGTGTACCATTGTCTCCTCTCAAATCATTGAGAATAATCTCACTCTTGGATTTATGCTCACTTATATAGTCTTCCTCCAAGAATCAGGCGTTGGTGCTCACCACTACCCTTTGATCCTTGGGACTATAACAGCAACCGCCTCTCATACCTTTAAGATATCCTATAAACAACCGTACTTCTGTTCTAGGTGCCAACTTATCTGCTTCCTTATCCAGCACATGTGTTGGGCAACCCCAAACCCGAATGTGGTTTAAACTTGGCTTTCGCCCAGTCCACAATTCTATTGGAGTCTTTGGAACTGATTTAGAAGGTACGAAGTTTAGAAGGTAAGCCGTTGTTTCCAAGGCATAACCCCAAAACGAAGTAGGCAAAGTAGCATAACTCATCATTGACCTCACCATATCTAATAGAGTTCTATTTCTTCTCTCTGCTACCCCATTGTGTTGTGGAATACCGGGTGCAGACAATTGAGATGTAATCCCATTATCCAATAAGTATTGCCTAAATTCAGCACTGAGGTATTCGCCACCCCGATCAGATCGTAGTGACTTGATACTTTTACCTTGCAGATTCTCCACTTCAGCCTTAAATTCTTTGAACTTGTCAAAGCATTCAGAGTTGCGGCGCATCAAGTAAATGTATACAAACCTTGAGTAATCATCCGTGAAAGTCACGAAATACTCAAAACCACCTCTTGCTTGAATGGACATAGGCCCACACAAATCAGAGTGAATCAATTCTAACACATCTTTGGCTCTATTTCCTTTAGCCTTAAAAGGCCTGGAAGTTATTTTTCCCTCCAAACAGGATTTGCTGACTGAGAATGGTTCAACTTGGAGAGACTCCAATGATCCACTACTTACCAGTCTTTGGATCCTCCTTAGATTAATATGACCCAATCTTAAATGCCAAAGATATGTTTGATTCAACAGAGAAGAAGCTTTTCTTTTAGATGATGAAGATGCGTGAGTTTCAGTTACAGTATGATATGCACAAGTAATAGTATACAAAGAGTTTTCCAACATGCCAGAACAGATAAAAGAGTTATTTTTCATAATAACAACATTGTTATTAAAAATAACAGAATATCCATTCGAAAACAGTTTCGAAACTGAAATTAAATTCTTTCAAAAACTATGCACATATAAAACGTCTTATAAAACTAAAACATTATCAGAAAAAGATAAGTGCACATCTCCTACTTCAACAGCCGCCACTTTTGCAGCATTCCCCAAGCGTACGGTAATCTCGCCTTCATTCAGTTGCCTTGTCTGCATAAAACCATGCAGAGAAAAATGAACATGATCAGTGACACCAGTATCTACTATCCAAGAGATAGCAGAACAAGCCGCAAGACATGTTTCAACAACTAAAGCAGAAGACATACCCGAGTTACCCTTTTTCAACAGGGGACAATTAGATCTGTAATGCCCAGACCGGTTGCACTTGTAGCACTTTCCCTTTAGTTTCTTGACACCACCAGAAGGTGCCACACCACCAGAAGGTGCTAGTCATTTGCTCCCACTGCTCCCACTGCCCTTTTTCTTATTGTTAAGCTTCTTCTTATTACCGCCGTGAGGCAAAGAAGAGGATGCCTTAAAAGAAACCAGAGCCTCTGACCCCTTACCCATGAGACCTTCTGCTGCAGCCAATTCAGTAAGGAGTTCAGCCAAAGTGTACTCCTTCTTACCCATGATCACGTTCAAGCGGATGTTCTCAAAGGATTTAGGAAGTGAGTGTAGAACCATATCGATTTTTGAATCATTATCGATATTCCCACCTAGAAGATAAATCTCATGAAGATATTCCATCATCTTGAGAACATGATCTCTAACAGACACTCCCTCAGGCATAGAGGTAGACATAATCTTCCTCATTGCCTCAAACCGAGCAGACCTATCCTTCTCACCGAAGAGTTCCTGGAGGTTCAACATAATATCAGAAGCATTAGGCATGTTCTGATGCTGTTGCTGCAACACATTTGACATAGAAGCCAAAATGTAACAACGAGCCATCTCATTAGCCTTATTCCACTTCTTGTGAGCCTCCCTTTGCTCTTCAGTAGAAGTAGGAGTCAGAGGTCCCGAAGCATGTGTGTTGAGTACAAATTTGTATTCATCAGCAACCAGTACAATATCCAGATTTCTTTTCCAGTCCAAATAGTTTGGACCAGTAAGCTTGTTTTGATTGAGAATGGTCATAAGCGGATTAAACGACATAATGATAACTGGAATAAATTAAATGCAAACACATAAGCATATAAATCACATTAATTGAAGCATAAAACATGGAAACCTTCAAAACCAATGTTTAATGCAACCTCCACCAGCCCAACAAATATATATGCAAGCCACGGTAGGTGGACGTTTACACACATATCCATTGACCAGACAAACTATCTTTAATTCCAATATCACGTCAACCTCTACTTTATGACGAATGAAATTAATAGTCGGACCATATGCACAGGCCATGTGAATCAAAACAGGGACTCCGGTGGGGAGTTATATAGAAATTCACATCTAAGTGATGACCACAATTTAACCAAAAAAGAAAATCATTTTACAATTGATGACCTTACCGTTAGGACTTTACATCACTAGCAAATAATTTCTTAAAAGTTATCTTGAATTAAATCTTTACCAATGAACCGTGAATGACACATCCGTTGGGGGTGACGCCCAGGGTCATGCGAGTGACACACACTTCATTTAAAGATAAAATTCATTTTTATTAGAAGTCTTATCAAGTGAACTAGTGAATGTTGTATCCGTTGGGGGGTGACGCCCAGGGTCACGCGAACAACACACACAATCACTTATAAGACCAATAGTGGAGGCCTAAATAAATTAATTAAAATTTATTTTAATTCATTTAGTCATTTTAATTTGAAGGTTTTTGATAGCATGCAATAAAGAATTAAATAAATCCTAGCATGCTCCAAACATGTAAAACATACGACATGCTTAGAAAATAAATACACATCATGCAAGAACAAATAAAATGTCCTCGTGGCCCCAAGATGTGTACCTGCATATCTACCTATTATATTACAAGAATATTGAATATACAACTCTTCAAATGGGTCTTCGAATCGGATCTGGACCTTGAACAATTCAAATTTGGGATTTTGAATTTACTGCAAATGGCATTTTTCGAGCCACCGTTGCTACCAAACGACGCACAGTCAACGGTCGAAATTTAATGGGCTTTGAAGACGAAAGTTTGGACTTCCATCTCCAACCAATGGCACCGGAGATTCACGCTAGACTCGCCGCCAATTGGCCGGAGAAAATGGCTAGTTGAGTAGCCTGGGCAAAAAAACAGTGCACAAGGCACTTTTGTTGCCTCCGTTCCCATCGATTCCAACAACAATCATGCCGGTAACCTACTGGGCCTTAATGCCCTAGGTTTGGACTACAATTCCATGTCATCGGTACTGGAAATCCATAAATGGAATGCCTCCGAATGACCACGAAAAAATGTCCACCTACATGCTGTCAACCCAGAAAATTAGGGTTTTATGGCGACTGAGCCAACTTCATCGGCCCATTGTGCCGTCATGATCGAAAATAAACCTCCCAAACCTACTGGGCATTGAAGCCCTAAGTATGGAAAGTAAGATCAAATCATTGGAATTATGGATACGACCCGAAATAGCCACCAATCGACGCACAAAATCAGCCCACACGAATACAGAATTGCGAGATTCTTGCTTGCAGTCATTTTCACGCGGCGATTGCCGCTAATTCCGCCGCCATCAACGCCAATCAACAATTGGGCATTGAAGTCTGAAGCAAGATCTTCCATTTCCCACCACCGGCACCGGCGATCCACGCTGAGATCGCCGCCGATCGAGCGAAGAAAACGGACACGTGCAACTGTCGCGCAAAAATTCTGGAAATTCCTAGAATTGTCGCGCGACCACCAGACTTCACGCCCTCGCTACCGTCGACTCTGCCACTGTCCAGGCAAAACCCCGACGTCATCTTGGTCGCCTATCACAAGGCTTCAAGATCCAATCGTCTCCGATCCCGCACACGGCCCCCGCTGTTGTCGAAAATGCCGTGAAGAGGGGCTTCAGACCATCCTGAAATCACGCGCAGGTGAGTGCGCGATTTGCAGCCGGTGCAGCACCGCCACCCTTCGCCGTTCTTGATGACCGCCGGTGCTACCACGATGCCAGCCATCCCAGCTACGACCCCCGACGGCTGGTCAACACCACCGACGTACCGGTGAGCCATGGCTGAGCCGCAAACAGGGCCTGCGCGACCGGTTTTGACAGTTTTCCGTCGATGTTTGTTCTTCGTGTTCTTCGATTCTTAGTCTCGTTTTTCACATCAAATTACGTCAAAAATGATACAAAATTATAGGAAATAAAATTACAACATTTCCTACACTAACCATGGATTTTCTCGTGGTGAAAAACTATTATAAACCGCGAATAAACCATCGCGCCAAAACCAAAAAAAATCGGGAGCCACGAGGAACAAAAAATATATAAAAATATATAAAACATCAACTACATGCTTGAAGGATTTAAAATGCAATAAACCAACAGCACGTTTCAGGCAGAGCCAACAGCCATGAACCTGGCTCTGATACCAATTGAAGGAACACGCCGGTGAAGGCAGATCGTCCCCACGATCGATGTTGGATACCAAACCTACGCATACATGGTTTAATTAAATTAAATCAAGGAGATCAAGGATTACCAATAGATCTATACAGATCTGATGATCGATACCACTGGAGATCTTCTAGCCTGTGTCCCGCGAACCCCGATCGAATGCCGGGTGGACAGCAATCATCCGAATCGTAGATGCCAACCAAAACTAGATCTACAATGTTTAAGAGAACTAAACCCTAACCGTCGCTCAACACATGAGCTTATGTAAAATGACAACTAGGGTTTTTCTCTCAACCATAAGATCCTATTTATAGGCATCTTCTAGGGTTTCTAGTTGGGCCAGGCCAGGGATCTCTAGAAGGAATAGGACTGGGCCTCCCATAAGTCCAAACACATATATTCAGCCCAGAATATAATTTGAACTTATAACATTAATTCATTCCACTAGAGAATTAATGTTGCAACTGCCATCCTATCCCGATGTGAATCAGGGCTTCTATTTGACTTAATTAATTCCCCGTGTTTAAGATAACGCACATCCATTAATTAATTAAAAGCTCTGAAAACATTAATTAATTAATATCTTAATCCTTAAGTAGTACCCGCTCAACATTATTATCGCATCGGAATAAATTCCACCTGCAGGGTTTAATACGATAAAACTTATGAACTTCTTAAGGGGATGTCATTAACCTGGATGTCCAGGACACGGTGCCCTAATGTGACTATATAAACACATACAAATAATGTTGTTACCCAAGATACGGAGCAAATTGAATCATCCTTTTGATATAGAAGAACATGCCTCACCGCGATCCATTCAATGCGACACCACGCACTAGAATAAACTAATAACCTAGACTAGTTATCTCAAGTTTATACTACAACCTAAAACGATAGTTTATCCAGAACTATCTCAGTTGTGAATACGTTTTATATCTTATAAGGAACCTAACAATGCGATCTTCAGTTGGACGACGCACACACCACATTGTCTACAATTTAAGATATGTGGATATACATGCAATCATAAGAAAACAACAATGTGATAACATTTATTTTAGATTGATTTCAGTTTAATCAAAGAGATTGAATACATGAGAAAGCTCACTTAAAAGTTTGCTTTACAGTATACATAAATCTACTCTAACATCAACCAAATAGTCAAATAACTAATGGATAAGTTGGTGAAAATACTAACTTATCAACTCCCTCAAACTTAAATTATTGATCGTCCTCGATTAAATCGTAGATAAGAAATCAAATCTTGTGCAGATACAAGTGTGCAATGCCTCACAAGCTTATTCACTATCCAAGTATCACTAATTCATATAAATCATGCACTCCAAACAAAATTTGAATTGTTAAATCATTGAGGAGGAACCTCACAAGGCAGTGTTTGCAATCATCGCTCGAAAAACAAAAGGCTCGTGTTTCACTCACTCAAGATATTAGCTCTCCTCACCATAGGTTTGACAAGTTTCTCGTCTCTCCACTGCTTGTTAGTGTTGCTTTTCAGCGAATCAGATAGGTCTTATTTTGGTTGTAATGTGACATACCTAATAGGTGGGATATATTTGGCTAAGTGACTTCAAAATATGACAATAAAAAATCAAAAACCCAACACACCATAACCACATATTCTTTTTCTTGTGCACTCACATATTCTTTCTTTCTTCTTCACAAAATAATTTTCAGGGCCCCTTAAAATCTATCATAAATATTTGTGAACTCATACCATATCAACATATATGTATTTTTTTTCTTTTTCTACTCATGTTCACCTTTTTATTCTACCCACGTGAACACTTATTTTACACATGGAACTCATCATATAAAATTATTTTTTTTTCTTTCCTTTCCTTTAGTTCCTACAACTTGCATCAATCATCCCACACTCTATACTTTCCAATAAATCATCCCTCTTATTCATCAACCCTTCTAATCAAAGAAAATTTAATCAAGGCTCAAATGGGCTACGAGTGGAAATTAAAGGTTAGTGTATATGATATGGGCTACGAAAGAACATGCCTAAAATCATTTTCACTTTATTACTACACTTAATGCAACCTCGAGAGAGAAACCTGTCAAATTCTAGGAAGTTATTGCTAAAGACCTTGTCACTCATCAAACGAGAAAGGAGGCTCAAATTCTCACACACGGTTTAAATTTTTGTTACTCCTCAACAATTACCCAATCTGAACATTTATCATGCACAATTCATATTTCAAAGCTCAACTTATCAAGCAAATAGCTCCTATCATTGCCAACTTTATCACACAGATTTTTCATTGTCAATCAGCAAAATTCTCAATCATAAATCAACAGTTCTCATACATGGGAAGACAAGTCACAATCTCCAAAACCAACATAATCAATATAGTTCCAACTGCCCTATGTTCAAAAGCTCATAAAACAATTCTCAAGACTCTACGGTTCAGAACTAGTACCACAAATCAAGAATTCAAAATACTAGTTGAGTTAAAAGCCTTGCAAAGAGAAATTGTTCACATTGAAGCAAAAGAACAAGGATGGTGATGTTTCAAAAAGAAAAAGCAAAACCTAAAATAACCTAAGTACACAAACAAATAAAAGCGGTAAAATAAATAAAAAAAGCGTTTCCCTTTTCCATCCTCATCCCCCCAAACTTATTTCACTCGAAGGAGTGGACAAGTTTGCAAGTTAGATAGGAAAAGAGAAACGGTACCTCAATCCTCCTTGGTAGGGTCCTCCATCAACTCATCAGCGTTATGTCGATCTTGGCTTGTCCTATTCCGCTCCCGAAGTCAGCGCGTGTAGGTGGAATCCGGCTAGTAGTCCAACAGGAGGCGCTGCATCTGACTGTCGATGGTCTCCAGCCTGGTATGCACATGTCGGCGGAACTCGGCTTGGCAGGTGCGCTCGGTTGCGTGCTCGACAGCCTGCTGCTCCATGAACTGATAGAGCATGGCCAGATCCACACCGGTAGAGGGGGACTCTCCCAGAAATTGGCTGTTCGAAGCTCCACCGGTCCACCCCGGAATCTCGCCGATTCTCTCCTCGTGCTCTTCCTCATCGGGTGCCTCTTCCCCCATGTTGTTTGCAGGGGGTAAATTCTACGGCTGCTCGGCATTCAGACGGCGGCGCTGCCATCAGCCCTCCTCACGGGCGCGGGTGCGCGGTCGGTGACCGTGGCGAGAAGTGTCGGCTCCCCCATTAGGTCCGATCATAAGCTGCATGTGGGCCGGGGTGCTCATCAACCAGTTGGTGCGGTGGTGGTAGTCCGTGACATGAGTGAGGTCCGGCTAAGGGCGTGGAAACTTGTCCCCATTGGACATCCGCAATGACCATCCACCCTCGCGGGCTGTAAGCATCTGCATCTGCACTAGACGTGCAGTGCCGAGTCCCCTGGTCTCTTCAAGCCTCTTGATGTCGGTCAAGTCAATACCCACGTGTACCACGATCGGGGTAATCAATCCCCCGCTCCAAATGTTCCCGTTTGCGGCCTTCACCTGTCGCCTCCAGTGGTCCATGATGAGGGCGGCGAAACTGAAGTTGTCGTCGGTCAACATGCAGTAGAGGGCGTAGAGCTCTCCAAACCGCACTTTGGCACTTCCATGGCAGCCGGTGATCGACACCCCCATGCACCGCTGAAGATATCGGAACACGGGGTTGTCGATGGACGAGGTTTTTAAACATCCTGCATTGAATTCTCTTGTATTCTCCTTTGCTTCAGCTGCAATTTGTCGCCAAAACTTGACTATGTTGAACTCCTTGGGAAGAAAGCCTAACCCATCTTTGGGGACCCCCTAAATGCCATCCAGCACATCCCTCGGGAGCTCGTAGTACTGGTTCAGAAGTTGAAAACCAATGGTTGTTGGCTTAGACTCTGGTTGGACTTCGTAGACGTGGAGGGATGCAAAGAACCCCAGCACGAGCGATGGATATGTTGGCCACCGCTTGGTCATCCAAGTGCTCCATCCCGCTCTCTCCATTAGGGCCTCGACATCAGCCCAAATCCCAAGCTTGTCCATTGTCACTGGGCATGGATAGAGAGTCAGCCAGACTTGGAAGTCCTCACCACTGAGCTTTGTGTAGAGTGTCTCCGCTTCTGGGTTGGCGAAAGTTGGTCGGAAAGCCATTTGTTTCTGCAGGGATATAAGAAAAAAACTGTCATCATGTGTTCATTTACTTCACAAAATTTCCCAAAGCAATAATACCAAATTCTCACAATTAGCATCATATTACATCTACCCATATAAAATTGGCTCCACCATTAAGCAATTCACACCTATTTCTATCCATTGACACCCCCAATTGAAATAATTTTGACCTATAATATGCAAGTAAGAAAACAAGCAAAATAGGAAAATCCCGAAACATGCTAGAATCAAAGTTACTCATTTCCATGACTATGAATTCTCCTATGCCGAACACATCGACTAGAATCACGACCCATATTGAACAATCGAGCAAGAAGTGCCAAGAAATCGGTGAAAGAAGCAAAAATTTGAAACTAGGGCACAATGGTCCAAATTCATCAATTTAATGCACAAATTCGTCAAAAAGCACAAAGTAATCGAAGGGAAAGAGTCTAGGAGGCATACCTTGAGTTGTAGTGGCGAGTTATGGGGAAATTTTTCGATGGGGAAGTCATTGGAGGAATTTTCGTGCGTGCGTGTGTTTGTGTTGGGGGGGGGAATGATTAAAATCTGGGTTTTAAACCTACTTACCCACGCCTCTGAATTGCGTGCGTCGATCGATGCAGGTTCCGCATTGATCGACGCAGACCAGAAACTCACATTGATCGGCGTGAGGTTGGCGTCGATCGACGCAGACCTGAACAGATACAAAATAACACTGGAAATTTGAAAATTACTGAAAAATTCTAATTCCTATTGACTCACTTGGACTAAACGAATATAACGAAAGGAAGAAAAATAGTAAATTGTTGGGTTACCTCCCAACAAGTGCTTGGTTTATTGTCGCTAGCTCGACAATACCTGTGTTTCATGGGCGATTCAAGTAGTACCTCTCTACAGTACCAATTTGGAGTGGAGTGTAGTATGGTTTAAGTTTCTGCCCATTGACCTTGAAAGTCTTTCCGTCTTGATCAACCAATTCTACCAAGCCATTTGGAAATTGGCAAACTACCATGTATGGACCTACCCACTTTGATTGGACCTTTCCGGGCATGAACCGAAGGCAGGTGTTCAAGAGGAGAACATTGTCATCCGAGTTGAAAACGTGCGTGCGAATCCCCCTATCATGGAACCTCTTGGCACATTTTTTGTAGATGAAATTGTTCTCGTATGCTTCATCCCTAAAATCTTCCAACTCGTTTAGCGCTAAAGCACGATCCGCTGCAGCCGCCTTCCAATCCAAATTCATCTCTTTCATTGCTCTCCAAGCCTTGTGTTCCATCTCCACGGGGAGATGGCATGATTTTCCGAAAACCAGCTGATATGGAGATGTACCAATGGGTGTTTTGTACGCGGTCCGATATGCCCATAGCGCATGGTCGAGCTTCACAGCCCAATCCTTCTTTGCTTCATCGTCTTCTCTAATATTTGCTTGATTTCGCGGTTGGATAGCTCCGTCAGGCCATTCCCTTGAGGGTGATATGGGGTAGTAAGAAGAGAGACAAGCCATTTGTTACAGAAATGAGATCCCCCATCACTTACCAGGGCTCTTGGCACCCCAAATCTTGTCACAAGCTTATATAGGAAGTTGATGATGACTTTTGAATCATTGGTGGTTGTTGGAATGGCTTCAACCCATCGCGAAACATAATCCTATGCAAGTAGAATGTATGAGTACCCATGGGATGGCAGAAAAGGTCCCATGACGTCAATCCCCCACACATAAAAAATTTCAACTTCAATGACCGGGGTCTGTGGCATCTCATCCCTCCATGAGATATTGCCGGTCCTCTGATAATGATCACAACTCATAATCTATCCGTGACAGACCTCGTAAATGGAAGGCCAATAGAATCCACTTGCCAGAATTTTGATGGGAGTCCAGTTGGCTGAATGATGGCCCCCGCTAGGCAATGAATGACACGCCTCGTAAATTTGATGCCACTCGGACTGAGGAACACAACGGAAAATGATGCCGTCGGCACACCGACGCCAAAGGTAGGGATCCTCCCAGTAATAAAATCTGACATCATGCAGGAACTTCTTCTTTGCATAGGGAGAGGAGTCCAGTGGAAGAACACCGATCACAAGGTGGTTGGCAAAATCTGCATACCATGGTGTCTTGGATTCATATGTCTCTCGGAGATCTCAAAGAGCATAGATCTGCTCATCAGGGAATGTCTCTCGGATCGTCATCAGCTGGTCATCCCCCTCGACTGGAGTCTCGAGTCGCGATAGGTGATCCACAATCACATTCTTGCTCCCTTTTATGTCCTTGACCTCTAAATTGAACTCTTGTAGCAACAGTATCCACCTGATCAATCGGGGCTTGGCGTCTTGCTTTGCGAACAAGTATCTGATGGTTGCGTGGTCAGTGTAGACAATTGTCTTCGAACCTATCAGATAGGACCGAAACTTGTAAAATGCATAGACCACTGTGAGCATTTCCTTCTCCGTGGCGGTGTAGTTGCATTGTGCCAGATTCAAGCTCTTGCTGGCATAGTTAATGACATGGAAGAGTCTCCCCTTCAGCTGCCCCAAAACTGCTCCAACCGCGTAATCGCTGGCATCACACATCAAGGCGAAGGGCTCACTCCGATCCGGAGAAGTCAAGACCGGTGCAGTCACTAGTGCCTCTTTCAATTTCTCAAAAGCCTGCGAGCACTCGTCATCAAAGATGAAGGACATATCCTTCTCCAACAAATTGCATAAAGCGCGAGATATCTTCGAGAAGTCTTTGATAAACCTTCTGTAGAATCTGGCGTGGCCGAGAAAACTCTGAACTACTTTGACATTTGCTAGAGGTGGCATCTTTTCGATGGCTGTCACCTTGGCTCGGTCTACCACCAGTCCTTCAGCTGATACTCGATGTCCTAGCACAATTCCTCTCGCACCATGAAATGACATTTCTCCCAATTGAGGCACAGGTTCGTCTCAGTACATCTCTCCAGTACGGTGGCCAAATTCTGCAAACAAGCATCACCGAGAAATCATCCATGAATACCTCCATGAAGTCTTCGATCAGGTTGTGGGATAGCCATCATGCATCTCTGGAAGGTCGCCGGTGTGTTGCATAGTCCGAATGGCATCCGTCGGTATGCAAACACTCCGTAGGGACATGTGAATGCGGTCTTGTGCTGGTCCTCCAGCGCCACATCAATCTGGTTGTACTCTGAATAACCATCAAGAAAATAATAGAAAGGGTAACTAGATAATCTCTCCAACATTTGATCAATGAAAGGAAGAGGAAAGTGATCCTTGCACGTGGCGGCGTTGAGAGCTTGATAGTCAATGCAGAATCTCCATCCGGTGACTGGCCTTGTTGCGACCTCTTCTCCATCATCATTCTTTATGATTTGAATCACTCCTTTCTTGGCAACTACCTGAGTGGGGCTCACCCACTTGCTGTCGGAAATTGGGTTGATCATCCCGTGATGTAGGAGCTTCACGACTTCCTTCTTCACGACCTCTTACATGATTGGATTCAGTCGTCGGTGGGCCTGTCTCTTTGGTTTGACGTCTTCCTCCTAGATGATTTTGTGCATGCATAGTGAAGGACTGATCCCTTTGATGTCCCCCAAAGTCCATCCGATAGCCGACTTGTACTTCCGCAGGACTTGTAGCAATTTATCCAATTCCCTCTGTGTGAGGTAAGCAGAGATGATAACAGGGTAAGCATCGTTAGATTCCTAAAAAGCGTACCTGAGATGCACCGGGATTGTCTTGAGTTCCAAAACATGAGGATCGGAGTTAGATGACTGTTGCTTCAGACTTGCGTCGATCGATGCAGGATCTGCGTCGATCGACGTGGTTAAAAATGCAACCATCCCTTTTTCACGTTGCACCATATCGATCAACGAGAAAATTGGGTCGACCTGTCTCTTTGCGTCGATCAACAAAGCAGCCGCGTCGATCGACGTGGTTCTTAAAGTTGCATCGATCGACGTGCTTTTAGCAGCGATTGATGTGGATATGTCTCCACATTCCCCTTTCTTGTTCCGACTGTATCGGGTGGGCAGGCGCTCCCTTTTATTATCTTTTTACCATGTTATCTCTTCAAATACGTCCACCTCCATCACTAGATCCACTAGCTCATCACCTGCCTCATCTAAATTAGATGATAAAAACAAAGAATGCAATAAACAATTTTACAGGAAGTCCGGATCAGTTTTGAGAGAGGAGAAGGGAGAAGATATCACCGGATTGAAGCAATCAACCATGTGGCATTATTCATGATAGCTTCCTTCATTGTGTTTTTTAATTGCTTTGTAGATAGAGAAGGTGACTGACTCATTGTTGACGCAGAATGTCAGCTTGCCGTCTCGAATATCAATCAGTGCTCCCCCAGTCTTCAAGAACGGTCTCCCCAAAATCAGTGGAATATTGTGGACTTCTTCCATGTCAAGTACCACGAAATCCGCGGGAATGATGAAGTCTTTCACCTTCACCAACACATCTTCCACGATGCCTCTTGGGTAAGACACGGATCTGTCAGCCATCTGCAGTGATATGGTCGTTGCTTTGATGTTTCCGATCTCTAGTCGCTTGAAGATTGACAGTGGCATTAGGTTGATAGATGCGCCGAAATCGCAAAGAACTCTCCCAAAGGTCTCTCCTCCAATCACGCAGGTGATCGTGAAAGATCCCTGATCCTTTCTCTTCAGTGGCATCTTTTTCTGAATCACGACACTGCATTCTTCAAACAAATTGACCGTTTCATGCTCCAAAATGGGTCTCTTCTGAGAGACCATGTCCTTAAAAAATTTGATGTATCCGGGCATCTCTTGCAGTTCTTCAACTAGTGGAATGTTGATATGCATTTTCTTTATATTTTCCGGGAATCGTGCATACCTCATGTTCGTCTTTGTTTTAGCAAAGCGCTGCGGATACGACATAGGAGGCTCCTTAGCTGGTGGACCTGGAGCCTGCATCGATCGACGTGGAATAGTGTCAATCGACGTAGCTTTTGTTGCTGCGTCGATCGAAGTAGCTCCTGCGTCGATCAACGTGGATGAATCGGTTGCTTCATCTTCAACTTGCTCCATGTTGTCGTCCTTCTACGAATCCTTCCCTGGCTGTTCCGGCCCTTCATATGATTTTCCCCCTCTCAGAGTGATGACATTCACTTGATTCCTTTGACATTCACAAGAGCCTCGACAATCTGACTGACTTGCATCTCGATGATTTGTATATGCTTCTGCATCTGGTCCACCTTTGTATTCACCCCCGAGAGTTCTTGCTCCAATTTGCCTACCTTAGTTGTAGACCCTTGCATTAATTTCGCCAAAATCTCATCGAGATTTGGCATTTTCTTTTCCACTACTTCTCCTTCTTGAACTGTGAATCCCGATGGTGGCTGCTCCGCAGCTTGGGGGTTCGCGTAGGAAAATCCAAGGTGGTTCCTCGCATGATTATAAGTGTAGGGCTGGTTGTGCTGTTGGTCGTGCTACTGATATCCTCCATGGTAGTTGTTTTGGTAACCACCCCTTTGGATGAAGTTTACGTCGGCAGAATCCTCCTCAGGTGGAGCTTGCACTGGCTCTATTGCAGCAACTGTTTTCTCCTGCTTCAGTGCAGCAAAATCTTCCCTTAGTTTCTTCAGCTCGGTTGCCAAATCAGGTTGTTCGGCAACTTTCTCCACCACTTTCTCGACAGCTTTCACAGGCCGATGTCGACTGGAGGACCACCGTTGAGTGTTTTCAGCCATTCTTTCGAAGAATTCCATGGCCTTCTTCCCGTTTTTTGTCATTATGGTATCTCCCAATGTGGTGTCCACCAACTCAACGGTCTTTTCATTGAGGCCTTCGTAGAATGCTTCGGCCTGTTCTCCTAGAGGGAAACCATGTCCTGGACAAGATCTCAGTAGCTCCTTGTAACGTTCCCAGGTCTCATAGAAGCTTTTATCGGGTCTTTAAGCGAACCGGATAATTTCCTTTCTTCTCTGTTTGATGAAGTTTGGAGGCAAGAAGTTTTCTAGGATTTCATTCCTTAGCTCTGTCCATGTACTGATACCTCCCTTGTCCAGTGTAGTAAACCAAGATTGTGCCTTATCCCACAGAGAGAACGCGAACAGACATATTCGGATGGCACTCTTACAGACCCCGCCAATCTTGACAGTTTTCAGAGCATAAGAAATTTATCTAGATGTGCATAAGGATCCTTAGTAGCTCTTCTTCCGAATTGATTTTGTTGCACCATTTGCACCAATCCGGTATTCAGCTCAAAGTTATGGGCATTGATGCCAATTTTGAAGTCTGTCTCCTCGAAGTGAGGCTTATATCGGTTCTGCATAGCCTCCTCTTCTTCCTCATCTTCAGATTCATCCGGCTGATTCTGGTCATCATCCTCTCCATCATCAGGGTTATCCTCGAACAGTGGATTGCGACAATGATTCCTATTATTCCGATTGTTCCTTTCGAGGTTTCTCTCATGATTCAGTTGTTGGATTTGTGCACTCATGGCTTGAACTTCTTGGAGAAGCACAGCTTGCTCTTCCGGGGTCATTACTGGTGGAGGCGGTGGATCCGCTGGTTGTATGATTTCAGCCATTGGTTGGTTACTCGAGCTTGCTTGTCCTTGTTTCTTCCGCCGGTTCTTTCGGCAAGTAGCTTCTTTTTCCGGCTCGTAGTCTAACAAGTCCTTTCATTTCGCTCTTGTACTCATGCATTACCTGTACAACCGAGGAGGTAGTGAAGTGAAACTGAAAATAAACTAAACTAGACACAAAAAGAAAGAAGACTTGCAAGCAAAATTGAATAGCTGGAAAAACAATCTTGCGTCGATCGACATAGGATATGCGTTGATCGATGTGGGCACAAAACTTGCGTCGATCAAAGCAGAATGTATATCGATCGATGCGGAACGGAAACTTACAAAAAATTGCTGAAAGTACAAAAATTATAACCTAAATCAGTATCTCAATCACAGAATTAATAGTAAGATCAATTCTATTCAATCCCCGACAACGGCGCCAAAATTTGATCACTAAATTATTTTACTAGCGACTTAGCAAAGCTAATAATATAGTGACAAATAAAATTATCGAATCCCAGGGGAAAGAAGTAACAAAAAACCTTAAATACTAAAACGTTGTCTCTTGAAATACTCATTAGGGGAAATCAAATTTTGGTTTTGATGGTTTACAAAAATTCCAAAGATCATTCGATTAAAAATATCTAAGGTGAAGAGAGAAAAATACCGGTGAATTCAAATATGAGAAGCACAGATTCCAGGGATATCTACCTATCAAGTATTACATGTATGGATAAATCGATTAATTCCCAATTTAATTCCTATTCTTAGTGAAACATCAGATAAGTATTATGAATTTCTTTGTTGGACAATTCACAAAGTTAATTAATTAATTATCTATCTCCTGACGGTCTCAAGACTAATCAATTAACTCCAGAAACCCTACGGATCTATTCCTATAATCTATTTCCCTCTTTTCAGACAAGAAATCGGTTTATATTGTGAAAACTCTTTCCATTGAAGACTATCTCAATTACGTCTCTAATTCTAAACTAATTAATCCTAAGATGTGGCCAGCAACTCAAGATTACGAATAAGCACATAATTCACAAACTACGATGGGAAGGGAAAATTAATTCAATTAATCACACATTCATACTTGACAGTTCGAAACCCTAGAATCTGAAAGATGTTTAGTTACACATTTTCATAGCAAAATTTATCAAAGATAAATAAAACCTGAATTACATAAAAACTTGGGTCTGAAAATCTTCCCACAAAAATCTGTCTTCAATCATAAAACTCAACTATAGTTTGGAATCTCTAAAAACTAAAATCTAGAATGAATCACACTTAAAATTCGAAATTACATGGCTTTAAATAGTGGTGATAGATGTATCATAAAGTAAGTATCTAGGATTAGATCTATCTAAATCTTCAAATCAACATCAAACTAGGATTTCTCGGATTTACATCGATCGACTTATGTTTTGCATCGATCGACACACTTGAAATGGTTGCGTCGATCGATGCGGGTTATGCATCGATCGACTTGGACTCGGCTTCTGCGGGTCTACGTCTACCTTGACGTCGATCACTCCTTCAAGCCACTGCGTCGATCGACACGGGTCTGTGTCGATCGACGCAGATCTGGTGATTCGAGCCTTTTTTCGTTCTTCACTATTTTCGACTCAAAAACATGCATAATTCATCAACCACAACATTACAAGTACCAAAGCCATTTCATGCACAAGAAAACATATAAATCTACTCTAACATTAACCAAATAGTCGAAGAACTAATGGATAAGTTGGTGAAAATACTAACTTATCATTGGTCAATTACGTAGTGCTAAAGAAATTGCCACTGGGAATGCCAACATATGGAAGAAACAACACTACAACAAAAAGGTAATAGACAACGCGAATATTTGTTTGTGTTGTCTATATCGTAATAGACAACACGAAAGTATAATCGCGTAGTTAAAAAAATAGACGGTTATAGACAACGCGGGAAATTGGGTTGTCTATATTAATATAGACGATGCGAGATAACCATGTTGTCTAAAAAGATATAGATGACGTAGTGTTGTCTATATTTTAAAAGGGACGGTGAGAGACGACGCAATCCTGGCATCGTTTATAATTTAAAATAGACTCTGCTCTCGCTCTCGCTTGCATAGTGCTCCACTCCTTTTCAGTTGACGATTCTATTCATTGATGGTTCTCTATCCATCGACGGCGGACCCTCGCCTGGTTATGGGGGTTCAGTCGTTGTTGACGGCAATTTACTTGCAGGGCTGGATAGTTTCAATGGGTAGTCCCTTGCTCTCTTTTTGATTGTGGATTTCCTGAACAGTCACCACCATTCGAAGACCATTGCTGATTACCAGCGTCTCCTTCTATCTTCGGCGATTTAAAACAGTAGTGGCTGATTGGTTTTAAAGTTGTCGGTGCCCGATTAGTTTTTGGCATTCTTCCTTTGCAATGGTGGGTTTTCTATCTGGCTTTGCGGTTGATTAAAGGCGGTGGTCTGTTGCTCTGTTCTCTCCAGCAAGATCCTGGTGACAACTTCTGAACAAGCTAAGCTTGAACTTTTCCTTCAGTGGTTGAAGGTCAGTTTGAACTCCAATGTTTGCGATTTTTTCATCCAATGATGTTTTCGATGGTAAACATTGAGTTTATTTTTTGTCAAGTATCGGCATTGTGGCAGTTCCTCTTGAATTAGTGTTTTGTATTTTGCTTTATTTGCGAACGAACTTAGTTGTCACAAAGATTACTAATGGTTTTAAGTAGCATTTGTGGAATTATGGAGATAACCATGAGCCTGAAATTGGTTATAAACTGAAGAGCTGTTGGATGATGAAAATGATCAAATTAACTACAAGAACCTAATATACTACCAATTCCTATGGCCACAAAACATAACCATTTCTTTTAATGTTTTAATTTGACTCTGCACAAAATAGTATGCGCAAAGTCATCATGAGACAGGGATCTTGTCTTTGGTGAATTCCACATGTTAAGTAATTAGTATATTTCAAATTAGTCGCAGAAATTAATTATATAGAAGATGAATAAAATAATAGTTGATGACAACTAATTGTATGTATGTAGAATTGTTTTGGACCTTATCAGATTGTATGTATGTGATTTTTATGTCGGTATATTTTATAATTTTAATGTTGGTTTGTTTGTATAATTGTAGTTATTGTTGATCATGTTCACTATTAGACTCCCATCATTCTTGGATACATAAATCACATAACACACACAATGCAACACTTTCACCCCATTGTTGTTTTTTTCATCTTGTGTGGCTTTCATATACTTGTCATTTGGAGATTTGTGGACCAATATTCATGGAGATATAAAATTGGGTTTCGTGGAGAGGAATGGGACTTAGTTCATTGGTGATGGTAGGCTCTTCTATTTCAATGGAGGGAATTCTTACTGGATGATTGATCATGCTGTTGATGAACTTAGAAGAGGTAAGATCAGGGAGATGCTGCAAGTAGGTGTAAGAATGGGTCTTACTGTTTGTAGGACTTGGGCTTTCTATGATGGCGAATACAATGCTCTCCAGATCACAACAAATCGGTTCGACGAAAGAGTGTTCAAGGTAAGGGATGTGTGTTTTTGGAAAGATTGTTGATCTTGTGTTTTGAGTTGTTGATAGTGCTATATCTTATATTATTATTGATGATTGAACATAGTCCAATGTTAATATTATTTCTTTATCCTCATCCTTGCATTGAGCTTCGAATGCAGATAGTTATACTCATACAGGAATTCAGTCATCTTGTTCCATATTATTCATTTCTGTTAAGTTTTGCCATCTGTGATATGTTAAGAATGCAAAAAATATTAAATAAACTCTGAAGGTCGTCGATAACAATCTCGAATTATTGAGACATGTAAGTATGTGTCTCTGTGCATGGTGGTGACTCTTTCCCATTGTTTTCTTTGCCTTCAGGTGTGGCGCGATACTCCGAGTGATTTTAACTTGGTCCATCAGAGCTGTTTCGGCAATCTTCTCTGTCTCTGTCTTGTGGCTCCTTCCTCACTGTGGCAAGTCTTGACTGGGCTGCATTCTAGTGGGTCGGCCTCAGCTGCGTGCCTTGTTTTTCTCCCGCGGGCGACCGAAGCATCCAAGAACAATGAAGTTTGACCAGCTCTCTTTGGTCTGCTCCTGTGCACTCAGCTCTGTTAGTGATGACGGCCACATTATGCTCTCGAATTTCTGCAATTGTAAATCTAAGTTTTTTCTTGCAAATTCGGTAAAAACATCATTTGTTGGAAATTTTTGGCAACTATCAATTTTGAGAATTTTGGTTTATATGAGAAAAGATCATGAATTCTGTATTTATTTATTTATGTATAAAAAATAAAAAATCCTATATTTAAATTGAAAAGAAAAAACTATAATATATAGACAACGCGGATTTTTGCGTTGTCTATCTCAATTTTCAAATAGATTACATTCATATAGACAACGCGGAATTCAGTAATAGCCAACACAAATTCTGTGTTACCTATAACCTTATTTCTTGTAGTGCAAGATTAAGGACATAAAGTAGGTGGTACATGTGGGAAACACCCATCTTTTAGAAGATTGGAGTCGATAGAATCATTAGAAGATATGTTCCAAAATCGGAAATGACAGGAATACTGGCACACTGCCATTCATACTCATGTGGAGGTCATTTTAGAGCTTCAAGGACAGCGCACAATGTCTTCATTTTAGGATTCTAATGGCCAACCGTTTCCAAGATGCTGCAGATTGGGTAAAGGCATGTCTGAAATGCCAACAATTGGGCGCATGGACGAAGGCTAGTGAAATACCTCAAGTGCTAGTTGTGCCAGTTGAAATATTCGATGTTTAGGGATTGATTTCATGGGTCTTTTCGCAAAGTCAGAAGACAAAGAATATATGCTGGTGGCAGTTGACTACATTTCTAAGTGGGTGGAATGATGTAAGGACCATAGTTGAATTCTTCAAATCCATTGTGTTTAGTAGGTTTTGAATTATTAAGTTGTTGATTAGTGATCAAGAATCACATTTCTACAATAAGTTGATGAGGACTCTACTTGGGAGATATGGAATTGTGCACAGAGTGACAAATGCCTATCATCCTTAGGCAAATGGGCAAGATGAAGTGATGAATAGGGAGATCAAACATATTTTACAAAAGATGCTGAAACCAAGAAGGAATTCATGGAGTTTAATTCTAGATAATGTTCTTTGGGCATATTGCATGAGTTACAAGACGCCCATTGGGACTTCACCATTCAAGCTCGTTTTAGGGAAACATTGTCACTTGCCCGTTGAAGTACATCACAAGGCCTATTAGGGCACTTTGAGCAATAAATTAAGATTATGTAGCCGTAGGGAAAAAAGGTTCTTGCAGATCTGAGGATGGATGCATATGATAGTGTTGTGATGTACAAGGAAAGACATGATCGGAGCATTATATCGAAGAGGTTTGAGCCCGGGCAATTGGTGCTGCTTTATGACAGTAGACTAAAGTTGATGCTCGGGAAATTGAAAGTGAAGTGGAGTGGGCCTTTTCGATTTGTCCATGTGTTCCCAAATGAACAGTTTGATTGAGGCCACTACAGGGAGGAACGAAGTTTCAAGTTAATGGCCATCGCATCAAGCACTACATTGGAGTGAGATCAATAGATGATGCAGAGGTCATTAGATTCAAGGAGCCTGAGTAGGGCAATTGGAGCAAGTCGAATCCAAGACAAATAAACAAGGGCGTTGACCAAGAGGCAAAGTGGAAATTTAACATTTATTTTCTTTTGCTTGTTTTTAATTTTGTAGGAATAAAACAATTGCTATTGAGATCTACAGTTGATCAATTGAAGGACATTTAGCCAAGCAAAGTGTGTGGGTGTGAGTTGATGTTCGCAACCCAGAGAGAATTTTATAAGGAAAATATTGAGCGCAAAAAATGGTATATATTGCGTGGCGAAAATTTGGCCGTCAGAAAAGGAATAATTCAAACCAATGATGGACGTTAAAGTCAGGCATTAGGGCAGACAAAGCGTAAAAGTTGAAAGGGATGGGACAATTATTTGGACAAGTTCGCATCTCAGGGGAACGCTTCCCTTCACACATGGAAACAGCCAAAACTTTTTGAATTTCTAATCTTAAGGATTTTATTCCTCATATATACATGACAACCCTAATCATTCCTTAATCTTAAATTCCCTCATATTTTTCCTTCACACTAACACTTCTCTCTCATAAGAAAATTCTCACACCATATACACACTTTATTTTAACAAACATGGTTCAATCAAGGGGTGGTAAATCAAAAAAAAAAAAAAACATCACACTGAAGGAAAAAGAGGAGTTGGCTATGAAGAAATGAGAGTCAAACAGTGCGGCGAATGACAAGGGGGCAAAGGAAAAATCCCCAAAGGAAACCTCTGAGTCTGAACACTCTGAAGAACATGAAGCCTCACCAGAGAAGTCCTAGAAGAAGAAGTCGGTGAAAAAGAAGCCAACACCAAAAACCAGAACTCCTACCACCACATAACAAGGAAAAGAGGGCAAGAAATTGCCCAGGAGGAGGCCAAATTAAAAAAAGTGCAAGCCAACACCACCAGAGAAATCTACTTCACCAGTTCTTGAAGAAAAAGAGGTAAGAAAGAAAGACAGCGATGGTGAAAGTAAAGAGGAAAAGAGGGTTGAGCATGCAAAAAAAGAGCATGCCACTTCTTAAGGGGCTAAAACTGAGGAAGAAGAAGCATAAGAGGAGACAAAAGTTGCCCAAGAGAAGGATACTGTGGAGACTGAAGTGGAGCAGTCGAGTTTGGAAGAAAAAGAGGAGCCATCGCCCAAGGCGATGGAGGAGGAAGAGGAAAAGAAGGTTGAACCAAAAAGCGCCCAAATGAGCAAAGTGAAGATTAAGAGAAAGAAGAAGACAACTTTGCCCAGTTTGAGCGAACCAAAAACTATATCAAAGGGAGAGAGCATGTAGTTGATTCCACCTTCCGAGTTGTCTTCAAAATCATAAGAGCCCAACAGTTGGCAACCCCGCAAGCCACAAGTACCCTACCATCCTTTGTTTGATTTACTTAACTCGTTTTGTGAGTCCCGGAATAGATTTGAGATTTTGAAAATAAGAGAGGTTGTACCGGCCCATTTGATCCTCAAGAAGACCCTACAGTAGTTGGGAGTTCAAATGGAGGTGTAAACCTACTTCGAAGCTATTTGATGTGGTGAGTGGCTGAAATGGGAGTACCCCAAGTATTTTCAAATTAGCCTGGAGTTCTATGCATCCTAAAACTTCAACCCAACGAAAGAGTATGCAGAGGAAGTGTGTGATGGGTTTTGTATACTGAAAGCATTTATTATAATGAGTACACAACAGTTTATTTCTCATATCTGTTAACAATCTTACACGTATGGACAATGGTATCCTCTTGTCTCACCGATAGGGACGATCATACGACGTGTTGTAGATCGCAGAAGACAATATGATCACTTGACCTAGTGAGTGATCACTATTTTTTTTATAATGATTTTTTATAGTGTAGTGGCAAGTTAATATTATCGATCCCACGGAGATTGTAAAAGCGAACACCTC
>JAPKLW010000327.1:0-21799 GCA_026898455.1 Plectranthus barbatus
TAATACGAGTTAGAAACACTAAAAAGAACATAAAAGACACCTACAAAGCACTAAAATAATAACTCCTAAAGGGAGTTATCAAGTGCTATAACCACAAGAAGTGGTAGGTCATATGACGAGCCCAGTAACCCCACAGCGGGTAAAGACAAACAAGGGCACCAGGACAAAATTTCAGAAGAGGAGGAGACTGAAACAGAAGTGACTCCCCAGCTAGTCAAAACACAAAAGGGGAGCACATCTGAGGAAATTTTCAAGGGAAGCAACATACCCTTTGCTCAAAGACTTGCGAAGAATAAGTTGAGCAAAGCAATTTGCAAGGTTTCTAGACCATTTGAAAAAGGTGCAGATTAACTTGCCACTGCTGGAGGTTTTGCAAGATATTCCTGGTTATGCCAAGTTCCTGAAGGAATCGGTTACACAAAGAAGGAGATTTGGAGAGTTCGATACAGTAAACTTGTTCGAAGAGTGCAGTGCAGTGATCCAGAAAAAGATGCCTATCAAGAGGCAAGATCCGGGGAGTTTCACCATCTCCTGTGTTATTAGTGGGTTGGAGTTTGGCCATGCACTGTGTGATTCGGGTGCGAGCATTAATCTGATGCCGCTATGTATCTTCAATAGACTGCAAATTGGGGAGATCAAACCTACCACCATTACTCTCCAAATGGCCGATCGCTCTCTATCACAGCCGAAAAGAATTGTAGAAGATGTTCTGGTCCGAGTCAAGGACTCTATATTCCCAGCGAACTTTGTAGTTCTGGATATGGAGGAAGACAAGAATGTGCCGTTAATTCTAGGAAGACCATTCCTGCACACTGGAGGAGCCTTGATTGATGTGAGGGAAGGAGAGCTGACTCTCTGTTTCAACGACCAGAAGATTACATTCTCAATCTCAGATGCAATGAAGAAGCACGAGGACAGGTATGACGAGTGCAACAATATTGAGGTATTATCTTTCCCTTTGTCTTTTGGTCATGAGAAGAAAGATGCTCTGGAGGAGGTTATTCATGAATCTCTGCACTCTAACCTTGATTTTGATGAGCTTTATGAGATTTGTGATGAGTTGCTAGAGATGGTGAAAGCGTTGGAAGATGCACCAGAGGTCAAACCAAAGCAGGATGTGAAGTTTCTGGAATTGAGGACTAAGGAGGAGGAGCTAGAGGCGAGATTGAAGAAGGAACAGAGCAAGAACGAAGCCCCAGTGGTGGAGTTGAAGGAACTGCCAGATAGCCTCCGATACATCTTCCTTGGGGAGAAGGACATGTATCCAGTCATTATTAACTCTGCATTGTCTGACTTGGAGATTGAAAAACTGAAGAGGTTCCTGAGATGCACAGGTCAGCTATAGGGTGGCAGATTTCCATCATAAGGGGGATCAACCCGTCTATTGTGATGCATAAAATTATTCTGGAAGAAGGGAGCAAGCCAAAAAGACAACCTCAATTGAGACTGAATCCGAAGATGCAAGAGGTGGTGAAAAAAGAGGTGATGAAGCTGATGGACAATAATATCATCTATGCTCCGAGTGATAGTGAGTGGGTCAGCCCGACTCACATGGTTCCTAAGAAAGGGGGATTCAAGAAGGTTATCAAGCCTGGAGGAGAAGAAGTGAATGAGAGACTAACTACCGGATGGCGTTTCTGCATTGATTACAGGGTTTTAAATAATGCTACTCTTAAAGATCATTTTTCGTTACCCTTTATTGATCAAATGCTTGACCGTCTTGCAGGAAAGTCTCATTATTGCTTCTTGGATGGATACTCTGATACAATCAGATTGTGGTGGCACCTGAAGACCAGCACAAGACAGCCTTCACTTGTCCCTATGGGATTTTCGCCTATCGGGGGATGCCCTTTGGGCTGTGCAATGCACCGGCGACTTTTCAAAGGTTTATGATGTCCATCTTTCATGGTCTTATTGAAAATATTATGGAAGTCTTTATGGACGATTTCTCTATGTTTGGTTTGTCTTTTGATGATTGCTTAGAGAATTTAAAAACTGTGTTGCAGAGATGTGAGGAGACTAACCTAGTATTAAATTGGGAAAAATGTCATTTCATGGTTAGAGAGGGAATCGTATTAGGACATAAGGTATCTAGTAGGGGGATAGAGGTTGATAAGGCTAAAGTGGTAGCAATTGAACAACTCCCCTTGCCTAAGACAGTTAAAGGGGTTAGGAGTTTCTTGGGACATGCTGGGTTCTATAGGAGATTTATCCAAGATTTTTCCAAGATAACTAAACCCTTGGTAGTTTGCTAGAGAAAGATGTCCCCTTTGAATTTAGTGAAGACTGTGTGAAGGCTTTTGAGAGGTTGAAAAACGCATTAGTAACAGCTCATGTGTTAGTGACTCCGGATTGGGAGGAGGATTTTGTTTTAATGTGTGATGCTAGTGACTCTGCTGTGGGGGTAGCTCTGGGACAGATTAGGGATAAAAATTTTAGAGTTATTGCCTATGCTAGCAAAACGTTAAATACTGCTCAATTGAATTACACTGTGACTGAGAAAGAATTACTTGCTGTTGTTTATGCCTATGATAAGTTTCGTGCTTATTTAATAGGAGCAACATTTGTAGTTTACACTGATCATGCAGCAATTAGATACTTGTTTGCTAAAACTGATTCGAAGCCTAGGTTGCTTAGATGGATTTTGCTTTTACAAGAATTTGACATGGAAATTAGGGATAAGAAAGGTTGTGAGAATGTTATTGCAGATCATCTTTCTAGGTTAGAGAATCCAGTTGAGGGTGACAATCAGGATAGGTTGATTAAGGAAGATTTTCCTGATGAGAGGATTATGATTGTAGTTGTTGCTAGTGTTCCATGGTATGCAGATTTCTGTAATTTTTTGGTTGCAGGTGTATTACCTCCTGATTTGGAGCCCTATCAGCGGAAGAAATTTCTGAAGGAGGGCAAGTACTACTACTGGGAAGAACCGTACCTGTTCCGCAGGTGTGCTGACGGTATCATCCGTAGATGTGTTCATCAGAGCGAATGAGGGAAGATCATAGAAGAATGCCACCATTCGGTAAGTGGGGGTCATTTTGGTGCGAACCGAACCGCATTGAAGGTACTATCTTGCGATTTTTATTGGCCTTCTATTTTTAAAGATTGTATTGCTATGGTTCGAGCTTGTGATAGATGTCAGAAGATAGGTGAATTGGCATCTAGGTTATTAAATTCTTGAGCTTCTGGAAGTTAATCGAGATTAATAAACCTAGACTTAGGTTGAGATTGAGATTAATCTACGGTTGTTGCACCGGTACTAAGGGTAATAACTAGAGTTATGTGAATTGACCCAAATCATCTTATTGAAATTGGTTCGTAAAGTTAGCAAATCCAAGCTTATTCATAATCTACCCCAATCCATCCTATGTTCCTCAACTATTCTATCTTTGGTAATCTTAAGGCAGTTGTTTGGTATTTTATTTAATTGTTACATTAATCTTTAGAATTTTAGGTAGTTTAGAATTGATCATTCAAAGTCATTTTATCGCGTCTAGATATTAAGTTCCATAATCAATCCCTTTTACTTAAACAACGGGCGAATTGAGTCTTCGTGTTCGATAATTTTTACTTGATAAAAATACTGCATCAAGTATTGGACCCAAAGGGATGAGATGCCCCAAAAGATCTTTATTGAAGTGGATATATTTGATGTTTGGGGCATTGACTTTATGGGCCCTTTTCCACCATCGTTTGGGTATAATTATATTCTTCTTGCTGTGGACTATGTGTCTCGATGGGTAGAGGCCATACCCACTGTTACTAATGACTCTCAAGTGGTGCTTAAGTTTTTGCAGGCTTTAGTTGCTCGGTTTGGCATTCCCAGAGCTTTGGTGAGTGATGGAGGCAGTCACTTCTGCAACAAACTCATGGATAAACTTCTGGCAAGATATGGGGAGCGACAAAGAGTAACAACAGCCTATCATCCACAAGCCAATGGGCAGGCTGAGCTGGCCAATCGAGAGATCAAGCAGGTGCTGGAGAAGACGGTATTGAGTCGGAAGGACTGGAGTAAGCGACTTGATGAGGCTTTATGGGCCTACCGGACAGCCTTCAAGACACCCATTGGCATGTCCCCATACCAATTGGTTTATGGCAAGTCCTGCCATCTTCCGGTTGAAGTTGAGCATAAGGCGTTTTGGGCCATCAAGACATTGAACTTGGATTTTCTGAAAGCTCAGGGGGACCGGGTGCAGAAGTTGAATGAGCTCGATGAGTGGAGACACGAGGCATATGAGAGCACAAAGTTGTGCAAGGAGAGAGCCAAACGATTCCACGGCCGACAGATTCGAGTGAAGAAGTTCTACAAAGGTGATATGGTTATTCTCTTTAATTCTCGTTTGAAATTGTTTCCGGGTAAATTCCGTTCTCGTTGGACAGGGCCATACAAGGTGCGAGAAGTGTATGAGAATGGTACTTTGAAACTGAAGACTGAAGATGGCCACTATTTCAAGGTGAATGGGCACCAGGTTAAGCGATTTCACACTTCCGAGCAACCTCGAGCTGTGAATGAAATCTCCCTTGCATGAAGGTAAGTAGGTAAGTTCATCGAGCTCCCGACGTTAAACGCAGCGCTTCTTGGGAGGCAACCCAAGTTCGATTTACTTATCTTGTTTCATTAATAGATTAGCATGCATTTGTTTTGATATTGTTTTGCATTGTATCAAGTTTGGGGGGAACTCTGTGTTACTAATATTGTTGGAAGTTGATTGGAGTGATGTAGGGACGAAAACACTTCATTTTGGGGGAAAAATACTCGAAAGGCCGCAACAAATCCCGAGCGGGATGATTTTATTCCGTTCGGGATGAAAAAAATCAAAAAAAAAAAATGTTGCCCTGCCGAGACCAATCCCGAGCGTAACCATCATGTCCCGTTCGGGACACGTAACTTTTGACGTATCCCGAGCGGGAGCTTTGCATCCCGCTCGGGATGGAATCGTGCGAGAAATTCCAGAAATGCCGTAGGCTATCCCGAACGGGATCCTTCCGTCCCATTTGGGACCGGGTTGGTTGACGCTGCGAACCGGGCCGGTTCAGACCATCCCGAGCGGGATAAGGCGGTTCCGCTCGGGATGGGTCGCGATTCTATAAATAGGAGCCGCGCGGGATCAGATTTTTTCCCCTCTTTCTCTATACCAAACGGTACCCTTTTTTCTCCCCCTTGCTTTCCTTAGATTTTCCGACGAACATAAGGTAATTTCTACCCCTATTTCATGCTTATTTCCTGTTTTTTTTAAATTGTTGAAGTTTAAACGGTTAATTTGGGGGATTATTGGTGTTTGGAGTTCTAGCCTAGGGTTTATGATTTATGCACATTAGGTGTTTGATATAATGCCCCAATGCATGTTTGGTGTTTGAATTCTACATTTATTGCGATTAATGGGCATAGTTCTTGATTGTAAACTTGATTGATCGAGATTTTTGTGAAACTTGGGGGTTGTTGATGCTACTTGCAATATGTGGGGTTTGATCCACATCGTTAAACTGTGATTGTACTCATATGAATGGTGGGTTGTTGATCTTGCTATGATGATTTTTCATGGATATGATTTATGGTGGGGGATTTTTTGGTGCTTTGAAGTATGGATATACATGGAATGTGTTGGAGATTGATTTCTGGTCTGACTTTTGCAGAGAACATGGCACCCAGACGCCCATCTAATTTCACCGATGATGAGTACAAAACACTGAAGGCCTTAAGCAAGTGTGTGGTTAACGGTTCTAAATACCCCTGCCTAGTTACTCTTCCCGCCTTGGGAATCCAGGAGGATGTCGAAACCTTGTTGAGAAATATTGGCTGGAACGCTTTGCTTGACAAAA
This sequence comes from Plectranthus barbatus, assembly GCA_026898455.1. NCBI lineage: Eukaryota > Viridiplantae > Streptophyta > Magnoliopsida > Lamiales > Lamiaceae > Plectranthus > Plectranthus barbatus. The sequence continues at coordinate 5,821 of JAPKLW010000327.1, forward strand.
GGTGGTCGGCGTTTGAGGAGCAAACGAGAGAATTTTTGGCTTTCGCTTCTGTGCGAAGGAGCCCAGGAAACTGGCCGAGCCACCTCACATTCAAAATGGAGGGCAACCGCTACACTTTGGAGCGCAAGGAGTTGGATGCTATTTATGGTTGTGACGAGGAGGCGAGATATATCCCCGAGGAGGGCTTCCATCCCAAGGATTTCTGGCAAATGATTTCCGGCGAGACTGTTTTGGGCACTCTACGGATGAAGCTGGTTAAGGGCTCTCTCATTAGGAGCCCGATCCTGCATTACATCCACAAGAGCGTTGCTACCTCCGTCTCCGGCCGCCATGAGAGCAACAATGTCATCATGTCGGAGCTTTTTATGCTCCATTTCCTACTTGCTGGAGCCCCCTTCTCCATGGCTGCTGTGGCCATGGACAACTGGAGCCGACCTCCCACCCGCACCAACATCTATTGTGGGGGCCTGATCACTCCCATCCTCGACCACTTCCAGATCCCGAGGAGAGGGACGGAGGTGCCACCGTCTGTGGTGGACCTCCCGGTGCTTACCTTGGCAAAATAAATATCCGTTCTCCGGGAGAATGCCTTCTTGTATAAGGTGGTCGGCGATGCTTGGTTGCTTCTGCCTAATTCTGCTGCCACCACCATTATTGCTCCCGATTCTGAGGCGAACCGTTTGCTGGACTCGCCCGAGCACAGATCCATATGGTACAGAAAAGGCCAGGATGAGACGTATGGGAGTTATGAGCACATTGTCCCTGTCCAGGAGGATAATGAGGAGGAGTCCAATGATGAGAAGGAGCCACAGCGCGAGCAGGGCGCCGGGACGTCTTCCGCAGGAGGCCGTCGCCCTTGGTGGACTGAGATGATGGAGATGATGCAGAGCATGTCATCTTCTATGGCCGGACTGGACATGAGGATGGCCGGCTTGGCTACTGAGGTGACCGGACTGAGAGCTGACATGGGTAGCCAGAGGACTTGGATGGAGCAACGATTTGATGGAGTGAACACCAGATTATCCGGCGTCGAGACTGAGCTGAATGACTTGATTGCTCAGTTTCCTGCTTACTATAGGAGGCGCAGGAGGAATGAAGATGCTCCGGGTTCTACCCAGCCGTGATCACCGTCTTTCCGCCTTTTCAAACTTAGTCGTCTTCGGACTAAGTTTGGGGGGGTTGGACAGACGTCGGTTCTTCCTTTATCCCTATCTTTTTACTTGCTATGTTGGAACTGATTTACCTGCTTTCTTATTGTACTGAATTTTTAGTTAGTTAACTTAGGATTCATTTGATGTAGTATCTTGAAGTATTTCGATTTGGTTGTAAAATGATTAATCTGTGACTGATGGAGGTTGTGTTATTTGGAAATTGTTGGTTTTTGCTGTTTGCTTTGGTGATGATTCAGGTGGATAGAGCGTTAACAAGCGGAACCATGCCGAAATTTTTTGTTTTCTACCTGGTAAACTGTCGAAAGTAGGGTACACTCACTCTTATCTAACTCTCACACTTGGCATGAATTGAATGATTGATTTTGAATTTGAGTACTTGTAAGTGAGGTGTGCTTGATTGTGATAACTTAGGCTTCAGATTGAATTCATGACGAGGCATGAACATGATTTGAATCATTTGAGCTCATGATAGGGCGGAATAACTTGAAATTGATGCATGCTTTTGGTTGAACAAATTTGGCATTTGACGTCATGTTATATTAATTCTTAGAACTCAACAACTTTAAACTTGTGAGGTTTGAGCCTAATGAGTCCATTTTATCTCATTTTTGATTGGTTGTGAGAGGCGAGCACAAGCGGAATGAGTAGAATCTGTCAATGCCGCGTAGTTTAACATGTTACATTGAACTAGAAAATGATCTTAGGCCATTCTTTCTTAGTACCTACCTTTGATATTATTGGAGTATAAGGTGGAAACATAATTGCCCTAACCATTGTTTCGGAGCCACTTTGAGCCTTGAATTCTTTCATGTGTGTTTAGGAACAAGTTGTGGGTTGGGATGAGTTGAGATAAGGAGAAGTGAGTGCTTGGATTGAATTCTGTGTGTGAGTTGAAATAATGATTGAAAAGAAAAAAAATATATATATATATATTGTGTGGGAAAGAGAAAAAGAAAGTGAAAAGAAAAAGAAAGAAAAGAAAGATAATTGAAAGAAGGTTTGAATGCATATTCAGTGAAAAAAAAATGTGAGAACTCATCAGATTGTAGAAGAGAAGTATGCACTTATGTGTTGAAGGGTTGATTGGTTGAATGTTGAGAAAAGGGTTGGGATAAATGAGTCACTTTTGCCTAAAACACCCTACCTGTTAGTAAGCCACGTTACAACCCGATAAAAGTCCTATTTGATTCTAGGACGATGTTTCCATGTGAACAAATGTGGCAGAGATGAACGATATGAAAGAAACTTGTGTACTTGTGCTTGAGTGCAAGAAAGGAAAATTTTCACCTTATACAGCTGAGTGTGAGTGTTACACCTTATAAGATCACATGCCGGTAAGGTTGAGTTCTTTGCATTAATCTAAACATGGTAGATAATGAAAACTTTGTGAGATTGAAATATGCATTTATAGATAGTGTTGAGCCGTGAAGCATTGCACCAAGCGAATGAAAATCTAGTCTTTATTTTTGATTGAGGACAATCAAAGGTTTAAGGTTGGGGGGTTTGATATGTGCGTAATTTGTACTGTTTTTGGAATATGAATTGAATGATTTGATGAGGATTAGGTGCACGAATCACACACATATCTATTCTTTTCATGGATTTTCCTTCACTTGGTGTTCTAGAGTTGTTTTGAGTGTGCAGGACATAAAACGTGCTAGAAACTCGAGTTTTGGAGCAAAATTGTAGCTGAGGGCGAAGTGAATCACGTTCGGGACACACACGTCCCGTTCGGGACTGAAAAGGGGGCAAAAAGTATGAAATTCGAGGCCCATCCCGTTCAGGACAGGCTGATCCCGCTCGAGACCCAAGCTCGGGAGGCTCTGTTGCATTTGGAACTCAGAAATTTGGCGTGAATTTGAGGAGAAAAATGGGAAGGCCGAAGCCCGTCCTGTTTTGGACCAATCCATCCCGTTCGGGACCTGTCGGGGTTCTTCAGCGTGAAGTTTATTCCATCCCGCTCGGGATGGAAATTTTCAAAGGGAGATCCCCTTCGGGATCGAACTGCTGGGGCTGCGGATTTCTCAACTATAAAAGGCCAAGGGGTGTCACAAAATAAGGGTTCGATTTTTGAAAACCCTAAGGAGAAAAAGGCACGAAAAAGGAGCAAATTTCACGTCTCAAGGCTGGGAATCGAAGGCGAAAGGAAGTCGTGGAAGCTAGAATTGAAGACTCATCTTAAAAACACTAAGCTTTCTTGTTTTCTCTTCCTCTTCTATGATTCAAATTGGGATTTTGATGTTTTTCATTATATTCATGAGTAGCTAAACTCATCGTTGAGGATTTGGATGTGATTGGGATTGATTTGAATATTGTTTGGATTTGAGTAATTGATGTTTTCAAGGGTTTGATTATTATTGCAGATTTGAATGTGTATTCCTTTCATGCTTGATCACCATGTGTTGGAAAGTATGCCTCAATGAACTAACTTGATAGGTTTGATAATTAGAGAGGATTGTAATAATAATTAGGTGTTGTTTCACTTAGAAGATAGGTGAATTGGCATCTAGGTTATTAAATTCTTGAGCTTCTGGAAGTTAATCGAGATTAATAAACCTAGACTTAGGTTGAGATTGAGATTAATCTACAGTTGTTGCACCGGTACTAAGGGTAATAACTACAGTTATGTGAATTGACCCAAATCATCTTATTGAAATTGGTTCGTAAAGTTAGCAAATCCAAGCTTATTCGTAATCTACCCCAATCCATCCTATGTTCCTCAACTATTCTCTCTTTGGTAATCTTAAGGCAGTTGTTTGGTATTTTATTTAATTGTTACATTAATCTTTAGAATTTTAGGTAGTTTAGAATTGATCATTCAAAGTCATTTTATCGCGTCTAGATATTAAGTTCCATAATCAATCCCTTTTACTTAAACAACGGGCGAATTGAGTCTTCGTGTTCGATAATTTTTACTTGAGAAAAATACTGCATCATGGAGCACAACCGAGCCATGTATCTGGCTCTGAGCTTTCCACTACTTCCCCCGTTGGCAATAAGCAATCCGAACGTGGTACAACTGATAAACCAAATGAAGGACGCGCAAAGGGAGCTTGCATGGATGAACCAACATATGGAGAAAAAGACGAGGGCTCACCATGAGCTACAAGTTGAGAATCTGCACCACAGGGCGGTAAGGCCCGCAGCGGAACGTTAACTTGGGTAACAGACTTGGAAAGCTCGACACGACTCCCTCTAATTACCCCAAGAAAACTAATTTTGAACTTCAACCACAACGCAAGCGGCCACGGTCAAAACCTTCTTCCCAATACCGAGAGAAGGCCTAGGACTAGGGCTAGCGAAGGAGACATCCCGACCATCGCAGCAATGGCCATGAGCCTAATTGTGGGGAAGATCAAGAGTAGTATGAACTACTTCGTGATGGGTTTTGTATACTAAAAGCATTTATTACAATGATTATACAACGGTTTATTTCTTCTTTCTGTTAACAATCTTACATGTGTGAACAATGGTATCCTCTTGTCTCACCGATAGGGACGATCATACGGCATGTTGTAGATCGCAGAAGACAGTATGATCACTTGACCTAGTGAGACATAAACCTGATCACAGCCGAGACAGCGTATGAGGATACGTCTGTCCGGATGGCTGCGGCATTGTCGGAATAAGTAGTCTGTCTTGGTTACTTGACATGCTGGTATGCAGAGGTGGCGTATTGATGGACCGCAGTGAGATGTATTTGTCTGTCTGACATCAGCAAATACAAGATCTCGTTATATTGATTGAGTCCAAACCCTAACGTAGGTTCAGGGGTTTGCACGCGTTGACTGTTGCTTTGACTTGCCATGGTGGAGAGCCTAAGTAACGTGCTCGTATATCCGCATCTTGGGTAACAGCAGTTCGTGTAGTACCGCCTGAGACTGGGTTTTCGTAACCATATCCGAGTAATAGGATGGGGACATTCCTTGAGGAGCTCAATAATATTCATCGTGCCAAAGTCCTGCAGGCTGATTAAGTTCAGGCACGAGTGATAAGGTTTGAGTGGTACTACTCAGGAATAATAAGATATTAATTAATTGTAGTTAGAGCTTGTCAGAGGCTCCGATTAATTAATGGATGTCCGGTAACCTTAAATATGGGGATTCTCGATTAATGCAACTCGTTCTCACAACGTGGTAATAAAGGGGTAGGTCAGTATTAATTCTGTGGTGAAAAAGAATTAATATAAATTAATTAATTGTGTCCTGGGTTGTGGACATGAGAATTAATTAATTTATAGGCCCACTTTATTATTTGCATTAGGTCCCAGGACTGGCCCAATTAAATATGATGAATTGAGCCCAAAATGGCCCATTAGGGTTTCCAACCCTAGGTCTATAAATAGACAGCTCTCTCTCATAAGTTGTAACACAGTTGAAACACACTTACCCTAGAGAGAGAGGGAGGCGCCGATTTTAAGGTAGAACGAGGAGAATTTCGATTCTGGTCCTGCACAGAATACAGTTCTACGGAGTCCTCACCAGTAGTAGATCTGATCAGCATTGGGACACAGCCCTGAAGATCTAATCTGGAGAACAGATTTCTCTTCTCTTCTCTTTTTCTTTTTCGATTTAATCTAGAAATTAGACCTCTAATTTCTATTTCCGAATATTAAATCGGATCGCGTGGTTGAATTGGAATTTGGAATTCTAACGCGAAAGATCGGTTCAGACTCGACGGAGTTACGGTAAACCCTAAATCCACAATTCTTCATATTAAATTCATAGGAGCATGCTAGGGTTTTGAGAATTTGAATTATGAGCAATATCTATAGATCGATCCTGTTCAGTCTGGTTTTGGTGATTCGGTTCACGGAAAAACCCTACAATTGGTATCAGAGCCAGGTTTCTGATTTATGGTTCTGTTGTTCAAAATTAAATTCAATATGAATGTATGAATTTGTTGTTTTGTGGATGTTTGGTTTTTGTTCCTCGTGGCAACCCGTTGAGTAGTGTAGATTTGAAAAATTGTAATAGAATAGATTTCAGTAATTTTTCAAATTTGTAATTGGACGGGTCGAGGACGAAGAACGAAGGCGGAGCCGACGAAGGGCCGGGCAAGTCGGACGACGGCGGCGGTGCAGCAGGCGCGGCCGAGGGCGTGCGGCGCGCGAGGGCAGCACCCACGACGCGCGGCCTGCGCGCGCGAGGCAGCGCGGGCGTGGCGCGTTGCGCGCGCGGGCGCGGCATGGTGGCAGGCGCGCGGCGGCGGTCGGTGGTCGGCGGTGGCTCGGTCGTCGTCGGCTGCTGCTGTCCCGTCGCGGTGGCTTGTGTTTTTGTGGTTTGTACAATCCTGTGTAAACTCTAGGGTTTTTATTAGGGTTAGGGCAAATTATCAGATCACAAAGGCCTAAAAATCCAAAAGATTTGGTGTATCCAGATTTGGAAGATTTGAAAAGATTTGGATTTATCCAAATTAATTCAAAATTCAAATTTATAATAGATAGATATTATTTTCTATTTTTTGGGCCACGAGGAATTTTTGTTTGCCTTAATTGTCCTCGTTTGATATGTGATTTATTTATGTGCGCAATTAAGCATGTGTAGATAATAGGAAATGCATGTTTTACTGCTTTTATTATTTACAGTTTTTCCAAGCATGCTTATGTGATTAATTTCTTTTGTTGGATTATATTTTGGGAATTTTTGTGCTTGTTTAAATACATGCAAAAATTTGGGAAATGTAATAACAAAGAAATTATGTGTGCGCATAAAGAAACCTTTTTAAAAGAAAAATACTAAGCAGATTTTTTAATCAATAGACCTCCACAAAGCGGTCCTAGGCTGTAAGTGTAGTAAACGTCTACGAGTGTAGCTTGCTAGTTCCTGGAGGTGCATGGGTACGGTTGTTGGGATTTCTAGACAAACAATTTAAATCATGTGAATAGTGGGAGGGCTTTGCGTAAACGTCTACGAGTGTAGCTTGCGTAGACCTCTTTCACAAGTATTCTAGGATTGATTTAAATTAAAGATAACAAAAGCTTAAAGGGATGTGCGGTATGGTTACGTGCTATGCTAAACTGTCTCTTTTGGCCGGAGTTAAATTTGTGGTTAATTGCTTAGAAGCATCTTAGAATATAATGCAAGAATTGCATCCCTGTTCTTGAGAGATGGCTTGGTCTAAGGTTTTCACTAATTATTAATTTCTAGTGTCAAAAGTATCCTGACATGGTAGTGAAATTAAATGGATTGGGGCTTAAAACCCGCAGTTCTGGTTGAGGGAGACATCGTAAACGTGTACGAGTGTAGCTTGCGGTGGGAACTCTTGGGCAATTAGTGGAAAACATTTGTATTTGATTTATTAAAAGGTTTTTAATGCATTTGTTTTCGAAGTTCAACATGTATGTTCTTATTTTAAGATTCTTTATTGTTTCAGATATGTCTATGCCTACTGTCGATCATTTACTTGCTCTCAATCCTCTAACTGGTCCGAACTTCCATGAATGGAGTTTCTGCATCAAACACATCCTTTATCTGAAAAATCAAGCACATGTTCTTTACATGGATCAACTGTTGCGTTCTCAAAGGGGTGTGTGCGAACTTGAGCTTGAATTCTATGATAGATGGGAGGATGCTGATGAGTTTGCCTTCTGGCTCATCACGGGTTCCCTGTCTAGAGAGTTAAGGCATAAGTATGAACACCTCGAAAGAGCTGGAGAGCTTTGGAAGGAACTCTCGACGGCTTTTGGTAAAGTGGAGCGAACTATTAACTGTAAGCTTGTGCACAATCTTGTGTGCAAGAAGATGGTTGAGAATAGTTCAGTGACTACGCACATGATGTCTGTGATTGATCTCATGAGACAGTTTAATGTGCGGGGTGGTAATATCAGTGCGCAAGGCGAGATTGATATTATCTTGAATTCTCTTCCGGAATCCCATCATGACTTTAAAGTTGGAGACGATGGTGCTGAGAGCAAGTTCAGGAAAACAGGCAGTGATAGCAAGTCTAGGAAGGGGAAGAGAGCCAAAGTCACTCCAAAGAAGAACGAGTGTGATGGATGCGGAAAGGTGGATTGTACGAATGCTAAGGGACAAGGTACGTCATTTGCATTTGTAACGGAAACATGTTTAGCATCGGTTTCTACTCATTCGTGGGTAGTGGATACTGGAGCTACTGATCATGTTTGTTACATTTTGCAGGGGTTCACACCGAGGAGGGTGCTGAAGAATGACGAGGTTACCATCTCGATGGGGAACGCAGCACAAGTGAGTGCAGCTGCCATTGGAGATTTCACCTTGTACATTGATGATTCCATTTTAACATTGAGAGATGTTTTGTATGTGCCGGATTTTCGGCGGAACCTTATTTCAGTTTCCAAACTTTATGTTGATGGATATTCATTTATTTTTGATGGTGGTGTTTCTATCATTGGTAATAACGGTGTTATCTGTCGTGGAATGCTGAATAATTCTCTCTATGTTGTTAACTGTAATCATAAGTCTTCCGCAAGTATTGCATATAATTCATCCGTAATTGATAATCCTAGGAAGAGAAAACTTACTTCTTCAAATGAGGATCTTATATATCTCTGGCACTTGAGACTGGGTCACATCAGCTTGAAGCGGATTCAGAGACTTGCAGATGACGGTACATTGGACCTAGTCCGAGCTGTACCTTATCAAGTATGCGAATCCTGCATCGAGGGCAAGATGTCAACTAGGCCTTTCAAGGCTAGTCAGTCTCGAGCAGAGGAAGTGTTGGAATTGATCCATTTTGACTTATGTGGACCGATGTCCACACAGGCTCGTGGAGGGTACGAGTACTTCGTCACTTTCATTGACGATTACTCAAGGTACGGATACGTTTACCTGCTTTGCTACAAGTCTGAATGCTTTGAGAAATTCAAAGAGTTCAAGGCTGAGGTAGAAAAGAAGGTCGGGAAAACTATCAAGTCGCTGCGATCTGACCGCGGTGGCGAATACCTCGGTTACGAGTTCCTGAAGTATTTGTCAGAAAATGGGATTACATCCCAGTGGACTGCACCGGGTACTCCCCAGCAAAACGGTGTAGCTGAAAGAAGAAATAGGACTCTTCTAGAGATGGTAAGTCAATGATGAGTTATGCAAACTTACCAATTTCATTTTGGGGCTATGCATTGGAAACAGCAGCTTACGTGCTTAATGTGGTGCCTTCTAAATCAGTTCCTAAGACGCCTTCTGAGCTCTTCCTTGGTCGCAAACCTAGTTTGTGCAAGTTTAGAGTATGGGGCTGTGCGGCACACGTACTGTCGAAGGAACCTGATAAATTAGAAAGCAGGTCAAAAGTAATGATGTTCATAGGGTATCCCAGGCAAACGAAATGTGGTTACTTTTACTGTCCAGAGAGTCAGAGAGTCGTTGTTAGCACCAACGCTAGATTCTTGGAGGACGAGTATGTGAGTAATCACAGGTCAAAGAGTGATATCGTTCTTCAAGAAATTGAGAACGAGAATGCAATTTCAAGGGAAGGGGAACGTGTAGATGTGGGTGCACCTGTGAGAGGTACAGCACCACAGACACGTTCTTCAGTGCAAGGTGCAGGACCACAAGTCACTGCACCTACTACTGACACGGCACCGATGCCTCGTCGTAGTGGGAGAGTTATTTTCTAGCCGGAAAGGTACATGTTCGTGGGTGAGTCTTCGGACTTGAGCCCGAAAGACGGACAAGAGGACTCTGACCTACTGACTTACGAAGAGGCAGTGCAAGACAAGGATGTTGCCAAATGGTGTGTCGCCATGGATTCTGAAATTTAATCCATAACTGCTATGGATGTATACCAGAAAACTGATTTGTCGGATGGCTTTAGGGCCATAGGGTGCAAATGGGTATACAAAAGAAAGAAAGGGGCGGATGGAAAGATCACGGCTTTTAAGGCCAGGCTGGTGGCAAAGGCTTATAGTCAGAAAGAGGGCATTGACTATGACGAAACCTTTTCACCCGTAGCCATGCTCAAATCCATCCGGATACTCCTTGCCATAGCTGCGCATATGGACCTCGAGATCTGGCAGATGGATGTCAAAACCACTTTTCTAAACGGTTACCTTGAAGAAGGTAGGGACATCTATATGCAGTAACCCGAGGGTTACATAAGCAAGGGCGAAGAACATCTTGTCTGGAAGCTTAGGAAGTCCTTGTATGGACTTAACCAAGCTTCAAGGTCGTGGAACTTATGTTTCAATGATGTGATTAAATCCTATGGATTTGCACAGTTGGAAAACAAAAGTTGTGTTTACCGACTTTATGTCAGTGGGAACGTGGTCTTCCTTGCACTATACGTTGATGACATACTCCTATTTGGAAACAACGAGGGAGTGATGTCCGAAATCAAAGTTTGGTTATCCGAACAGTTCCAAATGAAGGATCTGGGAGACGCTGGCTACATTCTTGGGATTAAGGTCTTACGAGATCGTAAGAGAAGAATGTTGAGCTTATCCCAGGCATCCTATGTGGATACTGTGATAGCCCGGTTCAGCATGCAATTCGCCAAGAAAGGCTTACTACCTTTCAGACATGGCGTTCGTCTTTCTGGTGGGCAGTGTCCTCAGACACAGCAGGAGAAAGACAAGATGAGTCTTGTACCATACGCTTCGGCGGTGGGTAGTCTCATGTATGCGATGCTGTGTACCAGGCCAGATATCTGTTATGCCATTGGCATGGTAGCAAGATATCTGTCTAACCCTAGATAGGCGCACTGGACTGCTGTAAAGCACATCCTCAAGTATTTGAAAAGAACTAGGAATTTCTGCCTAGTTTATCAAAGTGAGGATTTGTGCCCTGTGGGTTATACAGACTCGGATTTCCAAGGAGACCAGGATGAGAAGAAATCGACCTCAGGATATGTGTTTACCCTGGGAGGTGGAGCTGTATCTTGGAGGAGCTAAAAGCAGAAATGCATTGCTGACTCCACCATGGAGGCGGAATATGTCGCCGCCTCCGACGCCTCGAAAGAGGGGGTGTGGCTCCGGAACTACCTTTTAGAGTTGGGAGAGATCCCGAGTTTGCCGAGGAGTATCACAATTTATTGTGACAACTTTGGTGCAGTGGCGAACTCAAAGGAACCGCGGTCTCACAGGGCAAACAAACACATAGAGAGAAAGTACCATATCATACGAGAAATCATATCGAGGGGCGATGTGCTGATTAAGAAGATTGACACTGCTGACAATCTTGTTGATCCGTTTATGAAGAGCTTGTCGCAGAAAATTTACGAAAGACATATTCGTGAGCTGGGTTTGAGGTGGATGCCGACCACTGATAGTGGTTAAAGAGACATCAGAGTAGATAGACAGACTGTATACTCTGTAATAGCTTAGTTATGCTTTGATTATAAGTGGGAGAAGTGGTAGATTGATGGGTTTTGTATACTGAAAGCATTTATTACAATGAGTATACAATGGTTTATTTCTCCTATCTGTTAACAATCTTACATGTGTGAACAATGGTATCCTCTTGTCTCACCGATAGGGACGATCATACGGCGTGTTGTAGATCGCAGAAGATAGTATGATCACTTGACCTAGTGAGACATAAACCTGATCATAGCCGAGACAGCGTATGAGGATACGTCTGTCCGGATGGCTGCGGCATTGTCGGAATAAGTAGTCTGTCTTGGTTACTTGACATGCTGGTACGCAGAGGTGGCGTATTGATGGACCGCAGTGAAATGTATTCGTCTGTCTGACATCAGCAAGTACAAGATCTCGTTATATTGATTGAGTCCAAACCCTAACAAAGGTTCAGGGGTTTGCATGGGTTGACTGTTGCTTTGACTTGCCATGGTGGAGAGCCTAAGTAAAGTGCTCGTATATCCTCATCTTGGGTAACAGCAGTTCGTGTAGTACCGCCTGAGACTGGGTTTAGGTAACCAAATCCGAGTAATAGGATGGGGACATTCCCTGAGGAGCTCAATAACATTCATCGTGCCAAAGTCCCGCAGGCTGATTAAGTTCAGGCACGAGTGATAAGGTTTGAGTGGTACTACTCAGGAATAATAAGATATTAATTAATTGTAGTTAGAGCTTGTCAGAGGCTCCGATTAATTAATGGATGTTCGGTAACCTTAAATATGGGGATTCTCGATTAATGCAACTCTTTCTCATAACGTGGTAATAAAGGGGTAGGTCAGTATTAATTCTGTGGTGAAAAAGAATTAATTGTGTCCTGCGTTGTGGACATGGGAATTAATTAATTTATAGGCCCACTTTATTATTTGCATTAGGTCCCAGGACTGGCCCAATTAAATATGCTGAATTGAGCCCAAAATGGCCCATTGGGGTTTCCAACCCTAGGTCTATAAAGCTCTCTCTCATAAGTTGTAACACAGTTGAAACACACTAACCCTAGAGAGAGAGGGAGGCGCCGATTTTGAGGTAGAAGGAGGAGAATTTTGATTCTGGTCCTGCTCAGAATACAGTTCTACAGAGTCCTCACCAGTAGTAGATCTGATCAGCATTGGGACACAGCCCTGAAGATCTAATCTGGAGAACAGATTTCTCTTCTCTTCTCTTTTTCTATTTCGATTTAATCTAGAAATAAGATCTCTAATTTCTGTTTCCGCAGATTAAATCGGATCGCGTGGTTGAATTGGAATTTGGAATTCTAACGCGAAAGATCGGTTCAGACTCGATGGAGTTACGGTAAACCCTAAATCCACAATTCTTCGTATTAAATTCATAGGAGCATGCTAGGGTTTTGAGAATTTAAATTATGAGCAATATCCATAGATCGATCCGGTTCAGTTTGGTTTTGGTGATTCGGTTCACAGTAAAACCCTACACTTCGAGTCTATGTTGGCGCGTATTCTAGGGGTGCCACCTCCTGAAAAGAACATCACGTGGAAGAATTACGCAGATTCCCCCTTCGCACCTGACATTGCCAACTTTGAAATCCCTACCAAATTCGTCCCACCAAACTTCATTACATACGAGGGGACCTCGAATCCGGAGAATCATTTTGCGATCTACAAGCAAAAAATGTTCACTACGTCCATACCCGCAGACGTGCGGGAAGCTTGCATGTGCAATAACTTTGGGCCCAGTCAACCTGGACCAGCCTTAGAGTGGTTCTTAAGCCTTCGACGAGGGTCATTATCCACATTTTCGGAGCTCCACCAACTCTTCTGATGCCAATAGGCTAGCAGCCAGAAGTTGGAAAAACATCCCAACGAACTTTATGCCAGTATCCAAAGGCCGAGGGAGACCTTACGCTCATACATTGGTCATTTCAGCAGGGAGTTGGTCAACATCCAAAAATGTCCACAATCCACCGCGATCGGAGCTTTTCGGAAAAATCTGGGCGTGGACTACGATCTTTACAAGGAGTGAACCCTGTACTTGCTAGATAATGGACGATGCCCTCAACAAAGTTGGGGGCCGAATTAAGTGGGAAGAGGACAAGCCATATTGGGTGTCAAGGAGAGATGCCCTCAGAACCACAAGCCGAGCGGCAAGGTAGGATACACATGACCCCCGAGATAAGAAAAAGACTTGAGCACATCCCTATGCCCGTCTGGCACGAGCTAGCACACGAGCGGCAAGGTAGGATACACATGACCCCCTATGTGCCTGATTACACACTGATTATATAACTCGCGGACCTGGTGAACAACATACTGAAGTAGATGCCAGGATCTGTAAGGTGGCCACCAAAGATGATGACACATATTGCCGTACGAAATGCAAAAAAAGTTATGGGAATTCCACAATGACCACAATCACCGGATGGAGGACTGTTGGGCTTTGAGGATCGAGGTCCTCGAAATGTTAAAGAAAAGAATGCTCATGGAGTACCTCTCGCCTAAGGGAAAAAAGACTTGGACCCGCGGAAAGAATACCCCTGGTACGAATTAGAGGATGGATAGCTGCCGCCAACTTCTCCAACAACCGAGAAAATGGTGCACTACATCATCGGAGGCTCAGAGGTTAGTGGGATAAATCGAGAATTGGCAACAAAAACATGTCGCGCTACTAGAAATGACAATGGCATACCTCGTAGGAACTCAGAACACGAAGCTATCGAATTCACAAGGAAAGAATCGATTGGGATCCATCATCCGCACCACCACTTGTTGGTAATCTCGCTCCCGAATTCCAACTATCGCGTTCGCCAGATCCAGGTGGATAACGGAAGCATAGCAAATGTGTTGTTCCTTCAAGCATTTAAGGAGATGTGCATCCATGAGTCCAAGCTGATTTTCAAGATAACTCAGTTAGGAACATATTAGGAGATGTGCGTCTCCCGGTATACTATGGTGGTAAAAACCTAGACTTAATCTTTCAGGTAATAGACACACCCTCGACATACACTGCTATCCTGGGAAGACCTTTGTTGCATGAGCTCCAGGCCATCCCATCAACGTACCACTAGGTGGTCAAATTTCCCACAAGGTGGGGGATCCATACTATCCATAGCGAGCAAACGGCTTCCAGAGAGTGCTACTACACGAGCCTCAAGGTAGTAAACACCATAGAGGAACAAGTTAAGTCCACGCCATCGGAGGACCTTGATGAGGTCAAATTGGACGAGCAAGATCCCACCAAAATGACCTTTATAGGGGTGGAGCTAGATCCAGACTACCTTTCCAAACTTCTGTAGTTCCTAAGGTCGAAGCATAATGTGTTCGCCTAGTCGCACCGTAACATGACAGGAATTGATAAAGGGGTAAAGACCCACAAGCAGCAGCTAAATCCGAACAGGAGACTGGTTCAATAAAGATGATGAAAGTTCGTGCCAGAAAATAACCAAGCTATTAACGAGGAGATCGACAAGCTTTTGAGTATCGGATTAGTTCGAGAATTCAAATACCTTACTTGGTTAGAAAACATCATGGTTGTGAAGAAAAAAATGGAAAGAATCGTATCTGGATAGAGTTCACAGCCTTGAACAAAGCATGACCCAAGGACCCCCTACCCATTGCCTCACATCGATAGAATAGTGAATGAAACCGCTGGGCACGACCTACTTAGCTTCATGGACGCATTTTCGGGGTATAACCAAATTCAAATGGACACCACGGATCAGGAGAAGACAACATTCATGACTAATAAAGGGATCTACTATTACAAACAGATGCCCTTCGGCTTCAAGAATGCGGGATCAACTTACCAAAGCCTAGTGAACAAGATTTCGAACATCTCATAGGATGGACAATGGAAGTATATATCGACGACATGTTGGTCAAGTCCCTCAAGGCAAAAGACCACGTGACCCACCTACACGAAGCCTTCGAAACCCTTTAGAAGTATAACATGAAACTTAACCCTGCTAAATGTGCATTTGAGGTGTCCAACAAGTTCTTAGGATACATGATAACCAATAGGGAAATCGAAGCGGATCTCATGCAGATCAAAGTGATCCACCAACTACCCCATCCTAGGAATCCCAAGCTAGTTCAGAAGCTCATCGGCAGGCTCACGGCACTAAGTCGGTTTGTATCCAAATACTCCGAAAAAACTCAAGCTTTCTTCTAGACCTTAAAAAAGGGAAGAGATTCGAATTGACCAACAAATGTGCAAAGGCCCTGGAAGAACTAAAGCACAACCTTACCAACCCTCCGGTGCTGGTGAAGCCCGAGGATGGGGAAGTCCTCCTGTTATAACTCTAAAGGGATTTGTGAACTGAATCACTTAATCCATTTGCCAAGATCGATAACTGGAATATCAAAAATAAATTGCTATGTCTATGATTAATCCTAGCATGCTCCTATTGATTATGTATAAGGGGGTTTTGCGGAATACCTGGACTGTAGAAACATGAAGAACGAGTGCGTAGAGATTTGATTCTCGATCCTTTTTCCCACGCACCAAGATTTATTCCTAACAGATTAAG
>JAPKLW010000327.1:21809-78431 GCA_026898455.1 Plectranthus barbatus
CCCATATTCAACCCAGAATATAATTAATTAATTAATATTGATTCATTCCACTAGAGAATCAACATTGTCCTACCTATTTGCTATAACGTTTTAAGGTGCGGGTTGCATGGGCTCGGTATATCCCTACATTTAAGGTTACAGACATTCTTTAATTAATTTAAGCTCTGACAAGTTATTTAATTAATTAACATCTTATATTCCTGAGTCAATCCACTTAAACATTTTCACTTGTGCTTGAACTTAATCAGCCTGCAGGACTTTAGCATAACGAACCTTTTGAGCTGCTCAGGGAATGTCACCATCCTATACTGGATGTAGTTACCTAGTTCCAGTACCAGATAGTTATACACATACTGCTATCACCCAAGATACAAATATACAAGCTCAACTAGAGTCTTTCACTGCAACTCAAAGTGATACACAATCCGTGTATACTTTTGTACCTTCATATAGGCTTAGGATCTCTTTAAGCCATAGAGATCTAAGTTCTTTTAATGTCAGATAAAAGAATCGATTTCGACTTAGGTCCTTATCAATGTGTGCCCCATACCAGCATACCAAGCCATCCAAGATAAGATGCTTATTACTGCGTATGCTGCAACCTACACCGACAGTTTATCATGGAACTGTCTCAACTGTGATAACCATTTATATCTCGCAAGGACAAACGATCCATACGATCTTCCATGCTTTACTACACACCATATGATCTCCCTATCGACGAGATAAGAGGATAATAGCATTTGCGACACATGTTTGTTAATTTAGATAGGAGATGAACATACAACATTTATGATTCCCAGTATATTAACCAATCGACCTTGTACATAATATACCAATCATAATGCTTTCAGTATATAAATCCATCAACCTCTCAGTCTCAGAGAAGGCAGTGGGATCAGTCCTCTTAAGGGAGGTTGGAACTATCCAACATCCAGTATACTATGTCAGTAAAGCAATACTAGACCCGGAGTCCAGGTAAACCGCATTAGAGATGTTGGCCCTAGCTCTCATCAACGCAGCCTAGAAACTAAAACCCTACTTTGAATCACATTTGATAAAGGTCGTAATAGCCTACCCTTTGCAAACGGTTTTCTCAAAGCCAAGTTGGTCTGGCTGACTGCTCAAATGGGCCGTGGAACTAGGGGGTTATGGCATCGAGTACGAACCCAGAATCGCAATCAAGTCTCAAATGCTAGCGAATTTTGTAGCCAAATTCACAAGCGACCTCCAGCTCCAAGCGGAGCACGAGGTATCCCACCTCGACCATGAGTCAATGGCAGAAGAACCCTGGACCTTACACGTAGACGAAGCTAGCAACATCCACCGCAATGGTGCGGGATTTCACCTCTCTAGTCCCTGGGAAGAAACCTTCAAAAGGTCGATTCGTCTAAACTTCAACACACCAACAACGAAGCCAAATACAAAGCCCTAATAAGAGGAACTTTACTAGCTAAGGAACTAGGGGCTAAGAGAGTAGATATTCGAAGTGACTCCTAATTGGTGGTTCAACCAAACAAGGAATATAAAGTCAAGGAACCTCGCTTGCTTTGCTACCACGAGGAAATCAAAATACTAAAGGAAGCCTTTCAAGAGTTCAACATCAAATACGTGGCCAGAGAGAATAACTGCATGGCTGACACCCTAGTCGGACTCGTAACTACAATCACCACCCAAGCTACAAGACCAATCTCAGTAACTTGGGTCGAGCATCCTATCGTGATGACTCAAGAGAAAGTTGATCCTATCAGCACGAAAGATGCACAATCATGGGTCACCCCCATACACCGGTTCCTCGAGAATAGAGCCAGACCAAAAAATAGAAATGAGGTCATCCACCTCAAAAGATAAGCCGCAAAATACACTATTGTGGCTATCACCCTCCATTGCAGGTCCATGGAAGGACCATTTCTCAAGTGGGTGGACGAATTTGAAGCCATCTGAATACTGTTCAAAGTCCATGAGGGGGACTGTGGGAACCATGTAGGAAGATGGCCATTAAACCATAAGGTGATCACCGTTGGGTCCTATTGGCTAATCCTACGCAAGGATGCAAGGGAGTTCGTAAAAAGGTGCAACAAATGCAAAAGATTTGAGGCTACCTCTCACATAAGCGCTAAACCGCTACATGTGTTAGTCGCGCATGGCCATTTATGTCCTGGAGGATGGACCTCGTAGGCTAACTACCCTGAGGAACTGCGAAAAAGGAGTATGTTCTGATAGTTACAGAGTACTTCACCAAGTGGGTGGAGGCAGAAACTCTAAGGAAAACTTGAGAAGTCGAAGTAATTAAATTCTTATGGATCCACATTCTATGTCACTTCAGCATCCCAAAGGAAATCAGGACCCACAACAAAGCCCGATTTACTAGCGGCAAAGTTAAAGCGTTCTGTGACAAATTTGGAATTAAACTCATGTTCTCCACACCAAGATACCCTGAAGCCAATGGGCTAGCAGAGTTAACGAACAAGACCCTGGTGAACACCCTTAAAAAGAAACTAGTTCACAAGTCCTGAGAGGTGGAAGAGCTACCCAGGGTCCTATGGTCCTACTGTACCACACCTCGTACGGGCATCGGAGTGACCCCATTCTCACTAGCATACGGAAAGGAAGCAGTCATTCCCGTGAAAACTCAAATACGAAGTCCCAGGGTTGAATTCTACCAATCCACTAACAATGATCACGACCTCCTAATAGGTCATGAGTTGATCAATGGATATAGAAATGATGCGTACCTCCGCTTGGCCCAAATGAGATAACAAGTCAAAAAGTTCTTAACGAAAAGCTTAAGTTACGAACCTTCAAGGAAGGCGACCTATTGCTGTGTAAAGTGTTCCAGAACACGAATGAGGACAAAGCAGGGAAACTTGCCCCCTCTGGGAAAGACCATCTGTGGTGATCAGAATTCCAAGACAAGGGGCTTACAGCCTAACTCGATGGATGGACGACCTATATACAACAGCTGGAACATCAAGCATCTAAAGCACTACTATAAATAGGGTCCTAGAGTTCCCCTTCCGAGAACTACACAGATACACTACTCTTTCCCTAGAATATATTTCATTTAGTTTAATTTTATGCAACTTATTTTACTTAAACATGATACTAACTTGAGCGTCGGGGGGCGATACCAAGTGCATCACCCGCACTCTTGGCCCTCCCCCCTTTTCTTATGCTTCTGACGCAGCACATTATATAATAGTAATAACAGGACAAGCAGATCAAACAAGCAAACCCAAATAAGCACAAGAAGAGCATGCCATAAACTCACGAGAAATGTACGAGAGACCATTCGAAGCAACATAAGGAAATTTAAAGTTGTCCAAAAATAAAAAACTGAAGTTATCCAAAAGTAAAAAATTTAAAGATTGTTCGAGACATTAGCTTAAAAGTTTTCAACAGTAGAGGAGAATTTGGATCAGGAAGCATCAATGTCAGACGGCAGAGTGGGGGCTGGACCTTAGGAGCTCACTGGAGAGGTCAGTTGATTCACGGTGAAATCATCCCCTTGGGGCTTCTCCAGAACAATGTCGAAGACCGGTTGGGAGGAAGCCTTGGCATTGATCTGAGAAGAAGAGGCAAAGACCATATGCGGCTCGTCCTTTTTTGGCTGTGGGTCCACCACCTTCTGGCCGCACATCTTCCTCCGGAGCATCCAGAAAGTCGAGGCTGAGATCAGGAAACTTCAAAGCCAATCAAGCACACACGTCCGTCATTGCTTGGTCCACCATCATCTGCAAGAAAAATCAAGGAGCTTTAGCACACCCAAGGTGCTAACCTAAGAAAGAAGTAACTAAACTCACGTCATAAGTCTCGCTAAAATGCTCAGACATGACGATGGCAGAGTAGTCAAGCCCCTCCCCCTTCTTCAACCTAGAAATCTCATCGTCCAAATCGAACAGCTCGTGTCGGAAGTTAATATCATTATCTTGAAGCTCCTCCATCGCAGACCCCAATTGTGTCGTCAGCGTGCATATCTCACCCTTCAAAGAATCAACCTCCGCACCAGCCTTGGCATACTTCTTTTTTAAATTGGAAGAATCATTTATAGCCCTATCGAGATCCACCCTATAGATACGGAGTTCCTCATGTGACTTGCTTAACTCCTCTTCGAGGTCCTATACCTTCTTTACCAACTCCCCAACTCTTGGACCATCAAATCGCAGCTTAGCTAGCTCCTTCATCTGATTTTCCGCATAGATATTCATGTCCCAATGAAGAATGAGAAGCCCCATAACACCCTGAAAATAAAGCAAACGTTACGAGTGAAGAAAGGCGAAGAACCAACAAGTAAATTAAGCAAAGTTGCTTGTAAGTAATTTTACCTCGACCGCCTTCAAATCCACATCAACCATCTACTAAAAACTGGGACCGAGGGATGCATCAAGATCAGACACAAATCTGGTCAACAAACACCGAAATTGGGACACGATGATCTCCAAGGCACCAGTATGGCCGATCAAAGGAGGTGATGAAGAGGGAAAAAGCAGACGAGACCTTTCAGTCTCCCGCTCGTGGGACTCCTTCTGGGTCCCTTCCTTCCCCCTGTGCCTCGTCTCTCGATGTTGGTCCCGCTCGTCCTCCACAAAAAGCACCGTGCGCTCCTCCCATCTCTCGTCCTCCCTCCTCACACCATCTTTGCCCCGGGCACATGATTGATGCTAGTTGTGGTCCACCTGCAACCTCTTATATGGGGGAGATCCTACACAGTGACTGGAGAATGGGAGTTTCCTATCAGAGTGGCCTGCCTCCTCCCGAGCACATTCCTTCAACTTAAGAGCCTCCACTAATGCAGCACTCGTAGCTCTGTTTCCCCTCATCCTGCTTGGAAGTTCATCAATCCTACCATTTGAATATCTGATACTCATTGCGAAAACACTTCTACCCGCTCTTACCTCCTTCCATGATCATCCAACTATAGCATATGCCTTATCTACCCTTTTTAGTTCTGCCCGCAGTTCCGCCTGCGTAAGCTCGATACATTGCAAACATGCACACGAAAATAATAGGCAAACATGAGAAGGAATGGAAACATAAGAAAATCAAAATCCTACCCGTGGAATGAACACCGACTCAAAACATCCTCGCGGATAGGAGTAAATTATGGGTCCTTGATATGTGTGTAAAATGACCTATTATTCGATGTGTGTGCATGCATATTTGTGTATATTTTACAATTTTTTGTTTGTTTTTGTTGTGTTTTCGTGTTTGGTGTTGTTTGTGTCATGTAGGATCATATTTTAGCATAATTCACCATTTTTAGCTAAGTTTTGGAGGAAAATCGACCGATCTAGGTCTCTAGTGTGGAGAAGATTGACCAAGATGAGCAGGGGAGCAGTAGGATGGATTTCAGAGGCTTTGCTCGACCGAGAAAGATATAGATCGATCGAGATTTGCCTCTGTTTGACTCATCTCGACCGATCCCTACTTTGCTCGACCGATCTAGCCTATTCAGAGCCAAATTTTGGTCGATTCTATTCCAGATGGGGTGATCTTGAACAGACTGGTCTAGCAATTTTTTAGTTTTTATCCATTCTGGGCGATCTTATCTCAGACGGGGCGATCTTGGGGTCTGAAAACTTAGTATAAAAGGTGAAAAAACAAAATTCAAAAGGGGAGATTTGGATTTTAGTCAACAATTGAGTGGTTACTCTCGATAATTCCACTTTTCACTCATTCTAAACCTCATCCAAGGAGGATCTAAGGCCATCCAATCCAATTGGAAGATTGAAGATGAACAAGGCATAGATCAACACCAAATCCAAGCAATTGGTTGAAAATTTTTCTTTTGTATATCTTTGTAATGGATTTGTGCATTTTGTCTTTTCAATTGAATCAAGTTGAAGGTATGTCTAGCTAAATACCTTTGGATGTTGGTGGATTGAAGCATTGAATTGATTGATTAAGAATGAATTGTATGTTTACCTCCATTCCTATGATTGCACTCACTTGAGCTTTTTCTTAAATCACATAGTGTAGGCAGTAACCAACCATGTGTGTGTTAAATATCGAGATTGCAGTCAATAAGCGGATTGAGGTGTTGTGAAAAGTGATGATGCATATAGGTTTTGATGCAATCCCTGTGCGGAGATTGCCTATAGGTCCATAACTTACGGTCTTTTTGGAGTGGAATTAGGTGTTATAACGTAACTGTTTGTGTATCTAATTTTCATCTACTCTTATCTTGTCGGTGCAAAGGGAGATAGGAAGTATAGTGTAGGTTGATCATCTTTGAATAGATTAAATGATTGTTTACATATTTCAAACCAATCTATTTGATTCAATGTGGATTTCTACCAATGTCATTCGTTCATAATTGTTGAATTTCATACTTGTGGATGATGCTTGCATTGCAAAAGTGTGGAAGTGTGAGAGTGTTAATGATGAATGTCCAAATGATTCATGTTTTGATAGTAGCTTTGACTAGATAGTTGATTTACTTACATTGCCTAGATTAGATACAAACTCAACGATTGTGTGTTGCCTAGCTATTAGCCTTTGCATAAGTATCCCGATAATCTAGTGGGCGAAGGAAGAAGTACTCAGATTGATATTTTATTCTTGCATTGCATTAGAAATTCTATTGAGTTTTTAGTGTGATCAGTCCTCGGAGTCCATCCCAAGAAAGAACCACCGATTCCACCACTTGGAGGTGAAGGGATATGTGAACTGAATCACGAAGTCCGTTTGCCAAGGATCGTTAATTGGAATATCAAAAATAAATTGCTATGCTTATGATCAATCCTAGCATGCTCCTATTGAATATATGCATAAGGGGGTTTATGCGGAATACCTAGATTGTAGAAACCTGAAGAACGAGTGCGTAGAGATATGATCCTTGATCGTTTTCCCACGCACAAAGATTATTCCTAACAAATCAAGGAATTAAATCTTATGAAAATATATGAATATTTTCTAAAACAAAGAGGTAGAGAAGAAACAAGATCCTCCTGATCTGATCTTCTGATCTGTATCCCAACTCTGATCCGAATATCTGGTGAAGATTCCCTTCGGATTCCTTGCCCGGTTGAGAAGCAGAATTTCCTCCTCATTTCTCAGATCAGTCGATCACCACAGCTCCCAAAATATGGTTTGTTGTGTGCAACATATGATCTTGTTGATGGGTTTTGTATACTGAAAGCATTTATTATAATGAGTATACGACGGTTTATTTCTCCTATCTGTCAAACAATCTTACATGTATGCAACAATGGTATCATCTTGTCTCACCGATAGGGACGATCATACGGCGTGTTTTAGATCGCAAAAGACAGTATGATCACTTGACCTAGTGAGACATAAACCTAATCACAGCCAAGACAGCGTATGAGGATACGTCTGTTCGGATGGCTGCAGCATTGTTGGAATAAGTAGTCTGTCTTGGTTACTTGACATGCTGGTACGCAGGTGTGGCGTATTGATGGACCGCAGTGAGATATATTCATTTGTCTGACATCAACGAATACAAGATCATGATATTGATTGAGTCCAAACCCTAACGAAGGTTCAGGGGTTTGCACGGGTTGACTGTTTCTTTGACTTTCCATGGTGGAGATCCTGAGTAACGTGGTTGTATATCCGCATCTTGGGTAACAGCAGTTTGTGTAGTACCGCCTGAGACTGGGTTTAGGTAACCATATCCGAGTAATAGGATGGGGACATTCCCTGAGGAGCTCAATAACATTCATCGTGCCAAAGTCCTGCAGGCTGATTAAGTTCAGGCACGAGGGATACGGATTGAGTGGTACTACTCAGGAATAATAAGATATTAATTAATTGTAGGTAGACTTGTCAGAGGCTCCGATTAATTAATGAATGTCCGGTAACCTTAAATATGGGGATTCTCAAATAATGCAGCCCGTTCTCAAAACATGGTAATAAAGGGGTAGGTCAGTATTAATTCTGTGGTGAAAAAGAATTAATATTTATTAATTAAATGTGTCCTGGGTGTGGACATGGGAATTAATTAATTATAAGCCCACTTTATTATTTGCATTAGGTCCCAGGACTGGCCAAATTAAATATGCTGAAAAAGGCCGAGTAGTCAATTAGGGATAAAATCTGATGGGTTTTGTATACTGAAAGCATTTATTATAAGAAGTATAAAACGGTTTATTTCTCCTATCTGTCAAAAATCTTACATGTATGAACAATGGTATCCTCTAGTCTCACCGATAGGGACGATCATACGGCGTGTTGTAGATCGCAGAAGACAGTATGATCACTTAACCTAGTGAGACATAAACCTGATCACAGCCGAGACAGCGTATGAGGATACGTCTGTCCGGATGGCTGCGGCATTGTCGGAATAAGTAGTCTGTCTTGGTTACTTGACATGCTGGTACGCAGAGGTGGCGTATTGATGGACCGCAGTGAGATGTTATTGTCTGTCTGACATCTGCGAATACAAGATCTCGTTATATTAATTGAGTCCAAACCCAAGGTTCAGGGGTTTTCACGGGTTGACTGTTGCTTTGACTTGCCATGGTGGAGAGCCTATGTAACGTGCTTGTATATCCGCATCTTGGGTAACACCAGTTCGTGTAGTACCGCCTGAGACTGGGTTTAGGTAACCATATCCGAGTAATAGGATGGGGATATTCCCTGAGGAGCTCAATAACATTCATCGTGCCAAAGTCCTGCAAGTTGATTAAGTTCAGGCACAAGTGATAAGGATTGAGTGGTACTACTCAGGAATTATAAGATATTAATTAATTGTAGTTAGAGCTAGTCAGAGGCTCCGATTAATTAATGGATGTCCGGTAACCTTAAATATGGGGATTCTCAATTAATGCAGCCCGTTCTCATAACGTGGTAATAAAGGTTTAGGTCAGTATTAATTTTGTGGTGTAAAAGAATTAATATTAATTAATTAATTGTGTCCTGGGTTGTGGACATGGGAATTAATTAATTTATAGTCCCACTTTATTATTTGCATTAGGTCCCAGGTCTGGCCCAAATTAATATGCTGAATTGAGCTCAGGAGCCCATTAGGGTTTACAACCCTAGGTCTATAAATAGACATCTCTCTCTCATAAGTTGTAACACAGTTGAAACACAATAAACCTAGGAGAGAGAGAGAGGGGCGCCGATTTCAACTGGATGGGAGGAGAATTTTGATTATGGTCCTGCTCAACCACAGATCTACGGAGTCCTCACCAATAGTAGATTTGAACAGCATTGGGATACAGATCTGAAGACCAGATCTGGAGAACAGAAATCTTATTTCTTTTCTTTTTATTTTCGATTTTATTTTAAGAAATTAGCTTTTCTAATTTCTGATTCCGCAGATAAAATCGAATTGCGTGGTTGAATTGAAGTTGAAAATTCAAACGCAAAAGATCGGATCAGACTTGACGGAATTACAGTAATCTCTCAATCCACAAATCTGAGTATTAAATTCATAGCAGCATGCTAGGGTTTATTATGTATTTAATTGTGCACAATACCCATAAATCGATCCGATTCAAATTGGTTTTGGTGATTCGGTTCACGGGAAAACCCTACAATTGGTATCAGAGCGAGGTTTCTGATTTATGGCTCTTTTGTGCATATTGAATTCAGTATGCGTGTATGAATTTATTGTTTTGTGGATGTTGGTTTTAGTTCCTCGTGGCAACCCGTGTAATTCAGCCCACGGTGGTTTATCCGTGTAGGACTGAATTAATTTTGTAAAATCACGAGAAAATCCGTGATTAGTGTGGATTTTGTAATAGAATAGATTCTGTAATTTTTATTTTTCCAAATTATGTAATTTGACGGGTCGAGGACGAAGAACGAAGACGGGGCCGACGCAGGGCCGGCGGAGGACACGGCGGGCGACGGCGACAGCGCAGCAGGCGCATGGCCGTGCTGGGCAAGCAGCGCGCGCGCGGGCAGTGGCCAACCACGATGCGCGGCCTGCGCGCGGGACGGGGCTGCGAGTGCGCGATGCGCGCGCGCAGGGCGGCGGCGGCGGTAGCGGTGGTCGTCGTCGGCTGATGCTATCCCATCGCGGTGGCTTGTGATTTTGGTGGTTTGTGCAATCCTGTGTAAACCCTATGGTTTGCATTTGGGTTAGGGAAAATCATCAGATCACAAAGGCCTAAATCCCAAAAGATTTGGTGAATCAAGATTTGGAGGCCCTAGAAGATTTGAGAAGATTTGTATTTATCCAAATAGATTCAAATTTCAAATTGTAATAGATAGAATTTATTTTTCTATTTTTTTGTGGGGCCACGAGGAATTTTTGTTTGCCTTAATTGTCCTCGTATGATATGTCATTAATTATGTGCGCAACTAAGCATGTGTAGATAATAGGAAAAGCATGATTTATCGCTTTTATTATTTACAGTTTTCCAAACATGCTTATGTGATTAATTTCTTTTGTTGGATTATATTCTGGGAATTTTTGAGCTTGTTTAATTACATGCAAAAAAATTGGAAAATATAATAACAAAGAAATTATATGTGCGCATATAAGAAACCTTTTACAAGAAAAATACTAAGTAGATTTTTTTAATTAAAATCAATAGACCTCCACAAAGCGGTCCTAGGCTGTAAGTGTATCTCTCGTTCTAGTAAACGTCGACGAGTGTAGCTTGCTAGTTCCTAGAGGTGCATTGGTACGGTTGTTGGGATTTCTAGACAAACAATTTAAATCATGTGAATAGTTGGAGGGTTTTGCATAAACGTCTACGAGTGTAGCTTGCGTAGATCTCTTTCACAAGTATTCTAGGAGTGATTTAAATTATAGATAACAAAAGCATTAAGGGCTGTGCGGTATGGTTACGTGCCATGCTAAACTGTCTCTTTTGGCCAGAGTTAATTTGTGGTTAATGGCTTAGAAGCATCTTAGAATATAATGCAAGAATTGCATCCCTGTTCTTGAGAGATGGCTTGGTCTAAGGTTTTCACTAATTATTAATTTCTAGTGTCAAAAGCATCCTGACATGGTAGTGAAATTAAATGGATTGGGGCTTAAAACCCGCAGTTCTGGTTGAGGGTGACATCGTAAACGTCTACTAGTGTAGCTTGCGGTGGGAACTATTGGGCAATTAGTGGGAAACATTTGTATTTGATTTATTAAAAGGTTTTCAATGCATTTATTTTCGAAGTTCTACATGAATGTTCTTATTTAAGATTCTTTATTATTTTCAGATATGTCTATGTCTACTGTCGATCATTTACTTCCTCTCAATCCTCTAACTGGTCCAAACTTCCATGAATGGAGATACTGCATTGAGTATATCCTCCTGACCAAGCAACACATGTTTGTTCTTACTATGATTCCACTTGCCCCCGCGTTACCATAAAGTCTCTAGACGTGAGAAGGAGTTCTATGACAGATGGGTGGCATCTGAGGATTTTACTTACAAGTTAATCTCAGATAACCTGACTAGAGAACTTAAGCTCAAGTACATGGGCTATTGTAGCTCTGTTGCAATCTGGATGGACTTAGTGGCCACGTTTGGTGAAGTGGAACGAACTATCAACTGTGATCTCGTAAAAGACCTTGTCTGTAAGAGAATGGTTGATGGCAGTTCGGTGACACTGTATGTGATGATGATGGATAACACCATGAGACGATTCACACGTATAGGTGGATGTATATCTGATTGGGCTAAGATCGATATAATCCTGAACTCTTTACCGCTTTCATTCTATGACTTTAAGAAGGATGTAGCTAAGAGAAGTGAGTACTCCTTCAAAGAGTTGCTCACTGATCTCATAGCAGAACAGTCCATCATACCTTCATAGGAGTCTGAGTTATCAGATCTTGAGCACAGCTTGGGCACATTGAAAGATGTGGTTCATACTGTGTGCAAGAACATGATTGATCACAGATCACGTGAGAGGAGGTCAAATGAAATGAAGAGGGTTGGTGTCACTTCAAGTAAGAGCGCATGCGGAAGAAAGGGGCAAGGTAAGTCATTTGCATTTGTAACGGAAACATGTTTAGCATTGGTTTCTACTCATTCGTGGGTAGTGGATACTGGAGCTACTGATCATGTTTGTTACATTTTACAGGGGTTTACACCGAGGAGGGTAATGAAGAATGACGAGGTTACCATCGCAATGGGGAACGCAGCACAAGTGAGTGCAGCTTCCATTGGAGATTTCACCTTGTACTTTGATGATTAAGTTTTAACTTTGAGAGATGTTTTGTACGTGCCGGATTTTCGATGAAACCTTATTTCAGTTTCCAAACTTTATGTTGATGGATATTCAGTTATTTTTTATAGTGGTGTTTCTATCATTTGTAATAACGGTGTTATCTGTCGTGGGATGCTGAAGAATTCTCTCTATGTTGTTAACTGTAATCATAAGTCTTTCGCAAGTATTGCATGTAATTCATCCGTAATTGATAATCCTAGAAAGAGAAAACTTACTTCTTCTGATGAGGATCTTACATATCTCTGGCACTTGAGACTGGGTCACATCAGCTTGAAGCCGATACAAAGACTTGCAGATGACGGTACATTGGACTTAGTCCGGGCTGTACCTTATCAAGTCTGTGAATCCTGCATCGAGGGCAAGATGTCAACTAAGCCTTTCAAGGCTAGTCAGTCTCGAGCAGAGGAAGTGTTGGAATTGATCCATTCTGACTTATGTGGACCGATGTCCACGCAGGCTCGTGGAGGGTACGAGTACTTCGTCACTTTCATTGACGATTACTCAAGGTACGGATATGTTTACCTGCTTCGCTACAAGTCTAAAGGCTTTGAGAAATTCAAAAAGTTCAAGGCTGAGGTAGAAAAGAAGGTCGGGAAAACTATCAAGTCGCTGCGATCTGACCGCGGTGGCGAATACCTCCGTAACTAGTTCCTGCAGTATTTGTCAGAAAACGAGATTACATCCCAGTGGACTGCACCGGGTACTCCCCAGCAAAACGGTGTAGCAGAAAGAAGAAATAGGACTCTTCTAGAGATGGTAAGATCAATGATGAGTTATGCAAACTTACCAATTTTGTTTTGGGGCTACGCATTGGAGACAGCAGCTTACGTGCTTAATGCGGTGCCTTCTAAATCAGCTCCTAAAATGCCTTCTAAGCTCTTCCTTGGTCGCAAACCTAGTTTGTGCAAGTTTAGAGTATGGGGCTGTCCGGCACACGTACTGTCGAAGGAACCTGATAAGTTAGAAAGCAGGTCAAAGGTAATGTTGTTCATAGGGTATCCCAGGCAAACGAAAGGTGGTTACTTTAACTATCTTGAGAGTCAGAGAGTCGTTGTTAGCACCAACGCTAGATTCTTGGAGGATGAGTATGTGAGTAATCACAAGTCAATGAGTGATGTCGTTCTTCAAGAAATTGAAAATGAGAATACGATTCCAAGGGAAGGGGAACGTGTAGATGTGAGTGCACCTGTAAGAGGTTCAGCACCACAGACACGTTCTTCAGTGCAAGGTGCAGAACCACAAGTTACTACACCTACTACTTACAAGGAACTGACGCCTCGTCGTAGTGGGAGAGTTATTTTCAAGCCGGAAAGATACATGTTCGTGAGTGAGTCTTCGGACTTGAGTCCGAAAGACGGACATGAGGACTCTGACCCATTGACTTATGCAGAGGCAGTGCAGGACAAGGATGTTGAAAAACGGCGTGTCGACATGGATTCCAAAATTGAATCCATAACTGCTATGGATGTATACCTGAAAACTGATTTGTCGGAAGGCTTTAGGGCCATAGGGTGCAAATGGGTATACAAAAGAAATAAAGGAGCGAATGGAAAGATCACGGCTTTTAAAGCCAGGCTGGTGGAAAAGGGTTATAGTCAGAAAGAGGGCATTGACTATGACAAAACCTTTTCACCCGTAGCCATGCTCAAATCCATCCGGATACTCCTTGCCATAGCTGCACATATGGACCTCAATTTATGGCAGATGGATGTCAAAACCGCTTTTCTAAACAGTTACCTTGAAGAAGGTTGGGACCTCTATATGCAGCAACTTGAGGGTTACATACGCAAGTGCGAAGAACATCTTGTCTGGAAGCTTAGGAAGTCCTTGTATGGACTTAAGCAAGCTTCAAGGTCGTGGAACTTACGTTTCAACGATGTGATTAAATCCTATGGATTTGCACAGTTGGAAAACGAATGTTGTGTTTACCGACTTTGTGTCAGTGGAGCGTGGTTTTCCTTGCACTTTACGTTGATGACATACTCCTATTTGGAAACAACGAGGGAGTGATGTCCGAAATCAAGGTTTGGTTATCCGAACAGTTCTAAATGAAGGATTTGGGAGAAGCTGGCTACATTCTTGGGATTAAGGTCTTACGAGATCGTAAGAGAAGAATGTTGAGCTTATCCCAGGCATCCTATGTGGATACTGTGATAGCCTGGTTTAGCATGCAACTCGCCAAGAAAGGTTTGCTACCTTTCAGACATGGCGTTCATCTTTCTAGTGGGCAGTGTCCTGAGACACAGCAGGAGATAGATTAGATGAGTCTTGTACCATACGCTTCGGCAGTGGGTAGCCTCTTGTATACGATGTTGTGTACCAGGCCAGATATCTGTTATGTCGTTGGCATGGTAGCAAGATATCAGTCTAACCCTGGACAGGCGCATTGGACTGTGGTAAAGCACATCCTCAAGTACATGAAAAGGACTAGGAATTTCTGCCTAGTTTATCAAAGTGAAGATTTTTGCTCTGTCGGTTATACAAACTCGGATTTCCAAGGGGATCAGGATGAGAAGAAATTGACCTCAGGATATGTGTTTACCCTGGGAGGTGGAGCTGTATCTTGGAGGAGCTCAAAGCAAAAATGCATTGCTGACTCCACCATGGGGGCGGAATATGTTGCCGCTTCCGACGCCTCGAAAGAGGGGGTATGGCTTAGGAACTACCTTTTAGAGTTGGGCGTGATCCCCGAGTTTGCCGAGGAGAATCACAATTTATTGTGATAACTCTGGTGCAGTGGCAAACTCAAAGGAACCGCGGTCTCACAGGGCAAGCAAACACATAGAGAGAAAGTACCATATCATACGAGAAATCGTATCGAGAGGTGATGTGTTGATCAAGAAGATTGACACTAAGGACAACCTTGTTGAACCATTTACAAAGAGCTTGCCGCAGAAAGTTTACGAAAGACATATTCGTGAGCTGGGTCTGAGGTGGATGCCGACCACTGACAGTGGTTAAAGAGATAGCAAGCTTGATAGACGGACTGTATACTTTGTAATAGCTTAGTTATGCTTTGAGTGTAAGTGGGAGATTGATGTGTTTTGTATTCTAAAAGCATTTATTATAATGAGTATATGACGGTTTATTTCTCCTATCTGTCAAACAATCTTACATGTATGTAACAATCGTATCCTCTTATCTCACCGATAGGGACGATCATACGGCATGTTGTAGATCATAGAAGACAGTATGATCACTTGACCTAGAGAGACATAAACCTAATCACAGTCGAGACAGCGTATGAGGATACGTCTGTCCGGATGGCTGCGGCATTGTCAGAATAAGTAGTCTGTCTTGGTTACTTGACATGCTGGTACGCAGGGGTGGCGTATTGATGGACCGCAGTGAGATATATTCGTATGTCTGACATCAGCGAATACAAGATCTCGATATTCATTGAGTCCAAACCCTAACGAAGGTTCAGGGGTTTGCACGGGTTGACTGTTGCTTTGACTTGCCATGGTGGAGAGCCTGAGTAACGTGCTTGTATATCCGCATCTTGGGTAACAGCAGTTCGTGTAGTACCGCCTGAGACTGGGTTTAGGTAACCATATCCGAGTAATAGGATGGGGACATTCCCTGAGGAGCTCAATAACATTCATCGTGCCAAAGTCCTGCAGGCTGATTAAGTTCAGGCACGAGTGATAAGGATTGAGTGGTACTACTCAGGAATAATAAGATATTAATTAATTGTAGTTAGAGCTTTTCAGAGGCTCCGATTAATTAATGAATGTCCGGTAACCTTAAATATGGGGATTCTCAATTAATGCAGCCCATTCTCAAAACGTGGTAATAAAGGGGTAGGTCAATATTAATTCTGTGGTGAAAAAAAATTAATATTAATTAATTAATTGTGTCCTGGGTGGTGGACATGGGAATTAATTAATTATAGGCCCACTTTATTATTTGCATTAGGTCCCAGGACTGGCCCAATTAAATATGCTGAAAAAAGGCCCAGTAGCCCATTAGGGATAAAAACCCTGGGTCTATAAATAGACCACTCTCTCTTGGAAACCCCAGCCACTTAATATCATTCAAATCAGTTTGAAACCCTAGGGAGAGAGAGCAGTGGGTGGCGCCTGTAGTGGGGAGGAGAAGGATTTTTCTGCTCTGGCCTACAACACAGATATGTGGAATCCTTACCAGTAGCAGATCTGAACAGCATTGGGACACAGCCCTGAAGATCTAATCTGGAGAACATATTTCTTTCATCTTCTCTTTTATTTCGATTTTATCTAAGAAATTAGGGTTCTAATTTTTGTTTCCAAAGATTAAATCGAATTGCGTGGTTGAATTGGAATTGGATATTCAAACGCAAAAGATTGGATCAGACTCTACGGAATAACGGTAATTCCTTAATCCACAATTCTAAGAATTAAATTCATAGGAGCATGCTAGGTTTTATTGTGAATTTAACTGTGTGCAATATCCATAATTCGGTCCGGTTCAATTAGTTTTTGTGATTCGGTTCACTGGAAAACCCTACACTTGTGGTATGTTGAGATCTGAGGAACTGAGGCCTATTTATAGAAAAATACTAGACTTCTATTCGGTTTGAGTTTCATGAGCCAGACCAGGGACCAAAATGCAAATAGCAAATAAGACCTATCAATTAATTAATTCCCATATTCAACCCAGAATATAATTAATTAATTAATATTGATTCATTACACCAGAGAATCAATACTGTCCTACCTATTTGCTACCACGTTTTGAGGTACGGGGTGCATGGGCTCGGTATATCCCCACATTTAAGGTTACAGATATTTGTTAATTAATTTAAGCTCTGACAAGCTATTTAATTAATTGATATCTTATATTCGTGAGTCAATCTCAACTAGAGCCTTTCACTGCAACTCAAAGTGATACACAATCTGCATATACTTCTGTACCTTCATTTAGGTTTAAGATCTTATCAAGCCATAGAGATATGGATTCTTTTAATGTCAGATAAAATAATCGATCTCAACTTAGGTCCTTATCAATGTGTGCCCCACACCAGCATACCAAGCCATCCAAGATAAGATGTTTATTACCGCGTATGCTGCAGCCTACACCGACAGTTTATCCTGGAACTGTCTCAGATATGATAACCATTTATATCTCGCTAGGTCAAACAATCCATACGATCTTCTGTGATCTACTACACACCGTATGATCTTCCTATCGACGAGATAAGAGGATAATTACGTTTGCGACACATGTTTGTTAATTTAGACAGGAGATGAACATACAACATTTATGATTCCCAGTATATTAACCAATCGATCTTGTACATAATATACCAATCATAATGCTTTCAGTACATAAATCCATCAATCTCCCACTTATACTCAAAGCATTATACATGAGCTTTCCAGAGTATAACGCGTCTAAACTAATCTAGCTATTACATCAATCATTCTACGTGGCTGGCTTTGCCCTCAGCTCAAGGTTACGTACATGCATCTCGTAGACCTTCTGAGGTAGAGCTTTTGTGAATAGATCCACTAGATTATCTTTTGTATCAATCTTCTCTACTAGCACATCACCCCTTGCTACGATTTCTTGTATAATATGGTACTTCCTTTCAATGTGTTTTGTTGCTCTATGAGTTCGTGGTTCCTTTGAATTAGCCACAGCTCCCGAATTATCACAATATACCGTGATGGTCTTGGGCAGCTTAGGAATCACATCCAACTCCAGAAGGAAGTTTCGAAACCATACTTCTTCTTTCGAAGCTTCAAAAGTTGCCACATGTTCTGCCTCCATGGTGGAGTCAGCAATGCACTTCTGCTTTGCACTCCTCCATGATATGGCCCCACCTCCCAATGTAAACACATAGCCCGAGGTGGACTTCTTTTCTTCTCGGTCTGCCTGGAAATTCAAATCAGTATAACCCTCAGGGCACAACTCCTCACACTGATAGACGAGACAATAGTCTCTAGTCCTTTTTAAGTATTTGAGTATGTGCTTTACCGCGGTCCAATGCGCCTGTCCAGGGTTAGACTGGTATCTTGCTACCATGCCTACAGTAAAGCAGATATCTAGCCTCGTACATAGAATTGCATACATGAGGCTCCCCACGGCCGATGCATACGGCACGTTGCTCATCTCATCTTTCTTCTTTTGTGTCATCGAACACTGATCCTTGGAAAGATGTATGCCATGTCTGAAGGGTAACAGACCTTTCTTGGCAGTTTGCATGCTGAAATGGGCAATCACAGTATCCACATATGACCCTTGAGACAAGGTCAGCATCCTCTTATTGCGCTTCTGCAATACTTTTACCCCTAGGATGTATCCTGCCTCCCCAAGGTCCTTCATATGAAACTGTTCGGATAACCACCCCTTTATACCCGACAATACTTCCACATTGTCACCAAATAGGAGAATGTCATCTACATAAAGTTCAAGGAACACCACGCTTCCGTTGACACATAGACGGTACACGCAACTCTCGTTTGAACATTGTGAAAATCCATAGGATTTATCACTTCATCAAAATGTAGATTCCATGACCGTGAAGCTTGTTTAAGTTCATACAGCGACTTCTTTAGCTTCCAGACCAAATGTTCTTCGCCCGTCTGCACAAAACCTTCTGGCTGTTGCATATAGATGTCCTTACTTTCTTCAAGTTACCTGTTTAGAAACGCAGTTTTGACATCCATCTATCAGATCTCTAGGTCTTTATGTGCTACTATGGCTAGGAGTATACGAATGAACTTAAGCATGGCTACCGGTGAGAAGGTCTCGTCATAGTCTACACCTTCTTTCTGACTATAACCCTTCGCCACCAGCCTTGCTTTGAAAGCTGTAATTTCACCATTCGCTTCTTTCTTTCTTTTGTATACCCATTTGCACCCTATGGCTTGATAGCCATCTGGCAAATCAGTTTTCTGGTATACATCCATATCCGTAATGGATTCTATTTCCAAATCCATGGCGATCAGCCATTTGTCTGCATCTTTATCAGATACCGCCTCGTCATATGTCCAGGGATCGGTATCAACCAGTCCGTTTTCTGGGATCAAGTCAGAGGACTCTCCCACGAACATATACTCTCGGGTTGGTGGACAACCCTCCCACTGCGACGAGGCATCTGAACCGTGTCAGTAGTTTGCTCAGTACCCTTTGGTCCCATACCTTGCATTAATGGTAGTGTTGGTATTGTCTCACCTATTATTGGTGGATTTACCACTACACTGGGCTTTCCTGATTGAATCGCTTCCTTATCCTCAAGCTCGCGGAGGATAATTTCACTCTTGGATCTGTGGTTTCTTACATATTCGTGCTCCAAGAATCTTGCGTTGGTACCGACAACCACTTTCTGATTCTCAGGACAATAAAAGTAACCACCTTTTGTTTGCCTGGGATATCTATGAACAGCATCAGCTTACACCTACTTTCTAACTTATCAGGTTCCTTTGTCAGCAAATATGCTGGACAACCCCAAACCCTCACTCTGTTCAAACTTGGCTTTCGCCCATACCAGAGTTCTAGAGGCATTTTAGGAACTGATTTAGAAGGTACCAAGTTAAGCAAATAGGCCGTTGTCTCCAAGGCATATCCCTAAAACGAAATCGGCAAGCTTGCGTAACTCATCATCGACCTGACCATTTCCAAGAGAGTTCTATTTCTTCTTTCTGCTACACCATTTTGTTGAGGGGTTCCCGGTGCAGTCCACTGGGATGTAATCCCGTTGTCTGACAAGTACTACAAGAACTTGTTACTGAGGTATTCTCCACCACGATCTGATCGTAGTGTCTTGATAGTCTTACCTAGCTTCTTTTCTACCTAAGTCTTAAACTCTTTGAATTTCTCAAAGCATTCAGACTTATGGTGAAGCAAATAGACATATCTGAATCTTGAGTAATCGTCAATTAATGTGGCGAAGTACTCATAACCTCCACGAGCTTGCGTGGACATTGGTCCACATAAGTCAGAGTGGATCAATTCCAACACATCCTCTGCTCGAGACTGACTTGCCTTAAAAGTCCTGGTCGTCATCTTTCCTTCTATACAGGATTCATAGATTTGATGCGGTACCACTTGAAAAGAGTCCAAGAGCCCATCGCATGCTAATCTTGTAATCCTCTTTAGATTGATGAGACTTAGTCTCAAGTGCCAGAGATATGTTTGATCCTCATTGGAAGAAAACTTTCTCTTTAAATGATTATTATTATTGGATGAGTTTGCAACATTCACGGAAGGTTTATGCTTACAATCAATGATATAGAGAGAGAGTCAATCAGTTTGCCACGACAGATAACACCGTTATTACCAATGATAGAAACTCCACTATCAAAAATAACTGAATATCCATCACTAAATAACTTGGAAACTAAAATTAAGTTCCGCCGAAACACCGGTACATATAAAACATCTCTCAAAATAAAAACATTATTTTCAAAGAATAAAGTAAAATCTCCAATGGCTACTGCTGAGACTCGCTCTCCGCTGCCCATTGATATGGTAATCTTGTCATGCTTCAGCTGCCTTGTCAGCATGAACCCCTGCAAAGTATAACAAACATGATCAGTAGCTCCAGTATCCACTACCCAAGAATGGGTAGAAACCGATGCTAAACATGTTTTCGTTATAAATGCACATGACGTACCTTGTCTACCCGTGCTACGCACTAGACAATCTACTTCACTTCGCTTGCGTGTGCAAGGCCTGGTGATGTTTTCTGCCAAATCAACTTCATCTAACCTTTTAAGCATTTCTTTTACTTCAGCAACTGTCTTGTCAAAAGCTGACAAAGTTGGAGCAAATTCGGATGCTATCAAGTCAGATTCTTCTCGCAGCAAGGCCCCAAGTAACCCATAAAGAGGAAACTCGCGCCTGGCACCGAGAGACTTTATAAAATCATTATAAGAATCAGATAGAGAGTGTAGGACAATATTTATATCTGCCCGCTTGCTTATTCGTCCACCTCTCTTTTGTACTTTCTCATAATTCTCATCATACTGATGAAGTGCAGAATCAACGAACTCCCTTCAGTCATTTCTTGCAGACCAGGTCCTCTACAAGATTATAACTGACAGTTCGTCTCACCTTCCCATATACTTTCACAAGGTCCTTCCATGTCTCAACAGTAGACTGGTACTTGTTGTATTTGAGTCTTAATTCTCTAGACAGACTCTTTATGATGAGAGTGCGGGCAAACTCATCAGAAGCTTTCCATCTTTCATAGAATTCTTGCTCATATTCAGTACAGTTCCCGTACTTGGGAGATAGAGGGTCGATGTAAAGTACACGGGCATGTTTTGCAGTGCAGAGTATTTCCATGAAGTAAAACTTCCACTCAGGAAAATTCGGACCAGTCAAAGGGTTTGATATCAACAGGTTAATGATATGAGCAATAGACATGTCTGAAAACAATAAATTAAAGCAGAAATTAAAACATAGTCGCAAACAATTGAATCAATTAAGTATTGAAACCTTATGATAAAACAATATTAATGTTTCCTCCAATTTGCCTAAGTATTACTATTGCAAGCCACACATGTGGACGTTTACAACAAAACACTTAACCAGACTGCATCTTTCAATTCCAGTCCTTTAATTCCAATCCATGCCCGGGTTCCTTAGACAAATGGAATTAATAATCGGAGACTAACTTAAGACCATATTATCCTACTGAGCAGGGACATCACAAATGAGTTATACTCTAGACAATATCTAAGCTAGCTTACCACCAAAGCCAACCCTCCCATATAAGGATCTACTAGGACACACCTGATCCATATAATAAGGTTGTCTCATTTAATTCAATCCCTAGAGAACTTATGAAAACTCAATACGCAAGCTACACATGTAGACGTTTACGCATGAACTCCCACTTCTCACATGAAATAAATGTTTGTTTTAAGAAATCCTATCTATTAGAACTTATGAATAATAAATTAAGTAAGCTACACATGTAGACATTTACCTAAGAAATTACCCACTTCCAATAAAGGATCGTTTTGTGGAGGTCTTACTATATAATTAGCTTAGTAATTTAAAATTGATAAGGTTTAATTGCACATATTATTTTATGTAGCCATAATTATAACATTGCTAAAATTCTATCATGCACGGCATGAACCCCGAGTTTATAGTTATAATTAATTACATAAAATAAATCACATAGCATGCTTTAAAGCTGTAAATAAAAGCAGTGAACATGCTCCTATTATCTTCAACATGCTTATATGATGCGCAATTAATTTAAACAAATATATCATGCGAAGACAAATAATAAAGCAAATAAAAAATATCCTCTAGGCCCCATGATACAAAAAAAAAAATTCTAACTATTACATGTTGGAATTATTTTTACAGATCTTCGACTGGGCTCCCACTACATGGACTGTGATCTGACTTTATTTTCTGAATTTGGGCCTCCAAGGTTTAATCCATCAGAAAATTGGACAACTGGGCCATTTAACCAAATCGCAGGCCTAGGCACACATTGCAAGCCCAATAGCCCTCAAGAACTTGGCCCGACAAGCCACCACCAGCGAACCACCGCCGTCGCTGTGAGGGCTCTCGAGATCGCGCAACAGCCATGCACGTACGTGCATGGTTGCAGCCCGTGATTCCGCCTCCTCCTGTCGTTGCCTGCTTAGCATGCCACCGCCCCGGCTTGCCCCGACCATCACCCGAACCGCTGTGCACCATCTTCTCCACCGTCGGCGTCCTTTGACTCGCCAAAATCGCGCAGGAGACGAGACCGGAGGCTCACACAAACAGCGCGCAAACCCTAAGGTTTGCCGTGCCCCAGTTCGCACCCAGCTCCGCCACCACCCGTCCCCAGCCCGCGACCCCACCGCCACGAGCCGCGCCACCATTGCTGCCGACGAGCGCGAGAAGGGATTCGTGATAGAGCCAATTAATTCAACCTGGCTCTGACACTAATTGAAGGGATTCGTGAACTGAATCACGAAGTCCGTTTGCCAAGGATCGTTAATTGGAATATCAAAAATAAATAGCTATGCCTATGATTAATCCTAGCATGCTCCTATTGAATATGCATAAGGGGGTTTATGCGGAATACCTGGATTGTAGAAACCTGAAGAACGAGTACGTAGAGATTTGATCCTTGATCGTTTTCCCACGCACAAAGAGTATTCCTAACAAATCAAGGAATTAAATCTTATGAAAATATATGAATATTTTCGAAAACCAAGAGGGAGAGAAGAAAGAAGATCCTCCTAATCTGATCTTCTGATCTGTATCCCAACTCCGATCCGAATATCTGGTGAAGATCCCCTTCGGATTCCTTGCCCGGTTGGGAAGCAAAATTTCCTCCTCGTTTCTCAGATCAGTCGATCACCACAGCTCCCAAAATATGGTTTGCTGTGTGCAACATATGATCTTGTGGTGTGTTGAGATTTGAGGAACTGAGGCCTATTTATAGGAAAATACTGGACTTCTATTGGGCCTGATTTCATGGGCCAGTCCAGGGACCAGATTGCAAATAGCAAATAAGGCCTATCAATTAATTAATTCCCATATTCAACCCAGAATATAATTAATTAATTAATGTTGATTCATTCCACCAGAGAATCAATATTGTCCTACCTATTTGCTACCATGTTTTGAGGTACGGGTTGCATGGGTTCGGTATATCCCCACATTTAATGTTACAGACATTCGTTAATTAATTTAAGCTCTGGAAAGCTATTTAATTAATTAACATCTTATATTCTTGAGTCAATCCACTCAAACCTTTTCACTTATGCTTGAACTTAATCAGCCTGCAGGACTTTAGAATAATTAACCTTTTGAGCTGCTCAGGGAATGTCACCATCCTATACTGAATGTGGTTACCTAGTTCCGGTACCAGACAGTCATACACAAACTGCTATCACCCAAGATACGGATATACAAGCTCAACTTGAGCCTTTCACTGCAACTCAAAGTGATACACAATCTGCATATACTTCCGTACCTTCATTTAGGTTTAAGATCTTATCAAGCCATAGAGATATGGATTCTTTTAATGTCAGATAAAAGAATCGATCTCAACTTAGGTCCTTATCAATGTGTGCCCCACACCAGCATACCAAGCCATCCAAGATAAGATGTTTATTATCGCGTATGCTGCAGCCTACACCGACAGTTTATCCTGGAACTGTCTCAACTGTGATAACCATTTATATCTCGCTAGGTCAAACGATCCATAAGATCTTCCGTGATCTACTACACACCATATGATCTTCCTATCGACGAGATAAGAGGATAATTGTGTTTGCGACATATGTTTGTTTATTCAGACAACAGATGAACATACAACATTTATGATTTCCAGTATATTAACCAACGACCTTGTACATAATATACCAATCATAATGCTTTCCGTATATAAATCCATCAGGAAGAATTATCGAGAGCATCCCGTACTAGGGGAGATTGATCTCCCGTCCACTTCATCGCATAAAAGTAGCCAAGGTAAAAGTGGTTGAGGCAATACATATAGTGCCACTCACTGATCAAGGGAAGATCGAGACCATGATCTATAAAAATCTGAAAAGTATCAACCATGTGGCACCAACTCACGGGAGAAAGATTATAGGGAGCAAGAACATATGAGATCAAGACATCGCAAAAGAAGGGGTGCAAGGGAAAATCCACCCCCTCTCAATGATAGAAAGGTAAAAGGTGACATAACCTAAGGGAGGGTCAATACATTTCTCCTCCTCTAAGGGGACACGGAATGGTAGAACCACGCGAGCAACCTGCCTAAAAACCTCAATCAATTGAGCCTCTATCACTGTAGACACTGCCTTCCTCACCTGATCTTTCTTAGCGGCTTTCCTCTTACCCTTCTTTGACCAAGCAGACTGCATCAGAGGCTCCTCTCCGGAAGAAGACACATCAACCACTGGCGGACGCGAACTATACAGGGAACCCCCACTCCATTCGAGTTCAGGGGAACCACGACTGAGTGAAAGGGTACCTACATCCTCTGGAGCAGACCACTCAAGGGAAAAAGACCTGGAAAAAGGGGGTGGCGAACTGTTTTTCTGGGAATCTGATGTGGAAGACATAACCAAACCACAGCAAAAAAACCCCAAAATCTCTCAAGAAACCTAGCCCCCAAAAGGAAAACCACTACACACTTTGCAAAAGAATATTTTAAGTAATGAAAGGAAAACGAGCACCACTAACCTTAGAATTCGGAAAAACCGACTTAGGAAGGAGATCGTAAACGGTGTGGAAATGCTGTCAGGCATAAAGGATGGTTATCCGAACAGTTTCAGAAGTAGGACTTATGAGATTATGGAACATCTTTTGAATTAAAGTCTTGTGTTGACACAAGAAAGGAATGTTCAAGTATCTCAAGTCGCTTAAATTGATACTGTGGTGAATCG
Source organism: Plectranthus barbatus (assembly GCA_026898455.1). NCBI lineage: Eukaryota > Viridiplantae > Streptophyta > Magnoliopsida > Lamiales > Lamiaceae > Plectranthus > Plectranthus barbatus. The sequence continues at coordinate 47,315 of JAPKLW010000327.1, forward strand.
TTCATAGCAAGAGAGATCGTTGTCTTTCTATATTGCAGATGAACGAATTCAAATATCTGCAATGCTATAAGCATGTTAGACAGATATCAGTTCAACTCTGGACAAGCACATTGTTTACAGATGTGCTATGTGAGTTGAAAGGCATCGGATATCCAGGAGGATCATAAGGAAAGGGAATCGACCTCTAACTATGTGTTGTGCCTTGGAGGAGGAGTTATAGGAATCAAACACAGAAGTGTGTTGAAGATTCCAGTATGAGGGCTGAACCCTAGTCAGCTTCATAGACTTCGTAAGAAGCAGTATAACTCCGACACCATCCTCCAGAAGTGTGCGTTCTGAGTTTGCCTAAGAAAATCACGAGTAATTGTGATGTATTGGTGCAATGACAAACTCAAGAGAACCCAAGACTCAAAAGGTGGGAAGACACATAGGATGTGTTGTATCACATCATACGAGAAATCGTAACAAGAGGTGATGAGTGTACAGTGGGAGTGATTGACATGAATAGACACACTTAATACTTTGTTAAAAGCAATGGTATTATGCTTTAAGTATAAGTGGGAGATTGTTGGGATTGTATACTGAAAGCATATATGATTAAGTGTTTCGTACACTAGTATTCATGTATGTATCCGCAACAATGCTCGCTGTCTGATAGAACAATCATACGACGAACTATAATATCCTATTATCTCGCCGATAGGGATGGCCATGTGGTGTAACCACAGCAGGATCATATGGCTCGTTTGACCTAGCTAGATATAAACAGTATCACAGCTGAGACGGTCCCTGGATAGGCTGTCGGTTTAAGCTGCGGCACATCAGTTCATAAGTGGGCTTATCCTGGCTACTTGATGTGTCGGTACATATTTATGTATTGATGGGATCAACAGTGGGATGCGCCGTTCTCATTGACATATGAACGAGCCAGATCCCTAACATACTCTCTGTGATCTTAAATCGTACTGAAGGATAAGGGGCACACACAGATTGACCGCACTTTGATTTACCATGGTGGCGGGTCTTACATGTACCCTTATGCCCGTATTTTGGGTGTTGGCAATTTGTGTGGGGTCTGCTTAGTCTGGATGTATGGTAACATATCCGTTCAGGATGGTGACATTCCCTGATGAGCTCACAAAGGTTCATTATGCTAAACCCTGCAGGTTGAATTATTTAATTCAGGCATAAGTGATAAAAGGTGAGTGGTGTTATTCAGGAAATAAGAAATTAATTAATTGTGGCTGATTGTCATAAGCCAAATTAATTAATGAATGTCTGAAACCTTAAATATGTGGATCAAGTTAGTTTGGTGCAACCCGTTCCTAATAACGTGGTAATAAAGGGGCGAGTCAGTATTGTTACCGTGGTGAAGGTTAAAACAATACTTTATTAATTAATTAAATGTTCTGGGTTGGACATGAGAGAATTAATTAATAAAAGAGGGCCCACTTTATTATTTGCATCTGATCCCTGGTCTGGCCCATTAACTGCTCTCAGCCCATTAGGGTTAGGGTTTCATAAACCCTAACACTATAAATACCCCCTCTCTATTGGATCAACACAATTTGGTGTGCACACTTTTCAGTAGCCGTCAGTTCAGAAACTAGGGTTTCAGAACAGACAGAGAGAGAGGGGCGACGGCTGGATCTACGAGGGAGGAGATTGATCGACTTCTCCGGAGCTCGGATCTAATTTGGTAGAATAATCCTCACCAGATTTCCAAGGAGCAAGGGATACAGATCAGAAGATCAGATCTGTAGGAACAAGAGAAGAGATTCAAAAGTTCCATATTCCGCTTCAGATCTGAATAGGTTTTCACCGTTATCATTCTCCGATCTGTCCTGTGGATCAAACGGTGAAACAAGGTATAATTCTATATCCATCCTATGCAATTTATTTTGTAGAAGCATGCATAGGCTTTCGCATGGTTTGTTTAATTGAAATTTATTCCTGGTATCCTAAGAACGATCCTTGGCAAGTGTTTAATTAATGGCAATTAATATTGCCCGTCGTAGACTCAAACCCTATAAAGATAACTCCACAAAGCTATTTGCATTCCTGTGTAGGAGTCCACAAGCAGGCCCCTACACCTGACGAGCTCACCCACGGGGAGATTGACCCTCCATTGGAGATAACGACCTTACGAGGACCATTCCAAGGCTCCCAATGCCTCCTTACGAGGAGTTGAGCACTTGCGTTGCGACAAGCACGATCCAACTGTTCGACCTTGGGGCCTCCCTAGCGATCAACCTCAAGCCCGAAAGGGCTATTGTTGGGTCTAGATTTGGTTGGACTAAATTAGATCAGGCCCATTAATTTCAACGACAGTCCAAACGCGAAGGCCCATCGCTCAAAGATCTCGGCCCATTGCTCGCGCAGTCCATACCCGGCTGTCTACCAAACCCTAAGCTACAAGCAGGGTCCAAGACCACAAACTACAAGAAAGGTCCAGGCCCCGAAGTGTACAACATGGAACTACAGACTACGACCCATGACCTACCTAGAAGATCAAGGAGTCGAATCTCAGGTCGCACGAGATTCGGAAGATCGTTGAAGACTTAAACCCAACTGCCCCCGAAAAAATCGAAACCACCCACAGGTTCCTCGTATCGCCTACTGGGGAGAAGCCAAGCAGATAAGGATCCAGCTGCGAATACTCTAAAGGACCGTTGAGGTACCCTTGTTGAACAACCTCCAAAAAGGACGCAACCGCCAACCTCCGACCATGACCTCTGAGAAAGCCGAAACCAGCTCCTGAATCTTCTAGGATTGTAATGGCTCCTCTTGAACTACAAAAAAGGAGCTGGCAGATCATATTTAGCACGATTTTTCCCATATTACACTTGTCCTCTACAAATCTCAATATTCACGATTATTCTTCATAATAAAATTTCATTATTTCATTGTTCTTTAGCTATTTTCTCCTATATTTTATAAGTCTCAAGGGTCCCTATTTCATCACAAATCAAATCTCAATAGATTTAGCAAAATCTATGGTGATGATTTATTCTTATTTCTTATTGTAAAAACCTTTCTCACTGAATCATGACCCTATATATATATATATTTATCAATATCTATTATAATATTGAAGATTATAATATTTTTGAGTTATATAAATGTATTTGGTGCAAATTTTTTCTAATAATAATGAATATATTTCAAATTATTTAATTATGAAGTTGAAATATGTTCAATAAAAAAATAATAGATTTTAATAATCTAAGTTGATGAATATATAAAAATTGTGATCCATTTTAGTTTTTTTATTTTAACTAGTAAATATTGTATATCTCTTTTATTATAAAAAAACTACGTAAGAAATAAGAATTAAACAGCATAAGAAGGCAAAAACTTGCGTTAGGCACGCCTAAACGGTTTAGACGGGTTTTATCATACCCAAATGGGTTCACCCATCTCAAATAGGGTTTATTAATCCTAATTAGGGTATATTAAATGAGTTTGGGTTGGGTTAATGGATAATACCCGCCTAAACCATTTAGGCGTGCCTAACCTAAGACCTTCCCGCATATGCACGTAAATGTGCTTCATTAATTCATTGGTCTATTCTGACTATCCCAAAAACCAAAGATTAGGATAAAAAAAATATAATCGGAAATAATTCGTACTAAATATGAAATACATTGCCTAGTTACTTTTATTGAACAAAGTCCAAATTAAACTAAAATCCAGCCCATTATTACATACGCGAATTGTTCTTCAACTGATTTATTTTATGAGAAATATTAATCTATTATCTATCTATTATCAAAACAAAGCAAAACTGTTAAATTCCCGCCAAATTCCCAAAAATAAAAAAGCGTTTAAAATTCTTGCAAAATAACTACTGAAAAAATAAGAGGTAATTCTAAACACAACCCCAAAATCTCTCCTCACACCTTCTAAAATTAAATAAAATTTTTAAGACCATTTTATCTTTATAGGCTTATAGCCTCAATTACATAAAATTAAAAAAAATTAAAATGCAACCAATTTTTTCCACTCTTCTTCCTATATTAATTTATTTTTTCAAATCGACTATTGAAACGTAAAACCAAACAGACTTCTTTATTGCAAAATTATGCTCCCATGTTATTATAATCATTATCAAAGTTATCAATTGAATCGTCCATAACAGAGATTCCACACAGTAAATATTATAGTTGATTGAATTTTTATTAAAATAATGATTTTAAAATCAAACATGAATGAATGTAGTAATTCAAAGTCTTTGAATGAAATAAAAATGAAGCCATGTATTTAATTTGAAAACTTATAGATTTTGTTCAGGGTAAAAGAAATTAAATATAAAAAAGAGTAAAGAAATTAACAATAATAAATCTTGATGAATTTATTGTCCTGTTTGAGAGGAAAACAAGTTGATTAAATCATACGAAGGAAAGTGTGAATTAATGAAAGAGAGAAGTGCGACAAAATAAATTTCACAACAAAACATGTAGAGATCGAGTTTTTTTCAAAGAAAAAAAAAGAATAATAATTTTCTGGTTCATATTCGCCCAATAACGAAGAAGAAGTGAGGCTATATGATTTTATTTTATTTTTAGGGATTTTATAGAATTGCAAGGACAATAATGTAAATTAAATAACTTTTATTATTTTAAGTTAGTTAGAGGCTATAAAGAGAAAAAATAGGGTTGTGTTTAGAATTGCCCAAAAATAAAATATACTCTTTCAATAAAAAAAAATAAAAAAAAACCTTCAGTAACATTATTAATATATTTAAATTTTTATATGAAAATTCTCCATCCCATCATCCATCACATCAGTAAAACTTTTCAATAGGCTAAGTCTATACTACACTAATTAAATTATATTTAAAATCATTCTCCCAAATTATAAATTCTTTTTCCAGGATAATGGGATTTGATAATGAACGTCATTTCCTCCATTTTTTTATATGTTTTATTTTTTCTTTGTCTGTTTTAATACTAATTTTCAAATTAAATTTTAAGATAGTTGTTATTAATTAATGTTTTTCTTCGTAACTTTTTCATATTTATATTTTATGAAAATTTCAATTATCAGCTAATATTTATTATTTAATAATTATTTTTGTCATATTTTTTTTAGAGTAAGAAATATAAGATCAAAACAAATGAATAATTTACCAAATGCTATTAAAAAAAATAACAAGTACAAAACAAAAAATATGCAAAGTATATGATAATGAGATTATTAAATATTATAAAAATTAGTCAAATAATTATATTAATTATATATATATGTATATATTTAAAAGACTATTAATAATAATAAAAATAATTATGACAAAATAATTTCTCTTAGTATGTACATCGAAAGACTCCATTATTATCTACAATTCAAAATATTTATATATGCATAATTTTTATATATAATTAATAAAATAAATAAAATCAGTTTTAAATTTAAATATTAATATATAAAATATATTCGTGCAACGCATGCGTGTAATTCTAGTATACATATAAAAGCACGAATTCAAAAAATTACAAAAATGTCATTTTCTCTCTATCACACACCACATTAATTACATTAATAATATTTATTATTATTTTATTCTTTTGATAATCTATCTATATTTTATCTCAATATATACATCATTTAATAACTTAATTCTATGACAAAATTAACAATTGGAAAATATTATCATATCGCAAAGTTTAGATTATTAAATAAATCTATATATTTCATGAAATATTACTATTTAAAACATATATATTTTTATCTAATATCTTAATAGTATTATATTAGTCTTAAAAAATTACAGTTATATGATATATCGTCTGATCACTGACAATACCCTTCTTGCTTTTGAGCTTTTCCATGCTATGAAGACTCCAAAATCTGCCAACCAAGCCAACTTTGCGGTGAAGCTGGATATGTCAAAAGCATACAATCGAGTTGAGTGGCCCTTTCTTGAAAAGGTGCTGGAGAAGGTTGGTTTGCCGGAAGCCATGGTCGAGTTGATTATGAGATGCGTTACTACCGTCACCTATTCCATCTTAATCAATGGGAAACCCACCAGATATTTCACTCCTTCGCGAGGGCTTCGACAAGGTGATCCTCTATCCCCATATCTTTTTATCCTTTGTGCTGAGGCATTTTCTGCGATGCTGCAAAAAGCAGAGATAAGAGGAGCACTTCATGGTGCAAGGATCTGTCGTGGAGCTCCCAGGATATCCCACCTTTTCTTTGCTGATGATAGTCTCATTTTTGGCAAAACAACTCTTGGCGAGGTGGAATCGGTCAAAGACATTATCACCAGATACTCCAGAGCTTCAGGACAATGTGTTAACTATGAAAAATCAGAAATTGCTTTCAGCAAAAACTTCCCAACAGCTAGACAGAACTCTCGCAGTGAAGTCTTTGGAGTTAAGGTCATGTGCAAACATGCTATTTATCTCGGACTGCCGGCATCTGTTGGACGATCGAAGAAAGCTATCTTTCGAACCATTGAAGATCGAGTGGCCAAAAAGCTGAAAATTTGGAAATCTAAACACCTTTCCCAGGCTGGCAAAATGACTCTTATCAAATCAGTGGCCCAATCTATTCCTTCTTATGTGATGAGTTGTTTTCTTCTTCCTAAAGCTACAATCCACCGCCTTAACCAAATCATCTCCAACTTTTGGTGGGGCCAAAAATCAGACGAACATCGCATCCATTGGAGTTCCTGGGACAAGATCTGCTCTCCCAAATCTGAAGGGGGGATTGGCTTTAGAGACTTTGAATGCTTCAATTTGGCTTTTCTTGCAAAACAAGGATGGCGGATCATTACCCGTCCGAACTCTCTTCTTGCTGACTGTCTGAAAACACGGTACTTTCCACGCTCATCCTTTCTTGATGCAAATCTGGGATATTCTCCAAGCTACACTTGGCGTAGCATCTTGGCAGGAAGAAAAGTTCTTGTAAAAGGACTTCGTTGGACTATTCGAAATGGACATTCGGTCCATGTTTCGGGTGATCCATGGATTCCTTCAGAACCAAGTTTTACAGCTCAATGCCCGGAACATATTGACCTTGCACTCACCAAGCTTAAAGTTCGAGAGCTTCTTAACGATGAAGGTACTGATTGGGATGAACAACTTGTCACTTCACTTTTTCAACCACATCTCGCTGGTTGTATTTTGTCGATCCCTATTAGCACATCACATGCTGATGATTGCATCAGTTGGATTTTCACTAAGGATGGGAATTATTCGGTTAGATCAGGTTATTGGAGCGCAAAGAAATCTAAAGATGTGATATCATCGAGACCTTCTTCGTCGACCAATAACCCGCTTCCCTGGAAATGGTTTTGGCAGTTGAACATCCCACCTAAAGTCCGTGTTTTTCTTTGGAGATGTATGTTGGGTATCCTTCCTACTAACTCCAGGGTGGCAATCGCCAAATTTTTCAAAGACCTGCTAACCAGCAGCTAAGGGCGATCCGAGGACACCATCAGCCATGGAGAGGCAACATTGGGAACCGTGGAGGAGGCAGGCAGGGTAATCAGGCCCCACCCAGGAACCAGGAGGGTAACCAGCAGGGTGGTGATGGTCAACAGAGGAGAGCCCGAGCCTATGCTTTGGACGGAAACCAAGATGATGGCAACTTGGCAGGTATGTGATGCATTAATAATATACCTGTTATGGTATTATTTGATATGGGAGCATCGCATACATTCATTTCATCTGCATGTGTTGAGGCATTAGAACTTAAAGTAGAGAAGAATAGTCATGACTTGAACGTAGCGATACCTTCAGGAGAAACCACTATTTCTACTTTAGTGTGCCGAGACTTGAAAATCAAGTTGAATGAGAATGAGATTCAAGTAGCAAAGTTGAACGTATTGGACATTCACGATGTAGATGTAATCCTAGGAATGGATTGGTTGTCAGAGAACAAGGCGACGATTTTATGTCGCGAGAGAAGAGTAATCATTCTGCAGCAAGGGAATGAAGAGTCAATTGTGCATGGATTCCGAAAGAGACAGAGAGTGCCAGTTATTTCAGCATTGCAAGCAACGAAGTTGTTGCGTAAGGCAGGAAACCAAGCCTTCTTAGTGTACTTAGAGGGAGAAGAGAAACCGGAACCAACGGTTCAAGACGTGCCTATAGTAAGGGAGTTCGAAGACGTATTTTTGAAGGAACTACCGGGCTTACCGCCAGACAGGCAGGTGGAATTCACCATTGATTTTGAACCGGGTGCGGCACCAATTTCCAAAGCGCCGTACCGCATGGCCCCGAAGGAATTACAAGAACTGAAGGTCCAGTTACAGGAACTGTTGGACATGGGTTATAAAAGGCCAAGCGTGTCACCATGGGGTGCACCGGTGTTGTTCGTAAAAAAGAAGGAAGGGTCGATGCGTATGTGCATTGATTATAGAGAGTTGAATAAGTTAACGCTGAAGAACAGATACCCACTACCAAGGATTGATGATCTATTCGATCAGCTCAAGGGAGCAAAAGTATTTTCTAAGATCGACCTTCGATCAGGGTACCATCAGTTGAAGATCCGGAATGAGGATATTCCGAAGACTGCATTCAGAACAAGATACGATCATTACGAATTTGTATTGATGCCGTTTGGACTTACAAATGCTCCTGCAGTGTTCATGGACTTAATGAACCGAGTATTCCATATGTACCTTGACAACTTTGTACTGGTGTTTATAGATGACATCTTGATATACTCGAAGAGTGAAGTGGAACATGACAGCATCTGAGAACGGTATTACAGACATAGAGAGACAAGAAACTGTATGCCAAATTCAGCAAGTGTGAATTTTGGCTGAGAGAAGTGACGTTCTTGGGTCACATCGTTTCGGCAGACGGAATCAAGGTAGATCCAGCCAAGATTCAGACAGTCATGGATTGGAAGTCACCAACTACGCCGAACAAGATTCGCAGTTTTGTAGGTTTAGTCGGTAATTACAGTAGATTTATTGAAGGCTTTTCGAAGATTGCGAAGCTAATGACTCAGTTACTGCAGAAGGGCGTGAAGTTTGTATGGTCCGAGGAATGTGAGGAAAGCTTTCAGAAGCTGAAGCAACTACTAACAACCGCACCAGTCTTAGCAGTGCCTGAATCGGATAAAAACTTTGAGGTTTAAACTGATGCATCGAAGAATGGGCTAGGTTGTGTATTGATGCAAGATGGTAAGGTGATAGCGTATGCGTCAAGACAATTAAGACCGCATGAGGTAAATTATCCGACTCATGACTTGGAGTTAGCAGCCGTAATCCATGCCCTGAAAATCTGAAGACATTATCTCTATGGAGTTAAGTGTGCCATATTCACAGATCACAAAAGTTGAAGTACTTCTTCGAACAAAAGAACCTGAATATGAGTCAAAGAAGATGGTTAGAACTCGTAAATGATTACGATCTAACGATTAATTATCACCCAGGCAAGGCAAATTCAGTGGTCGATGCCTTGAGCAGGAAAGGAGAAGCTCAGCTAGGCTGTATGCTTACAAGAGAAAACAGACTAATCCGAGAGTTCGAGAAGCTCAGTCTAGAGGTGATATCCCCTTCAGAAAGGAAGAGATGCGAATTAGCAAATTTAACAGTAGTGCCGGAAATAAGAGAGAGAATCATTGAGGCACAGAAAGAAGACGCAGACATTGAGAAGTTGCGTCAGAAACTGAAGGTCAAGCCAGTAGGAGAGTATCGGGAAGCAACTGACAGTGCGTTATTGTTCAAAGACAGAATCTTGGTGCCGAGTGGTGAAGAGTTAAGACATGAGATTTTGAGTGAAGCTCATGATACGCCGTATACCGCTCACCCAGGAAGTACTAAAATGTATCAAGATTTGAAAACTAAGTACTGGTGGGACGGAATGAAGAAGGTTGTAGCCTTGTATGTAGAGAAATGTTTGGTATGTCAGCAAGTCAAGGCATTACATCAACGGCCGTATGGGAAGTTGCAACCGTTAGATATCCCCGAATGGAAATGGGAACATATCACCATGGATTTCATAACGGGGTTACCGAGGTCACAGAAAGGGAATACAGTGATATGGGTTATAGTGGATCGTCTAACGAAAAGTGCTCACTTTTTACCGATTACGGTAAACTACGGATCAGATAAGCTAGCTCAGATATATGTCCGAGAGATAGTCAGACTGCATGGAGTGCCAAAATCTATCACGTTTGACAGAGATGCAAAGTTTACATCTCGATTTTGGATGAGTTTGCAACAGGAGTTGGGTACTCGCTTAAATTTTAGTGCGGCGTTTCACCCTCAATCGGATGGTCAGTCTGAGAGAAGCATTCAAACTCTTGGGGACATGCTGAGAACGGTGGTTTTAGACCGATGAAGCAGTTGGGAGCCGATTTTGCCTTTGATCGAGTTTGCTTAAAATAACAGTTGTCAGACAACAATCGAAATGGCTCCTTATGAGGCCTTATATGGAAAGAAGTGTCGTTCGCCTCTTTATTGGGATGAAGTAGGAGAACAAAGAGTTATTGGACCAGACACCATTAATGAGATAATTGAGATAGTCCGGCAGATTCGGGAGAGAATAAGAGAAGCACAGAGTAGGCAAAAGTCTTATGCCGACTCGAGAAGGACAGAATTGAGCTTTGAAATTGGGGATAAGGTATTCCTTAAAGTTTCGCCTTCCAGAGGAATAGTGCGATTCGGAGTAAAGGGTAAACTGAGACCGCGCTATGTGGGACCATATGAAATTTTAGAGCGCATTGGTCCAGTGGCTTACAGATTAGCACTACCCCCGAGCATGAATAATATCCATAACGTGTTCCATGTGTCTCAACTGAGGAAATATGTATACAATCCTAGACACGTGATACGTCAGAAAGAGGTAATCTTAAGTCCGGATTTACGGTATGAAGAACAGCCCGAAGCTATACTAGATCGAAAGATTCAAGAGCTCAGAAATAAATCAATTCTGCTAGTAAAGGTGCTTTGGAGTCACCATGGGCGTGAAGAAGCAACATGGGAGCTAGAGGACAAAATGAAAGAGAAGTATCCCGAGCTTTTCAAAGCTTTGTAAATTTTCAGGACGAAAATCTTATAAGGGTGAGGGGATGTAATACCCCGAGTATAAATTCGACCCTGTAATTCTTATTTGGATTTAATAAAGGGAATTATTCTCAATTTTGACGTATTTATTCCATGAGTTCAATTAAGAATTTAATTATTTCTATTAGTGGTGGATGGAATTTTATGTATTGAAGATTAATCATTGAAGTATATTATAGTAAGGAAGTGAGATAATTCATAAAATATGAATTATGAAGAAATAAGGAGGAAATAATATTTGGAATTTAAATTCCAATGTTTGAAATTCAATTAAGTGGAATGAGCTATTATAAATTAAGGAATTTGATGGAATTAAGGTGTAATTACATAAATATATATGTGTATCTATACATATATATGTATAATATTGGAAAATATATAGTATACAAATATGTATATATAAAGAATTATACTATATTTTCTATCTTATATTATAATTTAGAGAGAGATAGAGCCAAACCCTTCTCCACCCTCAAAACCTGTCAGCCTTTCAGGCGTCTTTCCGATCAACTCCGGCCATCTCCGACCGAGCCCATGACACCATTGGAAAGCTCTCGTTCCTAGCTTCGTTTTGAGTACTCGTGGGCTCCGAGAGGACGAGAAACGAGAGAGTTATCTAAGAGAGAAGTTGAGGTGGGTATTTAAATTCGATTTTGAGATTTAAGGGTTGAATCTTGAGTTTTTTGGCTTTGAATCCATGTTTTGATATTAGATTCATATTCCTCATCGTGTGAAGATCAATTGAACAACTTGAAAGCCGAATTTAGTCGCCAGAATCAAGCTCGTTGCCAACGACTTGAGTTATCCGGTGAGTCTCCGATCAACATCATTTCTTGTAATATTTTCAAACTTCGTCGCTTCATTCGCATTCTAGAGAGTCTTAGGATCATAATTATGTGATTGCATGTGGGTTTTGTCGGCCGGAATGGCCGAAATCAGGAGTTGCAGGTTCGTCGTGCGAACCATCGGAGAAGAAGGTCCATATCAACCGAGATGGAACTCATTTCGGTCGATACAGACATTTCGGTCGAGACACTCATCTCGGTCGAAATACTTATTTTGGTCGAGATGGGTGTGATCTCGGTCAAGACAGAGGATTCCCCGAAATGGTTGGATATCGGACAAAGTAAAGAGCACGGGTGAGATGGATAAGATTTCGGTCGAGGTGAGTATATCGACCGAGATGGCCTCATCCCGGTCGATATGCCCATATCAGTTGAAATATCTTCTGTTTCGGTCGAGACAGACATCTCGACCGAGATGGCTCGTCTCGGTCGCAACAGAGAGCCAGACCTTCTAGTTTTGCATTTTCGTTCCTTTCCTGATTTGTTTCAAACCTTGTTCGTTTCCTGAGATTAAGACATTATATTAGAAACATGATAAGTTATATGAGTTATCCTATCCTAGATCGTCCGTACTAACTGGTTTATCCCGGATAAATTGTAGGAGGTTGAAAGCGAGGATCAGTTAAGCTCATACTAGCAGAAAATATCTATACCTAAAAGCCAATTATCAGGTGGGAAACTATTTCAGTAAAATCAAAATGCGTGTTTTTCCTTTTCAAAAATGTGTTAAAACTGTTTGATTTAAATTGAGACTGCTATGCATGTTTTGTGCTATTATATCTGTCCTCTGTCGATTCCCATCGGCAGAGAGTATAACTAATGAGTTTAGAACCAGGTTCCCATAACTGCGCTAGAACTCATTTAGTGAACAGGGTTGGAAGCCCCTTTGATATCGAATTGGGTGAACTGTCCCATGTATTGTTGGATGAGGCGGAGTGTCCTCTGGTGTTGGATCCAGTGATTATTATTAAAACGATCGGGTCTCAAAATGGATTTCTGAGACTAGTGCACTTAGATGACAGTAGGTTGAGTGTGTTTACATTCCTAACTGATCATCGTAACTTGGAAGCCGGCCAACTTCCAGTTACAACACTGAAACAGATATGATAACATGTAAATAATACGTGCAAAATAAAATGTTTTAGATAGCATGGTTCACTTCAACAAAACCCCATGTCTATCTGTGTGAGTTGCATAGCATTTCTCCTATTTAAAATGTATGTTTTCGGGCACGTTTTGAAGGGATTCGTGAACTGAATCACGAAGTCCGTTCGCCAAGGATCGTTAATTGGGATATCAAAATAAATTGCTATGCCTATGAACAATCCTAGCATGCTCCTATATTATTATGCATAAGAAGGTTTATGCGGAATACCTGGATCGATGAACTCTGAAGAACGCGTGCGCGGAGATGCCCTTTGATCTTTCCCACGCACCAAGATTTAATTTCCTAACAGATTGAGGAAATTAATCTATAGAAAATAAAAGATTATTTTCGGAAACAAGAGAGGAGAGTGAAGAAGAAGAATCCTCCTGATCTGATCTTCTGATCTGTATCCCAACTCGATCTGAAAATCTGGTGAAGATTATCTATCAGATCCTTTGCCCGGTTGAGAAGCAGAATTTCCTCCTCGTTCTCAGATCTTAGTCGATCACTTACAGCTCCCAAATACTAGTTTGCTGTGTGCAACTTATGATCTTGTGTGTTGTAGGTGTGTTGAGATCTGAGGAACTGAGGCCTATTTATAGGAAATTCTAGGCTCCTATTGGGCTTGAGTTATCATGGGCCAGACCAGAGACCAGAATGCAAATAGCAAATAAGGCCTATCAATTAATTAATTCCCTTATTCAACCCAGAATATAATTAATTAATTAATATTGATTCATGCCACCAGAGAATCAATACTGTCCTACCTATTTGCTACCACGTTTTGAGGAACGGGTTGCATTGGACTCGGTTTATCACCACATTTAAGGTTACAGACATTCGTTAATTAATTTAAGCTCTGACAAGCTATTTAATTAATTAACATCTTTAATTCCTGAATCAATCCACTCAAACCTTTTCACTTATGCTTGAACTTAATCAGCCTGCAGGACTTTAGCATAACGAACCTTTTGAGCTGTTCAGGGAATGTCACCATCCTATACTGGATGTGGTTACCTAGTTCAGATACCAGACAGTCATACACAAATTGATATCACCCAAGACTGCAGATGTACAAGTTCAACTAGAACCTTCTCTACAACTCAAAGTGATATACAATATATGTACACTTCTGTATCATCATATAGGCTTAAGATTCCATCGAGTCAGAGATCTAGATTCTTTTAATGTCAGATAAAAGAATCGATCTCGACTTAGGTCCTCATCAATGTGTTCCCCACACCAGCATACCAAGACATCCAAGATAAGATGCTTATCCGCATATGCTGCAGCCTACACCGACAGTTTATCCTGGAACTGTCTCAGCTGTGATGACTATTTATATCTCGCTAGGTCAAACGATCCATACGATCTTCCGTGATCTTCTACACACCGTATGATCTCCCTATCGACGAGCTAAGAGGATAATTGTGTTTGCGACACATGTTTGTTAATTCAGACAGGAGATGAACATACAACAATTATGATTTCCAGTATATTAACCAATAAACCTTGTACCTAATATACCAATCATAATGCTTTTAGTATATAAATCCATCAATCTCCCACTTATACTCAAAGCATTATACATTTGCTTTCCAGAGTATAACGCGTCTAAACTAATCTAGCTATTACATCAAGCATTCTACGTGGCTGGCTTTGCCCTCAGCCCAAGGCTACGTACATGCATCTCGTAAACCTTCTGTGGCAGAGCTTTTGTGAATGGATCCGCTAGATTATTTTTCGTATCAATTTTCTCTATCAGCACATCACCCCTTGCTACGATTTCTCGTATAATATGGTACTTCCTTTCAATGTGTTTTTATTGCTCTGTGAGTTCGTGGTTCCTTAGAATTAGCCACAGCTCCCGAGTTATCACAATACACCGTGATTGTTCTGGGTATCTTAGGAATCACGTCCAACTCCAAAAGGAAGTTTCGAAACCATACCGCTTCTTTCGAAGCTTCAGAAGCTGCCACATATTCGGCTTCCATGGTGGAGTCCGCAATGCACTTCTGCTTTGCACTCCTCCATGATATGGCCCGACCTCCCAATGTAAACACATAGCCAGAGGTGGACTTCTTTTCATCTCGGTCTGCCTGGAAATCAAAATCAGTATAACCCACAGGGCACAACTCATCACACTGATAAATAAGACAATAGTCCCTTGTCCTTTTCAAGTATTTGAGTATGTGCTTTACCGCGGTCCAATGCGCCTGTCCAGGGTTAGACTGGTATCTCGCTACCATGCCTACAGCAAAGCAGATATCTGGCCTCGTACATAACATTGCATACATGAGGCTACCCACGGCCGATGCATACGGCACGTTGCTCATCACATCTTTCTCCTTTTGTGTCATCGGACACTGATCCTTGGAAAGATGTATGCCATGTCTGAAGGGTAACAGACCTTTCTTGGCATTATGCATGTTGAAACGGGCAATCACAGTATCCACATATGACCCTTGAGACAAGGTCAGCATCCTCTTATTGCGCTCCCGCAATACTTTTACCCCTAGGATGTATCCTGCCTCCCCAAGGTCCTTCATATGAAATTTCTCGGATAACCACCCCTTTATGCCCGACAATACTTCCACATTGTCGCCAAATAGGAGAATATCATCTACATAAAGTGCAAGGAATACCACAATTCCGCTGACACACAGACGGTACACGCAACTCTCGTTTGAACATTGTGAGAATCCATAAGATTTAATCACCTCATCAAAACGGAGATTCCATGACCGTGAAGCTTGTTTAAGTCCATACAGCGACTTCCTTAGCTTCCAGACCAAATGTTCTTCGCCCTTCTGCACATAACCTTCTGGCTGTTGCATATAGACGTCCCTACCTTCTTCAAGGTACCCGTTTAGAAACGCGGTTTTGACATCCATCTGCCAGATTTCTAGGTTCTTATGTGCTGCTATGGCCAGGAGTATTCGAATGGACTTAAGCATGGCTACCGGTGAGAAAGTCTCGTCATAGTCTACACCCTCTTTCTGACTATAACCTTTCGCCACCAGCCTTGCTTTGAAAGCTGTAATTTCCCCATTCGATCCTTTCTTTCTTTTGTATACCCATTTGCACCCTATGGCTCGATGGCTATCCGGCAAATCAGTTTTCTGGTATACATCCATAGCAGTAATGGATTCTATTTCAGAATCCATGGCGATCAGCCATTTGTCCGTATCTTTATCAGATACCGCCTCGTCATATGTCCAGGGATCGGTATCATCTAGTCCGTTTTCCGGGATCAAGTCAGAAGACTCTCCCACGAACATATACCTCTCGGGTTGGTGAATAACCCTCCCATTGCGACGAGGCATCTGAGCTGTGTCAGTAGTTGGCACAGTACGCATTGGTCCCACACCTTGCATTAGTGGTAGTGTTGGTATATTCTCACCTGTTACAGGTGGATCTACCACTACACTGGGTTTTCCTGATGGAATTGCTTCTTTATCCTCAAGCTCGTGGAGGATAATTTCACTCTTGGATCTGTGGTTTCTTACATATTCGTCCTCCAAGAATCTCACGTTAGTACTGACAACGACATTCTGATTCTCAGGACAATAGAAGTAACCACCTTTCGTTTGCCTGGGATATCCTACAAACAGCATCAGCTTACACCTACTTTCTAACTTATCATGTTCCTTTGTCAGCACATATGCTGGACAACCCCAAACCCTCACTCTGTTCAAACTTGGCTTTCGCCCATACCAGAGTTCCAGAGGTGTTTTAAGAACTGATTTAGAAGGTACCAGGTTAAGCAAATAGGCTGTTGTTTCCAAGGCATATCCCCAAAACGAAATCGGCAAGCTTGCATAACTCATCATCGACCTGACCATTTCTAAGAGAGTTCTATTTCTTCTTTCCGCTACACCATTTTGTTGAGGGGTTCCCGGTGCAGTCCACTGGGATGTAATCCCGTTATCTGACAAGTACTGCAAGAACTCGTTGCTGAGGTATTCCCCACCACGATCTGATCGTAGTGTCTTGATAGTCTTACCAAGCTTCTTTTCTACCTCAGTCCGGAATTCTTTGAATTTCTCAAAGCATTCAGACTTATGGCGAAGCAAATAGACATATCCGAATCTTGAGTAATCGTCAATGAATGTGGCGAAATACTCATACCCTCCACGAGCTTGCGTGGACATTGGTCCACATAAGTCAGAGTGGATCAATTGTAACACATCCTCTGCTCGAGACTGACTTGCCTTAAAAGGCCTGGTCGTCATCTTTCCTTCTATACAGGACTCACAGATTTGATGCGGTACCACTTGGAAGGAATCCAAGAGCCCATCGCATGCTAATCTTTTAATCCTCTTTAGATTGATGTGACCTAGTCTCAAGTGCCAGAGATATGTTTGATCCTCATCGGAAGAAAACTTTCTCTTTAAATGATTATTATTATTGGATGAGTTTGCAACATTCACGGAAGATTTATGCATACAATCAATGATATAGAGAGAGTCAATCAGTTTGCCATGACAGATAACACCGTTATTACCAATGATAGAAACTCCACTATCAAAAATAACTGAATATCCGTCACAAAATAACTTGGAAACTGAAATTAAGTTCCGCCGAAAAACCGGCACATATAAAACATCTCTCAAAATCAGAACATTGTTTTCAAAGAATAAAGTAAAATCTCCAATGGCTACTGCTGAGACTCGTTCTCCGCTGCCCATTGAGATGGTAATCTCGTCATGCTGCAGCTGCCTTGTCGGCCTGAACCCCTGCAAAGTATAACAAACATGGTCAGTAGCTCCAGTATCCACTACCCAAGAATGGGTAGAAACTGATGCTAAACATGTTTCCGTTATAAATGCACATGACGTACCTTGTCTACCCGAGCTAGGCACTAGACAATCTACTTCACTTCGCTTGCGTTTGCATGGCCTCGTGATAGCCTCTGCCTGATCAGCCTCTTCTAACCGCTTAAGCATTTCCTTTGCTTCAATCATAGTCTTATCAAAGACCTTCATGAATTGAGCAAATCTTGAAGCTTTCTGGTCAGATTCCCATTGTTCTAGTGCCAAGAGTAACTCTGGAAGAGTGTACTTGCACTTGGTACCAAGGGACTTGATGAAATCACCATAAGAATCAGAGAGAGAGTGCAGGATGATATTGATTTTAGCCCGTCTAGTGATTCGTCCACCTCTCTTTCTGTACCTTCTCATAATTTCTATCATGCTGTCAAGATGCAGAGACAACGAACTCCCATCAGTCATCTTCTTGCAGACCAGGTCTTCCACAAGACTGTAACTGACAGTTTGTCTCACCCTCCCATATACCCTTATTAGATCCCTCCATATCGCAACAAAAGATTGGTACTGATCGTATTTGAGCCTTAGTTCTCTGGATAGAGTTTTCTTAATGAGAATGCGGGCAAACTCATCAGAAGTCCTCCATCTTTCATAGAACACTCGCTCATAACCAGTGCAATTCCAATACTTTGGAGATAAAGGATCCATATAGAGTACACGAGAATGATTTGCAATGTGGAGTATTTCCATGAAGCAAAACTTCCACTCAGGGAAATTTGGACCGGTTAATTGGTTTTGTGCTAAGATATTGATTACATTCGGTAAAGACACGTCTGAAAACAATAAATTAAAACCACCAATTAAAACATAGTCGCAGAACATTGAAACAATTAAATATTGAAACCTTATGATAAAGCAATTTTAATGTTTCCTCCAATTTGCCTAAGTATTATTATTGCAAGCCACACATGTGGACGTTTACAACAAAACACTTAACCAGACTGCATCTTTCAATTCCAGTCCTTTAATTCCAATCCATGCCCGGGTTCCTTAGACAAATGGAATTAATAATTGGAGACTAACTTAAGACCATATTATCCTACTGAGCAGGGACTTCACATATGAGTTATACTCTGGACAATATCTAAGCTAGCTTACCACCAAAGCCAACCCTCCCATATTAGGATCTATTTGAACACACCTGATCCTTATAATAAGGTTG
Source organism: Plectranthus barbatus (assembly GCA_026898455.1). NCBI lineage: Eukaryota > Viridiplantae > Streptophyta > Magnoliopsida > Lamiales > Lamiaceae > Plectranthus > Plectranthus barbatus. The sequence goes on from JAPKLW010000327.1 coordinate 66,327, forward strand.
TCTCATTTAATTCAATCCCTAGAGAACTTATGAAAATTCAATACGCAAGCTACACATGTAGACGTTTACGCATGAACTCCTACTTCTCACATGAAATAAATGTTTGTTTTAAGAAATCCAATCTATTGGAACTTATGAACAATAAATTAAGTAAGCTACACATGTAGACGTTTACCTAATAAATTATCCACTTCCAATAAAGGATCGCTTTATGGAGGTCTTACTAAATTATGAGCTTAGTAATATTCAGTTCATAAGGTTTAAATGCACAGATTATTTTATGTAGCCATAATTATAACGTTGCTAAAATTCTATCATGCAAAGCATGAACCCCGAATTTATAGTCATAATTAATTACATAAAATAAATCACATAGCATGCTTTAAAGCCGTAAATAAAAGCAGTAAACGTGCTCCTATTATCTACAACATGCTTATATGCTGCGCAATTAAATTAAACACGTATATCATGCGAAGACAGATAATAAATAAATAAAAAATGTCCTCGTGGCCCCATGATACAAAACAAAATAAATCTAACTATTACAAGTTGGAATTTATTTTACAGATCTTCGACTGGGCTCCCACTACTTGGACTGAGATCTTGATTTATTTTCTGAACTTGGGCCTCCAATATTTGATCCATCAGAAAATTGGACAACTGGGCCAGTTAACCAGATCGCAGGCCTAGGCACACATTTCAAGCCCAATAGCCCGCGAGAACTCGGCCCGACGACCCACCACCGGCAAAACACCATCGCCGGCAACCCGCCGTCGCCGTGAGGGCTCCTGGCATGCGCAACAGCCATGCACGTACGTGCATGGATGCAGTCCGCGATACCGCCTCCTCCGGTCATTGCCCGTTTTGCATGCCGCCGCCCCGGCTTGCCCCGTCCGTCGCCCGAACCGCCGTTCATTCTTCTTCTCCACCGTTGGCCTCCGTGACTCGCCAGAATCGCGCAAGGACGGAACCGGGGTCGCGCGAACCATGCGAAAAACCCTAGGGTTTTCCGCGTCCGGCCGCACGCCCGCCGCCGTCCCAGTCCGCATCGCCGGCCACCGAGCCACCGCCTCCACCTGCACCGCCTGCCGACGCCGACCGAGGGAGGGAGGACGGCCGCCAGCGTGCACAACGCTGCGGAGGGCTGCCGCGCGCGCGCGCGAACCCTAGGGTTCCGCCGCATCGTGCGCTCCCCCCCACACCGCCGCGAACCGCCGCCCTGCCCGTCGCCCCTCGCGTCGCCGGCCCGGCCTGGAGCCCCGCGTGCCGTGCCCTTGATGGGTTTTGTATACTGAAAGCATTTATTACAATGTGTATACAACGGTTTATTTCTCGTATCTGTTAACAATCGTACATGTATGAACAATGGTATCCTCTTGTCTCACCGATAGGGATGATTTTGTTGCGTGTAGTAGATCGTAGAAGACAGTATGATCACTTGACCTAGTGAGACATAAACCATAATCACAGTCGAGACAGCGTGTGAGGATACGTCTGTCCGGATGGCTGCGGCATTGTCGGAATAAGTAGCTTGTCTTGGTTACTTGACATGCTGGTACGCAGAGGTGGCGTATTGATGGACCGCATTGAGATATATTCGTCTGTCTGACATCAGCGAATAAAAGATCTCGTTATATTGATTGAGCCCTAACGAAGGTTCAGGGGTTTGCACGGGTTGACTGTTGCTTTGACTTGCCATGGTGGAGAGCCAACACAGCGTGCTCGTATATCCGCATCTTGGGTAACAGCAGTTCGTGTTGTACTGCCTGAGACTGAACTTAGGTAACCATATCCGAGTAATAGGATGGGGACATTCCCTGAGGAGCTCAATAACATTCATCGTGCCAAAGTCCTGCAGGCTGATTAAGTTCAGGCACGAGTGATAAGGTTTGAGTGGTACTACTCAGGAATAATAAGATATTAATTAATTGTAGTGAGAGCTTGTCAGAGGCTCCGATTAATTAATGAATGTCCGGTAACCTTAAATATGGGGATTCTCAATTAATGCAACCCGTTCTCACAACGTGGTAATAAAGGGGTAGGTCAGTATTAATTCTGTGGTGAAAAAGAATTAATATTAATTAATTAATTGTGTCCTGGGTTGTGGACATGGGAATTAATTAATTTATAGGCCCACTTTATTATTTGCATTAGGTCCCAGGTCTGGCCCAAATAAGTGTGCTGAATTGAGCCCAAAATGGCCCATTAGGGATAAAACCCTAGGTCTATAAATAGACAGCTCTCTCTCATAAGTTGTAACACAGTTGAAACACACTAAACCTAGAGAGAGAGGGAGGCGCCGATTTTGGAGAAGAAAAAGGAGGAGAATTTTCGAATTCTGGTCCTGCTCAAGCCACAGATCTACGGAGTCCTCACCAGTAGTAGATCTGAACAGCGCCGGGATACAGATCTGAAGATATAATCTGGAGAACAGATTTTCTTTCTTCCCTCTGTTGTTTTTGAATTTTGTTTTTGAAATTAGATTGCTAATTTCTGTTTTCGCAGACAAATTCGAATCGCGTGGTTGAATCGAAGTTTGGAATTCAAACGCGAAAGATCGGTTCAGAGACTACGGAATAACGGTAAACCCCAAATCCACAATCTTGTATTAAATTCATAGGAGCATGCTAGGGTTTTGTGAATTAGTATTATAAGCAATATCCATAGATCCGATCCGGTTCAGTTTGGTTTTGGTGATTCGGTTCACATTAAAACCCTACAATTGGTATCAGAGCCAGGTTTCTGATTTATGGCTCTGTTGTTCTTAATTAAATTCAAATTATGCATGTATGAATTTATTATTGTGGATGTTGGTTTTTGTTCCTCGTGGCAACCCGTTGATTCAGCCCGCGGTGGTTTATCCGTGTAGGGCTGAATTGTTTTGTAAAATCATGAGAAAATCCATGATTAGTGTAGATTTGAAAATTGTAATAGAATAGTTTCTGTAATTTTCAAATTTATTTAATTGAACGGGTCGAGGACGAAGAACGAAGACGGAGCCGGCGAAGGGCAGTGCACGACGGCGGCAGGAGGCCGTGCGCGCGTGCACGGCAGACTGCGGCGACGGGCGCGGCCGGCAGCCCGAGTAGCGCGCGGCGCGCGCGGGCGGCGCAGTGGCACACGGCGGCGGTGGCTGTCGTCGGCGGCTGCTGTCCCTGCGGCGGTGGCTCGTGTTTTGATGGTTTGTGCAATCCTGTGTAAACCCTAGGGTTTGCATTAGGGTTAGGGCAAATCATCAGATCACAAAGGCCTAAATCTCAAAAGATTTGGAGGCCCTTGAAGATTTGAAAAGATTTGGACTTATCCAAATTAATTCAAATTCAAATTGTAATAGATAGATTTTATTTCTATTTATTTTTGGGGCCACGAGGAATTTTTGTTTGTCTTAATTGTCCTCGTTTGATATGTGATTTATTTATGTGCGCAAGTAAGCATGTGTAGATAATAGGAAAAGCATGATTTACTGCTTTTATTATTTACAGCTTTCCAAGCATGCTTATGTGATTAATTTTTTTTGTTGGATTATATTTTAGGAATTTTTGGACTTGTTTAATTACATGCAAAAATTTGGGAAATATAATGACAAAAGGAAATTATGTGTGCGCATAAAGAAACCTTTTAAAAGAAAAATACTAAGCGAATTTTTTAATTAAAATCAACAGACCTCCACAAAGCGGTCCTAGGCTGTAAGTGTATCTCTCGTTCTAGTAAACGTCTACGAGTGTAGCTTGCTAGTTCCCGGAGGTGCATGGGTACGGTTGTTGGGATTTCTAGACAAACAATTTAAATCATGTGAATAGTGGGAGGGCTTTGCGTAAACGTCTACGAGAGTAGCTTGCGTAGACCTCTTTCACAAGTATTCTAGGATTGATTTAAATTAAAGATAACAAAAGCTTTGAGGGCTGTGCGGTATGGTTACGTGCCATGCTAAACTGTCTCTTTTGGCCGGAGTTAAATTTGTGGTTAATCGCTTAGAAGCATCTTAGAATATAATGCATGAATCGCATCCCTGTTCTTGTAAGGATGGCTTGGTCTAAGGCTTTCACTAATTATTAATTTCTAGTGTCAAAAGCTTCCTGACATGGTAGTGAAATTAAATGAATTGGGGCTTAAAACCCGCAGTTCTGGTTGAGGGTGACATCGTAAACGTCTACGAGTGTAGCTTGCGGTGGGAACTCTTGGGCAATTAGTGGAAAACATTTGTAATTGATTTATTAAAAGGTTTTCAATGCATTTGTTTTCGAAGTTCAACATGTATGTTCTTATTTAAGATTCTTTATTGTTTCAGATATGTCGATCATATACTTGCTCTCAATCCTCTTACTGGTCCGAACTTCCATGAGTGGAGATATTGCATTGAATATATTCTCTTGACTAAGCAACACATGTTTGTTCTTACTATGATGCCACTTGAACCACGTTACCATAAAGTGTCTAGAAAAGAGAAGGAGTTCTATGATAGTTGGGTGGCTTCTGAGGATTTTACTTACAAGTTAATCTCAGATAACCTTTCTAGAGAACTCAGGCTCAAATACATGGGCTATGCTAGCTCTGTAGGAATCTGGATGGACTTGGTGCGTACGTATGGTGAAGTGGAACGAACTGTCAACTGTGATCTCGTTAGAGACCTTGTCTCTAAGAGAATGGTTGATGGCAGTTCGGTGACACTGCATGTGATGATCATGGATAACACCATGAAACGATTCACACGTGGAGGTGGAAATATCAGCGATCGGGCCAAGATCGATATTATCCTGAACTCATTGCCGATTTCTTTCTATGACTTTAAGAAGGATGTAGCTAAGAGAAGTGAGTACTCTTTCAAGAAGTTGCTTACTGATCTCATAGCAGGACAGTCCTTCGTGCCTTCATGGGAGTCTGAGTTATCAGATCTTGAGCACAGCCTGGGCACATTGAAAAATGTGGTTCATACTGTGTGCAAGAATATGATTGATCGCAGATCACGTGAGAAGAAGTCAAATGAAATGAAGAGGGTTGGTGTCATTTCAAGTGAGAAGGCATGCGGAAGCAAAGGTCAAGGTACGTCATTTGCATTTGTAACGGAAACATGTTTAGCATCGATTTCTACTCATTCGTGGGTAGTGGATACTGAAGCTACTGATCATGTTTGTTACATTTTGCAGGGGTTCACACCGAGGAGGGTGCTGAAGAATGACGAGGTTACTATCTCAATGGGGAACGCAGCACAAGTGAGTGCAGCTGCCATTGGAGATTTCACCTTGTACTTTGACGATTCTGTTTTAACATTGAGAGATGTTTTTGTATGTGCCGGATTTTCGGCGGAATCTTATTTCAGTTTCCAAACTTTATGTTGATGGATATTTAGTTATTTTTGATAGTGGTTGTTGGTCCCGGATTATCAAGGTATAACTTGGCAGCGGAAACTGTGTTAATTCGTTTCTTGCGCTCTGCTGGTCACTCAGCTGACTGGGACCTTGTCAGCTGGTAAGTCAACTGGCACACTGAGTACTCAGCTGACTGGCAACTGGCTCGTCAGCTGGTAGCTCAAGTCTTAGAATATTTTTAGTCTTGTTTGCACAGTTATATCAGTTTTCAGATATACACCAGCACTTGGGTGCTGGGTTTTAAATCGGTATGAAATGCAGAAAGCTGATAAAAGACAAAGGATTTATAGTGGTTCGATCAACTGATCTACGTCCACTCTCCAGTCGTAGCACTGGAAATTTCACTAAGAGTAATCGGGTACAAGCGTCCTACGATCTATCTCTAGCTGGTGAATGCCTCGTCCACCAGTTCACTAGATCAACCGCTCCCGGCCTTGTCCTTCTTCAACTCTGATCAGCTGGTAGAGTGCGAGCACGTCACTTCAACCTCCACAGCTTCACTGGGTGTTTAGTTCTCCCAAGAACGTGTCTTCTCAATACGGCAAAAAGCCCGTAATAACTCAAGTGCTGGCTGGCACAAGAGCTGCTGTGAACTTCCTCGGAAGAGAAAGAACACCAACGAGATCTGTAACTTACAAGCTGGAAGCTTGAAGTCTCATGTTTGAATAAATCAACACACGGAAAAGCTTTAAGTAAAGCCTCGAAAGATTTGCTTGCTTGCTTGAGCGTAATAAATTCTCAGTCTTTCGGTAGGTCAAGAGTATTGAATGTTGATGAAGCAAGCATCTTAAATGTTGGTAGCTCCGACCTATTTATAGACGCAGGATCTCATTCAAATCTTCTAGCCGTTTGGACTCATCCGGAAAAGGTCTCTGTCCTCGCATGTCCTTCTGACGGCGGCAGGTAGGGATTTCCGGAAAGCGCCATGCTTTTGTCCACTTTATCTGACATTGATCTCTTTATGTCAGAACGGCACTATTCGTCAATACGAGGAATCGGAACTGGTGTCTTGAACTGATAGACTTTAAGGTATCCTCCCTTAAAAGTCATACGTTGTCAGTTTATTCCTCAGACGAATCTTCTTTTTGTCTCTAAGACTCTGGGAGAGCGAATCTTGAATTCTGCTGGTAACATCCGACTGGTAGAACATGCTGGTGATCTTTGTGCTGGCAAGTCTCTGCTGGTGACTTGCGTTGGCACAATCTAAGTCTACCAATTTGTCTGATGTTAACTCTTGGAATCTCCCATGACTGGTGGCTTCACCGCTGGTGAACAGTGTCAGTGAGAACACCTATTCTGCTGGTGAGTTTTGTCAGCCGCCTGCTGATGAAACCCTTCCCAACTGGTGAACAGTGACCAGCCAGTAGCTCTTCTCATGCTGGTGAACAGTGTCAGCACGAGTCTTGTCAGTCGCTTGCTGGTGAGACTTTTCTCAACTGGTAAGTACATCTCATGCTGGTGAACAGTAGCCAGCATGAGTCTTGATCAGCTGCGACTTACAACTCAAAAGACCTAAACAGGACTTTACATTTGAGATCTAGAGCTATCTAGAGACAACTGACGCTGGTAGGACTTAGGATTTGATCCACCAAAACACCAAACTAGAATCTAAACAAGTAGCTACTGGGGAGAGGAAACTTAGCCAAATTTCCCAACAATTTCCCCCTTTTTGGTGCGATCAAAGCCTAACCAGCGAGCACTCAGCTGATGAGGAAAGTTACAAAGTATTTCAGGGTTTTACAAAATAAGCCTATCAGATCTAAACCCATGAAACCACTTCCTCACATCAGCTCTAACTAAAATCTTCCCCCTCAAACAAAAAGGGATATTGCTCGTTTAAAATATGAGAATTGAGATCAGAGCAAAAAGATTTAAAGTGTGTGATACGAGTGCTGGTGCTGATTACACTGGAAGTGTAAGTTCAGCTGGTAAGTAAATACTTAGACAATTTGTTGGACAATGAGGAATTGTCATCAACTTGTCAGTAATCAATCCATTAATATGTTGCAGTTACAAGTACAGGATAGAGAACTGACTAGTCTAGAGATTCAAATACTTACAACAAAATGAAGAAGCTAGACTATGGCTGAGAAGATGATCCTGGTGATTGAGTTCTGCTGGTTAAGGACCTCAGGATCTCAGTGAGCGCTGCCATATCTTGTCTGCTCTTCTCCCTTTCCTCAGCAGCTATCCTCCTCTCCTCTTCAGCAAGACGGGCTCTCTCAGCCTCAGCACGTGCTCGCGCATTTTCCCCCTCTTGGATCCGCGCCAAAAAGGAGGACACTCCAGCGGTGAATGACTCCATTTGTTGAGTCATCTCGGTTCGGAAGCTGGCGAAGCGCTGGTCCATCCTGGCATCAATGATTGCAAGAAGCTGCGCAGGGGGATGGATCTCGGAGATTGGCTGTGCTGATACTTCAATGGAAGAGGAAGGTACATCAGTTGCGGAAGGAGCCGCTGCTGGTTCAGATGCAGTTGATATCTCCATCGGGGCTGGCTCCTCCGCTGGCACTGCAGCTGCTACTGGTGCCTCTGCTTGTACATCAGCTGCTGCTGACTCCTCTACTTGTATGTCGACAGCTGGCTCCTCAGCTGATTCCACCACTGGCACTGCAGCTGGAGCTGGCTGGACTTCTTCAAAAACGGGTGGGGCTGTGAAATCCACCACTTGCCAGTCCATATTATCAGGGACAAGATCGCCCGAGACAATAGGAACAGGAGGGACGGCAAGGGTCAGCCACAAACCACTAGAAGGATCCTCCTCCACAATGTGGTCTACCAGCAAGGCGCAGGCAGCCATGTCGAACAGGATAGCATGATAGGGAGGGATCCTTGGGAGGGTAACCAGCACTTTGAGGCGTCGGAGCGCGTACGTAAGCTGGTACCCCCGACTGGTGACTCGGAACTGGAGGAAAGGTAACTTGACCTTTTTCCGTGGCGGGAGGCCGGAGCTTCCAGTCAGCTACCTATACTCAGCGATTTTCAGCAAGCGGCGTTTGATCCTCCTTGTAGACAGCTGCTGGGGGCATTCAGGATCAGTGCCCATGAAAGCATTAGCCCACTCCTCCTCCGCTCTCCAGTAGCCAAGGCCCAGCCTGGCATAGAGAACCGCCCACTTCTCCACAGTCAGCAGGCGCTGGCATCGATCAAAAATCCGCCATCTCCGGAACTCCAGACATAGTTCCGGATCCACCCTCCAGAGTCTACGGTAGCTGGATATCATCTCGTCATTGACGGCATTTTCCACCTCCACCGTGATGTTCTCAGCATACTCATAGAGAGTGGAATTGTAATATTCCGCTGGCTGCAGGGGCAGGCACCAGTCAGAGATTCTGGAGGCATATACCGACTGGTGGGGGAGTCCGCTGAAGGGTATGATGTTGAATGCAGATGGCTCTGGCACTCTTGAGTTATAAAAAGCCATCTCCCCGCGCTGCTCCCACCGGTGCACCCCTGTCACTCGTGCCTGGAAGGTATCCTCATCAACCAGTTGATGCTCTTGGATGCAGAGCATATAAGGGCGCCTTTCAGTTCGTGCACGCCTAGCTGGTGGTGTAAAGGATGCTGCTGGTCGCCCGGAAGATGATGTCGAGGCATCTGTGGATCGGGGGCGACTGGCAGGATGACGAGCCTTATCATCAATGTCTGGGAACAGATCCCTTGGCTCCATCCTCTGCACCATGGAGTAATGAACCACCTCCGCAGCTGGCTCCTGCTCTTGCTCCTCAGCCCTTGGTTCCTCTTCATCCTCGGATTCAGAACTGACATCCGAGAAGCTCGCCAGTTGTACCGGGGTGGTCGCCCGCTCTTCTTCTACTCCACTGGCACCCCCTTGCGCGGCCAGTGGGTCTTCCTCAGCTCCTCCACTGGCTTCCCCTTGCGCAGCCAGTGGGACGTCCTCACCTCCACCAGTAGCTTCCTCTGTCTCCTGGTACTGGTCCACGATAGACATAATGTCTTCGTCAGTACCCATCACCAGCAGGCGTTCAAAGGTTTCTTCAGGTAGGAGCTCGCCTGGTGGGGCTGGTGCTGGTCGGCCGGCACTTGAGATTTCGAGCGCTTTTCCTTTGCCCTTGGCCGCCAGTCTCATCTGTTCTGCCAGCTCTGCCTGGCGCCTGGCCTCTGTTTCTGCCTTTATCTTGGCAAACCTCTCATCCCTGGCTGCCAGCTCCGCCTCTCTCTTCTGCTGGTCGGCCAAGGCCTTCAGCCTTGCCTGGGCTTGCTTCCTCCTGACTATGGAGGCTTGCTGCTCCTTCTTCGCCTGCTCTACCAGCTTCTGAGCTCTGGTCTGGATGCGCTTCCTCTTGCGAGTCATCCTTTCGAGGGTCTCCTCCTCAGTCAGTCCTAAGATGGACTTCTTGACTGGGATGGAGATCTTCCCAGACTCAGGGTCATATGCAACAGCTGATGGTGGCTGCTGGTGCTGGGAGGTCTTGGGCTTCTTGTGGGATGGCTTCTTGGTGATTGGTACCAGTTGTACATCCCGTGGGTGGGTACCAGTCGCCTCAGCCACCGCGCCTTCCATGGTTTCGAAGAGAGACTCCGTCTCCAGCTTCCTCTTCAACTCTGCCCTTGCCTCCTCAGTCAGTGGGAGAGCCACAGCTGGGACTTGCTCTCCCAGGTCTTCTGAGTCCTCCTCAGAAACGACCTCAGCAGGGTCCACTGCTGACTTCCCTTTCAGCCTTCGTGGCTTCTTGTAATCTGGGTGGGGCAACTTCGCCTTCGTGGCTGGTATGAAGTCGGAACCAACCAGCTGTTCCCCCTGATCCACGCCATCACCCAATTCCATCTCCAGGATGTGGCTGATCCTCAGCCCGAAGGATACGGCGTGGGCAAATCTTCCTTCCGTTGGCACAATGATGTTCCGCGCCACATTCTCCAGCAACCGGCCAAAGAAAAATTCGACCCAGTTTCCCTGAATTCCATCCACCAGGGTACACATCACGGAGAACTTCCGCAGGCTCAACTCGGCGTACGAGCCGACTTCGCATTGCAGCATGCGAACCACAATATCGCACACCATTTGCCAGTACTCCTCCATCTCGGACTTCTTCATGCCAGTCCGGAAGGCGGTGACTTCTGGCTTCTTCCACTGCGCCCACCTCCTCCGGAATTCCACCGTATCATCCTGAAGATACGTGGCCACTTCTTCTCCTTCATTCCTCAGTCCGAAGAGATCGGCGAGGTATTCCGCAGTGACGGTGATCAGGTGACCAAAAACGGAAGTTGTGAAAGACTTCCTGTCGTCAGCTATCACGGCCCGAGCGTAGAACTCGGCTACCATGTGTGGATGAAAAGTTTGGGGTGTCGCCGTCAGGTACTGTCGGAGCTCTTCACGGTCAATCATCTCCATCAGCTCCTCCCCGAAATTTTTCAGGGCCAATTTCGCATTCAATATTTTCTCTTTCTGGACCTGAGCAGCCCTAACCTGCGCGTTGGAGAGCTGTCCCCTGGTCGCCGGCCTGTTCAACTGAACCAGTCGGGCGAATGGATATGTGTAATCGATATCTTCAATCTTCACTATGCCAGTATATGTCGGCATATGGGCTTCAGCGAGGGGTAGGTTTGGTGAACCAGGCTGGGATGATGTAGGTGTAGATGGAGGGTTATCAGCTGTAGGTGGAGAGTTATCATCTGTAGGTCGAGGGTTATCAGCTGGAGGTCGAGAAGATGATGCCATGACTTCAGAAATATTCAAGTTTCAGAAAATCTCAAGGGAAGATGAGAGAACTTTGAAAGGTAGGGTTCTGAAAGTAGGGAAACATAAAGGTTAACCCGAAGGAAGTGATCGGGTATTTATACTCGGCCCATGCAGGATCAGACGTCCAGAATCAATGCTCAGCAAGCGAGGATCGACGGTCATCAGCAGGCCCGGTTCCCTGTGCGACGTGCGCGGTCGTGCTGATGTGGGCTACGCCGTGGGGCTGACGTGGCACGCAGCGATTGGTGGCACCCAAGCGTCGGACTGCGCAGACACTGTGCACATTAAATGTGGCATTAAATGCCGCATTAAATTCTGAGGGTTGTACACGCAAGTCGGATTTGAACAATCCTGCCTTTTCTGATACAGCTGGCAAGACTCTTGGACTGCAAGAGATCGTCAGATAAGAGCTGGGACTCAACTGGTCATCAGTAGTATAACTGGTCAACAGTTATATGCCAGTTGAATACTTCCCCCTGTCAGCATGGCCTCCTTACCAGTTGACAACTGGTACTTACGACTGGCACCCGAGTCAGTCGTAGGAAATCGCCAGTTGTCTGCTGACAACTCGAAGGATAAGAAAATTGAGAGCTTGGACTCAATTTTATTCCGCGTCATCTTCTCTTCAAGAAATCCACTTCTTATCATCGCTTGAAATTGGGAGCTGGGACCCAATTTCGCTTCAACTGATGGTTTGTGCTGGGAACGTCGGAATGAGAGCTGGGACTCATTTCCTTAGACAATTAAGGGATAAGTTCCGCCAGTAGTAACCATCAGTGAGCTAGAGATACCACTTGAATGAAAACAACTAAGAGCTTGGACTTAGTCGTAATCAGCATCCTCCTGAAGACCAAGAACAGAATGAGAGCTGGGACTCATTCTTCCTCAACACTTGGGCTCGCATCAATCTCTAGAAGACCGAGTTTGATGCACAACTCCTTGAATCTTGCTTCTGGTAGTGGCTTGGTGAAGATGTCAGCCAATTGATCTTCAGTTCTGATGTAGTCCACGCTGACATCCTTCTTCTCGACATGATCA